>OY992879.1:75562511-75567511 GCA_963921405.1 Cepaea hortensis
CCCACAACTACAGCTGTAGACAGCACACCAGCAAACAATGTTCGTCAAATAATTCATACGACGAGTGCATTAATTAATGACACAAGAAAATATTGAAAACATTAATTCTTGGCTAAAAGTAGATTTTGTTGAGCTTGAAAACTCGATAAAGACATTCACCGAATCTACACAGCCCACAACTACAGCTGTAGACAGCACACCAGCAAACAATGTTCGTCAAATAATTCATACGACGAGTGCACATGACAACATCAACACGAGGTCTGCCAACCCACCAGTGCTGTTGGCCATTGATTACCCAATGGAGCGCATCCAAAACAACATAGAACCCAGCGTGGACATTTTTGAAGAAGTACCTGCCTCAGATAACAATAGCATCTTAGCTATCAATGGACATTCGTGCGACTGTAAACAGCGCACGGAGGAACTAGAACAATCACTAAAAGCTCTCATTGTCACTGTTTCAACTAACATCGAAGGAAACAGCAAGATAAGCAGTGATTACAATGCTCTCAAGACAGAAGTCGCACTCCTGCGAAAATTTGCTGCTGAGAAAAACAGTTCAAACCTTACTGAATGTGTCCTCTACCGACCAAATCGAAGAAGCATGTAATTCCCAAGCAACCGCTTCATCCTTGGGAAATCTTGGGGAAGCTCAATCTCACCCATAACAGACAACCACCATGTAAACACCTCAACGTGCAGAGGAAGATAAACAACAACAAACACCTCAATGCGCAGAGGAAGATAAACAACAACAAGCAGTCTACCCCATTTACGTCAAAATAAGTAATAGGTTCGAAGTGCTTCAAGAAATGTCACCAGAAAACGTACAGTGCTTTAACATGCTGCCAACGGGCAACACATGCCTACAAGATACATCGGGAGAACCACATGGAGACATAAAGACTGCTGATAATCGGAAATGGATGAAACAACGGGCGAGACGTGCTGACAACCAACATGTACAGACAGCACGACTTGACTGTACACACATTATACTAGGCGATTCTTTAATGAAAGGTTTATACAGCGACCGGATGGCCACTTCAGACAAAGACATTGTTTCCATAATCCTACTGCCTGGGGCTGGCGTTGACCGGCTAACAGAAAGATTAGCAGGTTGGCTGTAAATCATAATGTTCGAAAGGCAAGCGTACATATTGGTATCAGTGATACCATGAACAACCAAATAATCACAGGGTCTCAACTGCTAGCACTCTTGAACGGATTACGTCACACGTGTCCTAACTCATCCATTTTCTTCTCCTCCATCATATCACCGAGTTATGGACTCCAGCGCCGTCTAGCTGACATAAATAACAACATTTTGCAGAAGTTCTGTTCTCAGAACAAGATACCGCTCATCAACAACATACCATCATCCACGTCACAGGCTGGTGCACCAAAAAAGAGTCTTTATAAGGATCAATTAAATTTGTCTACATTGGGCACCAGCTTGCTCGCCAAAAATATAAAATATCCAGAACGGACACACCATACACCCAATACAGGATAGCACCGGACACTTTCAGCTACTCCACCTGAAACTCAAGCCAGACAACATACTCCCGTCACATCAAGTACCAATAGGCCAGAATTGCGCATACCACTCATAACCACTGCACCTGAAATCCAAGCCAGACGGGACACTTCCACCACACTAAGTCCGTACAATACGTCGCTTTTCACACAGGAGGGTAATAATTATGAAGATATTTTTCCTATTCTCCCAAGAAAGGAACCAACTCTCAGTAACAACTACGTGCCCACCACAACACCCTGTTAGCCACCAACCAGATGCTGTAGTTGGGTGTCATTACCTACCCATGAGACATCAACAGTACCCATTTCATTGAAACCCAGAATGGTTCCGCCTCATACGTTATAGTCCAGCTACACTTCGTCAAGCACTTATAATGTCACTGTACCAACAACCAACACAACCCGGTATTTACTAGCAACTTAGATCAAAGCTACACCGGATCTCGGTACAAGAAAGAGCCTCTCCTAGAATGTTTATTTGCATATTTGGTTATTACTTGATCGAGTAACGTATTAGGCTATATGTAACTACAAACATTGACTTGTTTTGACTTTATATTAATTGATAGTACTTAGCTGTATAGATTTTATAATACTTTTAACTGTGTTTTTACTGTGAGTGAGGGGGTCTTCACTGCTCTCCCTTACGGATCTGTGTACGTATTTTTATATAATGACAGAGATATTACTGTTTCTGTGTATTATAATAAGGGACGTAAGTTGTATAAGGGACGTAAGTTGTATTCACCTTGTGTGTGTGTGTGTGTTTGTGTGTGTGTCTTTTTTTGCTTTTAAACTTATGATTACGCATTGTTGAAATGTCTAATAAGTACGAACACTGGCTCAGTAATAATGGGCTCAGAATCGGGCATGTAAACATCTGCCATCTATTAGGTAAGCTGCCCGAACTATCACTTATACTTAATCAAAATTTTCACATGTTCGGCGTTAGCGAAAGACGATTAAATGGTAACATATCAGATAATGACATTGCTATCAGAGGTTTAAAACCGTTAGAAGAGATCCCTATCAGAACCACGAGACGGGTATTGCAGTTTATCTTTCTAACTCGCTTAACGCCCACCGCAGGCTAGACTTTGAAACCTGTGAGATTGAGTGTGTATGGCTTGAGGTTAAACTTCACAATCGCATACCGTTAGTAGTTGGCTATCTTTATCGAAACCCCAGTGCAGGAAATATCTGGTATGAAAAATTCACCACTATGATGGATGTAGTCTTTAGTAATACGAGAGAAATAATACTGCTAGGTGACTTCAACATAGACACTAACAAATCAAACAAAACATGGGAAAACATAATAGAGTCATATAACCTCCAACAGATAGTCAAACAAGCCACTAGAATAACAAAATCATCTGCAACACTTATAGATTATATTTATACTACGTGTGCTGACAACATCACAGAATGTACTGTACCTATTAATGCAATGAGCGATCACTACCCTGTATGTTGCACGTGGTCGAAAAGAGGCACCAAAACTCAAAAACACAAACATATAAATATAAAATATAGAAATTACAAAAATGTCAATCGAGATGTCTTCTTACAAGACTTGCTCAACTCATATCTGGACTATGTTTACCAGCTTCCTGACCCAGACGATGCTCTGGACCACTGGCTGAAGTCCGTTCTAAGTATATTTGATTAGCATGTTCCATTGAAGGAAGTTCGTGTTAAACATCACACTAATCCCCCGTGGATCACACAGGAGGTAGTTGAACTTATGTGAGACCGGGACAGGGCACATACAAATAGAGATCTAACTATGTACCGTCTTCTGAGAAACAAAGTTAAATATCTTATTCGAAAGGAAAAGAAAAAACTATTTTAAGAACTTAATAATAGATAAAACCAACACTAAAGATATATGGAAAGTAATTATTACCTCGACGAACAAACACAAATCATCACAATCATTACCATCAAATCAGGTTACATATGATCAATTCAGTAGATTCTTTCAGTCCGACATAAACCAACTGACGACTGCAATACCAGATGCGCCTCATGACATATCTTTATTATCATCATTCTGTGAGAACAAATTCTATTTAGATATTCCTTCCAACACACCGCTAATGACTACCACTGAAGTAATTACTTATCTCGGTAATATAAAAAACAATAACTCATCAGGACTAGATGGAATCGGTAATCGGATCCTTCGCCATGCTGCACCGGCGATCTGCGAGTCACTAACTTTTATATATAATCAGTGTCTCACCAAAGGTCACTTCCCATCAGCCTTTAAAATCGCTAAAGTGTGTAATCATTTAAAAGCTGGTTCTCTAGTCGATCGTCTCATGAGTATTTATAGGCCAATTTCCATATTATCTTCACTGGCCAAACCGCTAGAAAAGCACATCCACAAAACAACACTAGAGCACTTAGTTCGCCACAAACTAATAGTTGACAGTAAGTCTGGATTTCGGCCAAAATATTCTTGTCATACGGCCCTAACATTCATGATAGAAAACTGGCATCAACATATTAACAACAATACTCTATGTGGAGCGGTGTTTATAGACTTTAGAAAAGCATTCGATATGATAGATCATACTATTCTAATTAAAAAACTAGAAACAATGAAAGTAAGCTTTAATATAGTGACATTAATAAAATCATTTTTATTAGGCAGAAAGAAAGTAGTATCACACAATAAAGCTTTATCTGAAGCCATTACCATTAATATTGGAGTACCTCAGGGGTCAATTCTTGGCCCTCTGTTATTTGCCATTTATATAAATGATCTTCCCTTAAATCTGTCGTCGTCCTGCGATCTATTTGCTGGTGACAGCACAGTATATACAAACGCTATTGATCGTAATGTGCTAGAAGTATCCTTGCAACAGGAAATAAATAGTGTAGTTAACTGGAGTCATGCAAACCGCATGCAAATTAACATTTCTAAAATAAAGTCTATGTTAATAGGAACCAGGCAAAGACTTCACACGCTAAACTCGCAGAGAATTCTACAGCTGCACATTGGTAGCATGCCTATAGAAAGTGTAACCGAGCACAAGGCACTGGGTCTTATCATAGATCAAAATCTAACCTTTAACTCACATGTTCATGCTCTCGTTAAACAAATAGTCAAGAAAGTATACCAACTTGACAAAATTAAAAATTTCCATGACGAAAACACAAGAAAGATATTCTATACTTCCCATATACAAAGACGTATTGATTACTGCTCCACAATCTGGGATGGATGCTCCAAATCAATAACAAAACGCCTTTATTCACTCCAGAAAAGAGCAGTGCGTTTAATTAATGGTGAAAAGCTTACCGACAATTCTAACCTACATAAACGTCTTCGGTTATTGCCACTCCACAGACGCCTACTTTTTAACAAGGCCAAACTAATTAACAAAATCCAATTTCAAAATGCTCCAAGCTACCTTTGGCCATTGTTTAAATATAACGGGAGA
>OY992879.1:75572511-75632511 GCA_963921405.1 Cepaea hortensis
AGAAGAAGAAGAAGAAGAAGAAGAAGAAGAAGAAGAAGAAGAAGAAGAGGAGGAGGAGAGGAGGAGGTGGAGGAGAAGGAGGAGGAGGAGGAGGAAGAAGAAGAAGAAGAAGAAGAAGAAGAAGAAGAAGAAGAAGAAGAAGAAGAAGAAGAAGAAGAAGAAGAAGAAGAAGAAGAAAAGGAGGAGGAGGAGAAGGATGCTCATGAACACCATAGCTGGGAGCAATTTATAAATAAAACCAGCATCTCGACAAGAATGCAAAGACAGTCAAATCACTCACTCTCCTCTCATCCTCATTACTAGCGATGATAATGATGAAGCGGATAGGCCGGCACGCGCCACTCTTGTCCTCGGGCGATGAGCATCGGACAACGTCTGACATTATCAAGCCTCACCTGATTAAACTACTTTATTATCTCCACCCAGAAGAGGTTTTATAGGGAAACAACATCAGAACAGAGTTGCCGCTCGTGACGATGGCTACAGTGAGTGGATGGGTAGGTCGCCGCTTGCTTAGATTTGCAAATAGCTGATGTAGAGCAGAGATTCTCAAACATGGTGTCTGGAAGACCACACTTCAGAATCTTCGTGTTGTGTTTTGTGTTTGTTCTTTAGTATAGTAGTCTGTACGTAACACCTCTTAAATTGTGTTTAGTTTTTTGTATCTATGTTGGTATTTAGGTTGTTGCATCTGTGTTTGTATTTGGTTTGTTGCATCTGTGCTTGCGTTTAGTTTATTGTATCTGTGATTGCGTTTAGTTTGCTATATCTGTACTTGTGTTCAATTGTATCTGTACGTGAAGGTACCCCGTGGAATTGATTAGCCAAAAGTAGTAGCTTCATTTCTTTGTATGGAAAAATTATACGCCATTTGTATGCTTAGAAATGACCCAGAAACACTCTGTTGCAGCCAGAGTTGGCCCTTTTTGTTATCATCAGCATCATCTTTATTTATCATCACCAGCATGACAGACTGTGCCAAATGATATGGGCCATCCTGCGTCTCCACACCTCTGGAACGTCAGCGGGACGTATCAATTCACGTACAGAACACATTCCGATGTTCTCATGAACTCACGTCATGGACACTGATTATCTTGGTATCGAGTAAATTCCCCACCGGTTTGCTGAGCCCAGGGAGGGGGGGGGGGTGTTTGATCCAGCTAAGAGTTATGCTCGTGACGTGCATTTGTGTAAACGCATTTATGACAGGATGGTAGTAGCAAATATACAAGGGTTAAGTAGGTAAGGAACTTATTACAGGTCCAGCACATCGGTAGGGAATGTACTTGATCCTAAAAGTTTACTGCTTATGAATTATGGAGGAAACTGGAGGAGGAAAGGCGCTAGCCACAGGCGCTGGAACTTCAATAACCTCTCCCCACGACGTCAAACAGCGTATCTAAAAGACAACAACAACAGCAACAACAATAATACCTTTGCTTGGAATGCTAGACCATTGTCAATAATCTTCTCCGGCTTTCGGTCTCTACTTCCTTATTTTATTCTTCTACCCAGTTACTAAAACTTGTTTTCGTGTTTCTCTACTAATAATGTGAAACATACATACTTGATTCTGATGTTTGTGATAAGTTGTCTTTGTGTATTAGTAGGAGCACCCTTTTCCATAACTTGACGGTTGTTGGGTAAATGGTGCAATCCCATCTATTTCATAGATGCTTGTGAATGTTCACAACAGTTTCCTTTTCTGCAACGAGAAATTATATCACATATCGCTGCTTATATCGCAAGTTGCTAACGCGCTCCATTTCAACGATTTAGGACAGCCATATTATTTGACCGGTAGATTTGCAATTTGAAGCACACAATCAGCATGTGCCATATTTGAATTGTGCAAGATTTCGTGCTTCTATATTTATTATTAGCTGAGGAAAACGACGTGGTGCATTACTTTCTGAACGCCCCTCGCATGTCATCATTTCCTTCAGCCGGCACTGCTGCGAAGGGGTTACGGACGCAATTAGTAATCCCTCATGGCCTGAGTAAAGGTTACCCTTTCCAATCAGTCTACCAAGTCTACACTATTGTAAGGAGGATCCTAGAAGATCGGGTGAGATAACCTCGACGACTAAACGTACTGACATTATCTGGAGTCGGCCCGGTGATGAGACCACATATCTTCAGCTGTTGATCGTTCTCTCTCTCTCTCTCTCTCTCTCTCTATATATATATATATATATATATATATATATATATATACTAGATTACCCGTCCCGGCTTCACTCAAGCCCTGGCAGGGATCTATCTATCTATCTATCTATCTATCTATCTATCTATCTATCTATCTATCTATCTATCTATCTATCTATCTATCTATCTATCTATCTATCTATCTATCTATCTATCTATCTATCTATCTGTCTGTCTGTCTGCTTGTCTGTCTGTCTGACCCGGCCCGGCTTCACCCAGTCCCTGGTGGGGAGCATCTCATTTAATTCATATAAGTAGTCATATAAGCTCCCGTTCCCGTCTATCTATATGTCTGTCTATCTGTCTGTCTGTCTGTCTGTCTGTCTGTCTGTCTGTCTGTCTGTCTGTCTGAACCGGCCCGGCTTCGCCCAGACCCTGATGGGGAGTATCTCATTTAATTCATATAAGTAGTCATATAAGTTGAATGAATAGTCATATGAAATTGCTTGGGCTATAAAGAACCTGAAGAATGGTAAATCACCTGGATGTGATGAGATACCAGCTGAACTAATTAAAGCGGGAGGAGAAGAAAGCATACACATATAGCATGCATTATGTACAAAGATTTGGAAATATGGTATATGGCCAAAAGATTGGAGGAGAACTATTTTCATTCCAATACCAAAAAAGGGCAACCTGAAATTATGCACCAACTATAGAACTGTTGCCCTGATCAGTCATGCAAGTAAAATTCTACTAAAAGTCATAATGGGAAGACTTCGTCAGAAAATGGAAAAAGAGATTAACGTGGTTCAAGCTGGATTTAGACAAGGAAGAGGAACAAGAGATCACATATTCAACATGCGTTTAATAATAGAGAAGTGCAGAGCATTTAACGTAAACCTATTCTCATGTTTTGTGGATTATTCAGAGGCATTTGACTGTGTACAACATCAGAAACTTTGGGAAATCATGAGGAATATGGGCTTTCCATCACATGTAGTACAACTCATAAAAATGCTCTACCAAGACCAACAAGCAGCAGTTAGAATAGATGGCGAGGCATCAGATTGGATTGACATCAAGCAAGGAGTCCGTCAGGGCTGCGTGCTGTCACCCTATTTGTTTAACCTGTACGCCGAAAAATAATGAGAAATGTAAGAAATGATATAAACAGGGTGTCAAAGAGCGCTTTCCAACGTAACTAGGGGTATTTAGAAGCTGCTGCGTTGACACTCATTATGAAATACACACTGACACACCGTGAACATAACTCGTTACCACAGAGTGATAGAATGCCATCATGTATTGTTTCTATGCGACACAACCACTGGTATATTCAATGTGCAAAGCGATTCAATATTCAATATTCAATGTTACATGTACACCCACGACATTGGTTCACACACCTATTGTAGTACATCCTGCTATTCAGGCTATCTAATCAACTACCATGGTCTACACATACACAATTCTAAACCCTACTTACAGTCCCGTTAAACATGGCCGCATGGCGCCTACATTCACAGGCCGGCAACCTCTGCACACGGCACACCACTCGACTCCGTGCTGTAGAGTGAATACGTCCACTCGCCTGGTCGCGGCAACGCTGTTCTCAGCCATCGGTACACGCTTGAAATATCTAGCGCCCACTCAGTTACTTGCCGTCGATGTCTCTCGACATTTCATTCCGCCAGTCCAGATTAAGTTCCCGGCTCCTGGTCGTACGATGTGTCTAATCGTCCCCAGCTCCCCGACTGCCGTCTTTGTTTCACTTTCTCCACCTTTCCTATCACGTGGCCTAATCCTCGCAATCCTATTGGCCCTTACGATTAACCGATCTCCGGTGTATTTATTTCCTCTGACCATCCATGACAATTTATCTTACCGTTGTTCTATAGTAATCTACTCAACCAGACTTTACTTAATCAGACTCATGGCATATGCCCCCCGCAATTTCAAAAATGTCCTACATTTTTGGGTTCTTACTTATCTCTGCACTTGACATGAGTCAGCTTGGTCGCACATGCCTGTCCCCTGTTCGCACATATCCGTCTACTGCCTCATGCCATAGAGCTTGCTTCTCAGTTCCCTTTAACTTCCCTCTGTGTTACATTTATATTCTGCTATACCTTCACACAAATTATAATGTCGGACACGAATATCCGTCTATTCCCAAATAGACCTTGTGTGGCCTCAACCCCCTTTGTGTTCGGCAAGTTGAGGACCAACCTACTATGAGTTCCAATGTCCCACCCCGGATATTCCCATAAGGTTCCTCATTTATACCTCGGTATAAGCAACTGACACCCTCCCCAGTCCTTAAGCTATGGGTGCAGGAACGTGTGTATTGCAGACATATCCATTTCACACCTCTTTTGTTTAAGCTCTATCTTGCTCCTGAGTAGTCTATGTTACGACTGTGGATCTCTTTGGTGTGGGTACATATGACTCTTGTATTTGTCTTGTCAACGTGTGTGTGAGGTCGGCTGCCATTAGTTACCTTTTTCTATGATGTTCACTTGTGCCCTAAGGCTAGATATTCTCTTCACTTCCCTTTCTCTATTTGTTCCTGGTATCCTTACTACTAACTTTCCCTTATCGTGTTCCTAATACCATGATCGTCTACTACCATGCCAAAGTACTTCATGTTAAAATATTATATGTACAAAGTACTACCACTTATTACTATTATCAATGGTACTACTAATAATCCTATTTCACTATCCTTGTATTCTTTCTTTCACTTTCACTTGTACACTGTTCTTTCTTTCTCACATTCTCACTAGTCCATTTCATTTTCCTTCCTTTCTTTCCTCTTCACTTGTGCTATGTTCTCTCTCTTTCATTAAAAAAAAATCGTATTTAATTTTTTTTATTATGTACTCTGTCTCACAACACGCATACCAGAACCTCAATTGTTCTATCTATGCCTGTACGCTCCCTGTATACCGTTGTGCACGTATCCAGGTTGTGTTCAACATTGTTCTGCTGACTCTCATTCGCACAAATTCCTTTCAATCTGTCCGTACCCTTTCTCTCGCTTCACTTTCACTCATCATATTCTTATGTTCTGTACCTGTTACCACAATCACATACGTTTCTCCTACCAATTGTCCATGTCTGTCTCTCCAATATACAATCTTGTCATAAAACCTGAATAGTATATACAATTAAACCCACATGTAATATTGCAAGCACTATTATAACTTTCACTAGCACATTATTATCATCTTTGTGTCATAAATATGTTTTACTAGTAGTAGTGTCTCAGTTAACTTCTTCTTCTTTTTCTTTTATGTTATGGGTGTCCTCTGTGATGTATCGTGGTTTTAGACCCACTGTCAACCTTCCTGCTCTAGTAGATGTCGATTCTTCTTTTTTTTTCTTTTGCGATCATTTATCCGTTTCTACCGACATCTCATTTTATACGTTCTGTGTTACAATCAGGTAATAGCACAATCAATAATGTTACAATTATTGTTACAATTACATGCATACTGTTTATGAATATACATGGCGTGATGATTATGATCGTAAGAATGTACTGATGTCTATGTATGTACTTATAAGACATTAACATGATGTTATTATTTCTATCTATATGTATTATGAGTTTTGTTTATTGAATGATTGTGAATGCTATTAACTATTACTCCCTTAGTTGGTTCTGGCTGGTATCTGTCTTCTCTGGCTGCATCATCTACCCTTCAGATTCTCAATCTTCCCTTGCGTCTGTCTGTCTCAGCCTCTTCAGTCAGCTAGTGATATAACATCTTTGAGGTACCTTCGACACTATCTCTTCTGCTCATTCATTTATCCCCTTAACTATCTGAAATTAATAAAAGCCTTGGGTGTATATATATCCATACATACATATGCATATTTACATTCACAATTGCATATTATATTACCGCAATCATATCAAATTTCCTACATTGACATGTTCTTTTCCTGGTCAGAACCCCAACGTGCTAACCACTTGACCAGCCACCCTGTATAAACGTATGGTTTCCCAGATGATACTATGACCGTATGCCCTATTGTACTATCGGGCTTCTGTCCCTAATTCGACCAGATCCTTTTGTCATATAGTCGGTGTAACGTTTCTTAGGCCATGTTATTGCTAGCATTCACAGACTTCATGTATATAGTTTAACCACACTATTTCACATCTTTAATGTTTTTTTCCTCTCTGATGACTTTACCATAGCATCATGTCAATTCAATCTACATTATACTTATCAATGCATTCATTCTACTACAACAATTATATATATACTAATCACATAAATAATGCCTTTATCCAGTCTATACAGTATCTACAATATACATATCACACAATAAGAGTTTCACGTTGGAACATGTGATTTCTCCTTAACATGTAGTATTGTACACTGATTTGCGTCTTCTTGTGTAAGATATGTTGTTATTGGCTTGAACTTATCTATTTCTTTTGTCTTCTCTTTCCTTTCCTCATCTGTTAGACCTATACTTTTCCAATACCCATTCCAATTCCTTATTTTGATGTCTCGTGTTCGTTTATTGATTTGATCTTTTGGAAATTCCTGTTGTTGCCATTTTGCTAACAGAGCGTCTGTATCAGTGTACTATCCCTGTTGCCTCTTTGGGGGAATTTCATTCTCCCAACCAGATTTTGTGTAATCTGCAACATCTGTCAGTTTTATCATAACCTTCTTTTTTGAGCTTTCTTCCTGACTGTTTGTATTTTTGTGCACGACATCTTCGTCTTGTAACCTATACCCAGATACTGATTCACTCTCTTGTGCTGAACATGCTTGTTGTACCATATGTATTTCTACCCTGTTAGCAAATGTGTGGGTTAAGTATGGCATAAAAAATTGTTTCACCGTTGATGTGCTGTCGTTGAATCGTGGGCAATCCTTTCTAAAGTATTCAACTCCAAAGACTACTTTCTCATTTTCGTCCTCTGTTAGGTCTGGCCTAAAAAGTAATGTATCCCACGCCAGTTCTTGCTGTGTCAACTGTCTTAGTTGCTCGCAGTCCTCAAATGGTCCCTGCTTGTCGTCCATGACTGCGTTGTCAACGTCGAGAGATGATCCTTGTACGGTCCCTGTACTAGGGTCACTTGTTTGTCCTTGGTTTCTTCTGTATTCGTCATATGTCTGGTAAATGTCAGTCACTATGTCTGATGCCTCATCCTCTACTTCAATTTTAATGTCTTCTGTCGACAATGTCCATGCTGCATAGTTGCAATCTGCTATTTCTAAGTTCTCTTTTTCCCATTTCTGTATGTCCTGGGGTGTGCACTCCTTGACCTCTGGGATGTTGCCTAGGATTAGCTCTGTTGTGGGATGTGGTAACACCGCCGCTGTTAGCCGCCCTTTGTAGTAGGGACAGTTAATGTCTGTCCAAGCTACTCTATACTGCTCTAATGCACCGCCAAATGTTCTGCACGTCACCTTGTCGTCTGTATAGTCCTCGTCTCTTACAATCTTACTGTCTACTCCCACAATTGAAGTCCCTGTGTCCCTAACCATTTTCACTGCAAAACCATTCACTAACGCACGTCTAACGTCCAGATTTCCGTTTGTTATGTATGTCGAGTTGGCTTCCTGCATATACACTTTGTTGTCAGTCATGTCGCCCTGACTGTCATATATGTGTGTTGCATTCGTGTCTTGTTGTTCGTCCTCGTCGCTGCTGGACATGGCGTATGTCATGTTGGTGTCTTCATTCAGTTTTCTCAGACTACACGTCCTTGCCAAATGGCCATAGCTTCTACATAACCAGCATTTAAGACTGTCTCTATAGTCTGCATACCTATTGCTTCTTCTGACCGACATGTTCTTGGGGTATGACTTATACTCAGGATTTAGGTCGCACATTTCCAACAACCCGTGTTGGCGACCACAATATTTACATTCTCTTACTGGCCCTGTTCGAACTACGTCCGCTTGTCTCGGTGAGACTTGTGTATATCTATTCGCTGGTTGATATTTACTTCTGGGTCCGTATGATTGCCTTCGATCAGAGAACCTGGCAGCTGCTCCTACTATAAGTTCTGGCTGTGCCCCCTCTGCAAAAATCTCCCTATGGGCATTATAATACGCCTCACCCTTGGACTCCATTTCAAATATTGTGGCGCATTTATTTTCAAGCAGGAACGTTGCCATGGAGTCTGGCACAGCTGAAATAATTTTATCTCTCAGCATCAGGTCTCTGAGCTTTTCGGAGTCGTTGCGTACTCTAGCTGCCTTCAGCTATTTGTCATATAGTGATTTAGTTTCGGCAACGAAATCCATGAAGGTTTGGTTCGACTTCGGAGTCAGCACTCTAAATGCGGTTCTAAGACCCGCGTCATCTAAACTGAAATGTGCCAAGACTCTTTCTTTAACATAATTGTAATCAGTTCGCCGATGCTCTGGGATGCCCTCTACTACCTTCAATGGTTCCAGGGCCAAATACTTATGGAAGAGGATCGCCCACTCTTCAACTGGCACTTTGTAGTGGTTCATCAACACTTCGAAGTTGGTAACCCATGCGGAGATGGAATCCCCTTGTGCAAAGTTCCTGATGATACCTTGATATCTTCGAATGGGGTCCAATGCTTTGGCTGCCACTTTAGTTTTCGCAACTTCAGTCTCTTTCTCCAGTTCTAGCATATTTACTTTAATACTACCCTCTACTTCTTTGTCTTTCAATGTTAATTGTACTGCCAGTTTCTCTTTTTCGAAAGCTAGTGCTGCCTCTTGTGCTGCTAATTTCTGCAGATCAAGTTCTTTGGCGTCTTTAGCTGCCGCTTCTTGTGCTGCTAATTTCTTTTCTTCGAGTTCTGCTTGTGCTGCTAATTTATGCCTTTCAAATTCTCTGGCTGCTGCTCTATCTTCCCGTTCTTGCTTCTGATGTTCAGTCACTTTATTCTCCGCCCATGTCATAAGCTCTTTCCATGTGAAACCACACTTCTCACTTAGAGCTATGAAGTCCGCCAAGGTAGACATGATTATATGCTATCTATTAGTTCGAATATCTATATAACTATCAGTACACCCAGTCAGTGTTGTCGCTGATCTTGTTTTGGTAACCTGTAACCTGTAACAAAAGAGTTTAACTAACTAACATCATCCCTGTGGGAGAACAATCTAACTCATCAGGCTGGTTGCCCAATATCATACAAAGGTGTCAGATAGCTCTCTGTAATTTAGCAGTACACATAGAAAATTAATTAGAATCGACTTGCCCTGTATATATCCAGCGATGTTTCCAGTGGCTTGACCCCGATGCTCGGTTCACTTCCGCTTGCTTCCGGGCTTGATCCAAACCCGCTTGGCCGTCCCTGTTTCACTCACCGGTCGACAAGGATAAACTTGGTCGTCAGGTGCAGCTCCTCATCAATGTTGTAGCTATGTCATAGGGTACTACTCACTGTCCTGGAACATATTTCTGGAACAGATACTAGTTTTGACATAATTAGTCTATGCCGGCACTCTAATGCATGCAGCCCCCCGAATACGGCTTCACACTGTTATTCTTGTGGCAAGATGCCATAATGTTTCTGTATTTCTATTTTTCGGGATTTCCTAATATTAAGGTGTTGTCGCTTATGCACAACGCCAAGTTAATCAGAAATAGTAGCGTTGAGTATTGTCAGAGTCTTGCATAACACAAGACAAGTAGCTCGTTTTCTGGCAAGTGTGAAGTAATATCAAACTATCAAATCACACGAAGTGAATATCCGAAAGTATTATTCACACGCTTTATTGACGCGTTGCATTAATTATTGCACAAACATCGCGCACTGACAATCTATAGCAATCATTTCAACATGAACAAGATCACTACAATACATAATAATACATGCAAGCAATAAACATTTCACTTACAGTTAAACTTATACAAGCATTCGACTCAGTCTCCCACTGTCGTACAGGCTAGCTCTCAAGGCAGATTCAAACTCGACTCGCATTCCCTTGCGACCTGTCCTTTCAACGATCTCAGCCCGTCTGCCAGTTCCTACACGCTTACACGCACACGTCAGCTGGTGTCCCCTGCACGGTTCACGGGGTGAACTCAATTGCTGTGCGTGGCTACCTATCCGGGCGTCGGTAACGACGCCGCGTTCTCTCTGCCGTGTTTCACATTACTCAGGGTTGCGTGTTGTTATGTTGTCTGGCGTTGGTACAGACAACGCGTCGCAACCTCGGATGTGAGACCTTGACACTCTCCACACCCCTTTTTCATGAAAGGATTTCCTTTCATGTACAATATATATCTAGGTGTTATTAAACATGTCAAAGTCGAACATTATACATTAACAATTATAATAACTATATACAGGTGAATAGTCAACAATATGTATACACCACTTATGTTGCACTATGAAGTACAACAGTCAAGTACAATCTATTTAATGGGCATTACCTCGCTGTGACCCAGCTAGTCCGGTAGGTATCGGCTAAACTGGCCCCTACCTCACAACCAAGAACAAAAATACTAAAATAATCAGGTCAAGCCGTGAGCATCTCCCTCTGAGATGACTCCTCCATCAGACCTCTATTTAGAGTTTCTAATGAAGGTCAACAGTTTTGGCAATATACTGTCCATATCTAAACGATGTTACATTGACATGTTATTTATCAAGCACACATGTTAATGGTTACAATACATATTTACATATCACCAACAATTTAGAATAATGTCCCATGGTTATTATACAGAAAATTTTGGGAACAATAATTTATCGTCGTTTACAAGACATAAATTCCAATTGCAAACTCATTTCTTAGTGTCATAATTTGATCCTTATTGACAAATGTGCACAAAAAGTCACGTTTGTAAAGAAGCAATCAAGTTACGATGCTGAGATTACATCCTAAAAAAAATCGACATATACAATTCCGTATATGGAAATATTTTAAATTACATTTTAATACAATTGTCATACATTTATATACTTTTAATAATGTGCAAAAACTCGGAAGTATACAGCTGTACTATTACATGTGTTGTGATGTCATTTAAACAAAGCTGGTCCGTTCTGGATGGATCTTTTATAAACGGAGTAGTAGTTGTTACTATCAGATGTTGGATCATCTCTTCCGTCTTCTGCTCGGATTGTACTGTCGCAGTCATCTTTCGTACCTTGTTAAAACGTCTTGGGCACCTCGGTCTGGATACTTTAGGATTACCTCACGTTTTAGTGGCTTGGTAACTTCTTGGATCCTCTAGTGTTGTCCCGTGACACTTCTCTGTAGTGTCTGGTTGTTATAATATTTATTTACAATAATAATTACATTCTTTCTCATATCTCACAGTTATACAACACATTAGTTTACATAATACTGATTCCATTCTTTCGCATATCTCACAATTATATACGCATTCATTCGCATGATAAGAATCACAATATGTACATAAGTTATATACATTGGGAGATACAATCTTCCCCATCACAATGGTGTACACAGCGTTACTGACACATTGTCACAATTGGCTGTGGTACTGAGCACTATCTACGTTGCAGTTTTATACACCCTCTGCACTGTGCTCTGGTGTCGACTGGGTATTAGGTTCGTTGTATGGACATCTCGACAAAAGGTCTGCAAGACAGTTTTGTGAACCTTTTATGTGGTTAACCTCATAGCTATAGTCCTGCAGAAGAAGGGACCATCTTGCCACCCTGCTGTTACTAGGCGTTCCTCTGGTAACAATTGTCAGCGGAGTATTATCTGTTTCAATAATGAAATGTTTGCCTAACAAAAATCTAGAAAGTTTACGTACCGAAAATACCATGGCAAGAGCCTCGAGTTCCGGTGTACTGTAATTTCGTTCGCTGGTGTTCAGTTTTCGAGAGACGTAGTATACTGGGTACAAGATTTGGTCGTGTTCTTGGAGAAGCACACCTCCAATGGCTACGGAGCTCGCATCACATCTTAATCTAAAAGTAATATTCAAATTTGGCAATTTCAAAATAGGTGATTTAGAAAAATAAGAAAGAATTTTCGTAAATGCTGGCCTTAAACATTCACTGTTTACAATCACATTGGGGTGTTTATTTGTTAGTAGATCAGTGAAACATTTGGTCAATTCAGCAAAATGAGGAATAAACTGTCTATAATAGTTTAACAAACCTAACACACTTCGTAACTGTTTCTTAGTTGTCGGGAGCGACAATTTCAAAATTCTGGACATGATGTTATCGTCAGTGATATAAAGCCATTTGAGATCTTATAGCCCAAAAATGAAATTTCCTGAAAGGCTATATCAACTTTGGAAGGTTTTACAGTCAGTCCACGATGTCTAATCCTGTCAAATGTCTGCAGTAGTGCTGTTATGTGCTCTGTCATGTCCTTTGTGTGTATGCAAATGTCGTCCATGTACCAAATGATGTTAGCAATGTCTGTCAAAAGAATTCTTGTCATTCTGACGAAGGTAGCTGGTGCATTGACTAATCCGAAAGGTAGTTTACACCATTCGTATAAACCCCAAGGTGTGGCAAATGCAGTCAGATGTATACTATCAGGATGTACAGCTATCTGCCAGTAGCCTTTTGTCATGTCAAGTTTAGTAAAATAACGTGAGTCAGATAGTTCAGTCAAGATGTCTTCACAGTTGCTCATTGGTTCTAAATCCAACTGTGTAATACTGTTGAGTTTACGATAGTCCACACAAAGTCTAATAGTGTTGTCCTTTTTGCGTACCAAAACTATTGGTGAACAGAAATGAGATTGTGAACGTCGAATGATTTGATTTGTTTCTAAATCAATGATTTCTTGATGAAGTTTTTCTTTATAGTGTATAGGGATGGAATATGGTCTACACTTAATAGGGACGTCAGATGTTAAGATAATTTGGTGTTGCACTAAATTTGTCTGTCCTGGGCTGTCAGAAAAGATCGTCCTGTAGTCTTGTATCAGTTGTCTGCAACTGTCAGTTTGTGTCTGAGTCAGTTTAGGATTTACCTTAATGTCTTGTAAGTTGGTCGTCGTGTCAAGACCTGGTGTCGGTATCTCGTCAGTGTCGTTGTCGTCCGTCTGGTCCACTATGGAGGTGCTTGCTGCAGCCTCTACTTGTTCGTCTTGCCTGTGGTGATAAGGTTTGAGCATGTTAATATGGAAAATTTTATGTTTGTCCCTAACTTCAATCTCGTAATCTACCGTCGAAATTTGTCGTAGCACTTTGAACGGTCCTTGCCATGAGTCAGTTAGGAGATGTCTATCACTTGGCAAAAGAAGAAGCACGTCCTGTCCTGGCGTCAGTGTAATAGTTCTATTTCCTCTGTTAGCATATTGTCGGTAAATAGCTCCTGATTTTTGGAGAGCTTCTTTGGCTAATATACATGTTTTCATAATTCTATCACGCAATGATGTTACATGTTCATATGGTGAAATGGGTATAGACACAGTTGTACTTCCAGTCAACACAGATTCATACAGAGATAATGGGCCGCGTGGTTGTGCACCATATAACATTTCGAATGGTGAGAACCCAGTGCTGGAATGGGGCACTTCCCTATATGCAAACAAAATGGCAGGCAGATAATTATCCCAATCTTCAGGATGTTCTTGGGTTACCTTCGAGAGCATATGTTTCATATCGCCATTAATCTTTTCTACTATACCGGTCGAATGTGGGTGATATGGACTGTTGAAGCATTGTTTAACACCCAACATTTTGGTAAAGGCTTGTGTAGCCGAGGAAATAAATTGGCTACCCCGATCTGAAAGGATGGTATCAGGGAATCCTACCCTCGCAAAAATATGAAAGAACACTTCCATGATGTCGTTGGAAGTTATGTTCTTCATTGGAATCGCTTCTGGCCAACGAGTACATAGATCAATGAGTGTTACAATGTATCTATTACCTTTAGATGTTATATGGTTCAGAGGACCAACTATATCGACCGAGATCTTTTCAAACGGTCTACTAGCCAAATCAGTAACTTGCAATTCAGCTTGTGGGTGTTTACCCTTTTTGACAAGCTTTTGACAGATGTCACACGATCTGCAATACTGTTTGGTATCGTTGCAAAACTTTGGCCAATAAAATTGAGTAAGTAACCTTGCTCTAGTTTTAGCATAAGCCATGTGTCCTGCAAAGGGTATGTCATGAGCTATATTCAATGCTTGCTTGCGGTTTTCTAACGGTAGCACTGTTTGTTCTATAGTGCTGGAACCTTTGGTGTAGTACCGTGTTAGAATTCCGTTCTTGAGAGCAAAGTACCATTGAGCATTCTTTGCTACTCTTGGCTTTTGGCCTATAAGTTTAAAATACTTTTGCAGAGATCGATCGGCTTTCTGAGATGTTATAAACGTCTTCCTTGTTGTCTCAGGAGATGTTACAACAGGACTTACTCGTTGTAAAGCCTCTGTTTGATCGATTCGATCTTGCATCTGTGCAGTAGATCGAGTTACTGCGTTTACTACATTACAACGATCATTCTCATCACACATTGATGTTACATTCACACAATTACATGTATATTCTGACATAGCCAGGTTGGTATTTGTACATTCATTTACAGGTGGTAATACATCATGAATGGTGATTGGTGATGAAGGTGAAGTGGTAGTATCGATATTACAACTGACAGATGATGTATTGATGTCATGTGGTATATCATTCACTTCAGGAAGGTTTCCAATAATAATATCACAGCAAGGATTGGTTAATGCTGCGCATTTCACCTTTCCTGTAAGGAATGGTGTAGTTATATATGCCCACGCAAGTGGATATTTCTCTATGTTCCCTGAGAATGTCCTGCATGTGACATATTTACCACTATATTGTGTTGGTAAAATATAATCTCTCTTTACACCAATGAGAGTACTCCCGCTATCACGTAAGACTGTGGCAGCTTTACCATTAACATACCCCTGGTGTATGTTTAGTATACCTTTGGAGTTTACTACCGAATTGGCCTCCTCACTGGTAATAGGTATAGAATGGCCGCATGTTAACACGCCATCCTCATGAAATTGATCACAAATGGTACATTTTTCCTGATGGAACACTTCAATGGAGTGTGCCGAGTTTACTGGGTGATCTTGTACACTTTCATCTTCTGACGAAGAAATGTCAAACATGGCTGCATTAGCCCTTTTTGTCATTGACTTGGCTTTACAATCTTTACGCCAGTGACCAAAAGCCTTACAAAGGTAACATTTTGTAAGTTTTTTGTAGTTCTTCCTCTCTTTCTCTTGCTTAGAAATGTAATTATGCAAGTAAGCAGTGTACCCAGGATGTTGGTCGCACATATCATGCTCATTGTTTGCATAGTTGCAATATTTACACTGATATAATTTCTCTGCAGTTTGCCTATAAGGTCTTTGTTTGCTATTTGACCCTGCCTGATATTTGCCATATGTAGCTGCTGCTACAAAGTCTGTGCTGGTCAGACCACTAGAGAAACAATGCTTATTGGCTGCAAAATAACCAGAGCCACGACTTTCAATCTGTTGAACACTTTCACACTGACATTCCAACAAAAATTTAGAAAAGGGGGCTGGGAGAGATGCAATAATCTTATCTCTCAACATAAGGTCAACCAATTTGTCATAACTTCCATTTACTTTAGCTGCTGACAGCCATTTAGAAAAAATATTTTGAATTTCTGAGATGTAATCAGAGAACGTGTGTGTTGGCTTAGGAGACAACTTCCTAAACTGTTCTCTATAACCTGATTCATCTAACAAAAAATGTGACATAATTTTTGCTTTAATGTAAAGATAATCTTCTTTGAGGTCATTTGAGATCGACTCTATGACTTTAAGAGGTTCCCCAGAAAGACTTCTTACATATACTATCCCCCATTCAGGTTTTGGGATTTTGTAATGATCCATAACAAATTCAAAATTGTGGGTGAATGCTGCTATGCAATCACCTGTGTTGTAACATTTGATCAGACCTTGATACTTCTTATGAGGTTGATCTTTGTCTGTTTCTCTATTCACTTTATCTTTAGAACATTCAGCTTTTAGCTGTTCAATTTTTAGTTGTGTTTCTTGCTCTTCTCTCTTACTTTGGGCTAAGATCTCAGCTTGCCTCACTGCAGCTTCTAATTGTGCCTGTTGAAGCTTTAAAGCAGCTTCTGAGTCTGCCTCTTTATTTTTCAGAGCAGCTTCTGCTTGTGCTTGTTGAAGCTTTAGAGCAGCTTCTGCTTGTGCATATTGAAGCTTTAGAGCAGCTTCTGATTCTGCCTCTTTACTTTTCAGAGCCCTTTCGGCTGCTCTCTCATCCCTCTCACTAATTTGCTCTTGTTTTAAACAATATTCTGCATATTTACTTTCACTCCATGCTCTCAATCCCTCACCAGACATATTCATTTTTAAACCCATTTCAATGCAATCGTTTAAAGAAGACATGATGAACAATAGGTATGATGGAATAAATATAAACAAAATTACTTATGATGTTAGTAAGTTACAAATATTTATAGCACAGTTAATGTCTAAAGCCAGACTAACGAAAGTATAAAGAAAGCTGAAAAAAATTTTATACTCAAGTAATCCTTGGGTACTGTGCTGTTTAGTGGTGCTCGAAATCACACTGGAACGTCTTTCGGGTTGACGCACAAAAAATTTTTGAAGTTCACCAGACTCAGGTAAAGTTGTCAAAACCCTGTACATTTTAAACTAAACGAAATTATAACGTTTGTAAATATATGGTGTGTGTAATGTCACTGAAGTCTGTAAAGGTTTGTATGCTGTCAAGTATTATTGTTAGTCGTTACCACAATCAACAACTTTCACGCTCACACTGACTCTATTCAATGACATTCAAGGGCACGGCCGCCATTTTGGATTTTAGGTACAAAATTTGTTGACTTTAGTGCTAAGTCTGAAGACGCCTCGATTGGCTTCAAATAATATCTTCACACTTATAATTTAATTAAATCAACTCTATTAATTCGTTACTTTACCTTAATCTATGACTTGCGCACTTCTATCGGCATGTTCACATTCGCTTCAAATCGGACAAAAAAAATTTATACGTTCGCATTTGATTCAAAACCCGGACGAAAGCCACCACATTCGCACTTGTCAGAGTCTTGCATAACACAAGACAAGTAGCTCGTTTTCTGGCAAGTGTGAAGTAATATCAAACTATCAAATCACACGAAGTGAATATCCGAAAGTATTATTCACACGCTTTATTGACGCGTTGCATTAATTATTGCACAAACATCGCACACTGACAATCTATAGCAATCATTTCAACATGAACAAGATCACTACAATACATAATAATACATGCAAGCAATAAACATTTCACTTACAGTTAAACTTATACAAGCATTCGACTCAGTCTCCCACTGTCGTACAGGCTAGCTCTCAAGGCAGATTCAAACTCGACTCGCATTCCCTTGCGACCTGTCCTTTCAACGATCTCAGCCCGTCTGCCAGTTCCTACACGCTTACACGCACACGTCAGCTGGTGTCCCCTGCACGGTTCACGGGGTGAACTCAATTGCTGTGCGTGGCTACCTATCCGGGCGTCGGTAACGACGCCGCGTTCTCTCTGCCGTGTTTCACATTACTCAGGGTTGCGTGTTGTTATGTTGTCTGGCGTTGGTACAGACAACGCGTCGCAACCTCGGATGTGAGACCTTGACAAGTATCGACGTAGGTTCCGTTGTTTGTATTGCTGCTACTCATCTTCTTAGCTTTTGCAGAATGGCGGCTGACTGATCCATTGTACTTTGCAACATGAATGTTAACTTTTATGATGATACCCCACTTTGAAACCATCACATGAATCAAGTTGCCACATATCCTTACTTATGCTTTTCAATGTTGTTTATTACAAACGATTACTTTCCTGAGCTGTTGAATATCGCTCACTGCGAGTTACTTTCTTGTACATACGCTCAAACGTCCGATGTTCTACATCTAGCCATGGTTTTCTGTTATCTATAATTAATGTGCTTGTACTATTATCTTGTTGGTGTACATAGCCTTAACTGTTTATGGTTTATTAAAAAATCTGTAGCTGATATTACATCTTGTTTACTACCATGATAACCATTGCAACTTCACATAGTTTGTGTCGGCGCACATCATTTGGTGTAATACTTTGAATCATTTATCAATAATCAATAATGAATCAATAATCTGAAGTTAGCAATCCTTTACTGAGCTATTGACGCTGATTGTCGCTCACTGTGGGTTCGATTGCCATTTTCCTCAATTTTGCCGAGTTCTTTTTGAGGACGTAGACCCCCAAGTTGCCAACGAGCACTTTCCAACGAAACTAAGGGTATTGAGATGCTGCTGCGTTGACACTCTTTATGAAATACACACTGACACACCGTGAACATAACTCATTACCACAGAGTGATAGAATGCCATCATGTATTGTTTCTATGCGACACAACCACTGGTATATTCAATGTGCAAAGCGATTCAATATTCAATATTCAATGTTACATGTACACCCACGACATTGGTTCACACACCTATTGTAGTACGTCCTGCTATTCAGGCTATCTAATCAACTACCATGGTCTACACATACACAATTCTAAACCATACTTACAGTCCCGTTAAACATGGCCGCATGGCGCCTACATTCACAGGCCGGCAACCTCTGCACACGGCACACCACTCGACTCCGTGCTGTAGAGTGAATACGCCTACCCACCTGGTCGCGGCAACGCTGTCCTCAGCCATCGGTACACGCTTGAAATATCTAGCGCCCACTCAGTTACTTGACGTCGATGTCTCTCGACATTTCATTCCGCCAGTCCAGATTAAGTTCCCGGCTCCTGGTCGTACGATGTGTCTAATCGTCCCCAGCTCCCCGACTGCCGTCTTTGTTTCACTTTCTCCACCTTTCCTATCACGTGGCTTAACCCTCGCAATCCTATTGGCCCTTACGAATAACCGATCTCCGGTGTATTTATTTCCTCTGACCATCCATGACAATTTATCCTACCGTTGTTCTATAGTAATCTACTCAACCAGACTTTACTTACCCAGACTCATGGCACAAGGAGCTATATGATGCCCTAAATATCGGCGGTCATGACATACCGGAGATTCGATATGCTGATGATACAGTATTGCTATCCACAACACATAATGGCATAGAAAACCTAATAGCCTCAACCCAATTGAATAGTGAAAATCACAACTTATATCTTAACATAGCAAAAACAAAGATAATGCATACATATAAAACTACCATGGAGAAAGAAATATACATTAATGGGGAAAAATTGGAGGTGGTGGAAAATTTTGAATATCTTGGGTCATTGATTACCAACAACGGTAAGACAATGAAAGAAATTAAACGGCGACTATCAATAGCTCTTCAAAGACTAAAACAGCTGAACAAATTATGGAGTGGGACAGACAGAACTACAAAAATTAGATTTTTAAGAGCATGCATCTTTCTCATTGCAACATACCCCTGTGAGACATGGACACTTACTAAACAAGCTGAACAGCACATAAACGCCTTTGAATATAAATGTTATAGACGAGTTCTAAGAATATCTTGGGTAAAGAAAAGAACAAATGCTTCCATACTTCAAGAGTTGAATATTGAAGAAGGTTGGCTATTAAAGACGATAAAACAAAGAAAGTTGAAATATTTTGGTCACTTGAAACGTCATGAAAGTTTAGAGAGAACAATAATGGAAGGGTATATGCCTGGGAAGAGAGGAAGAGGAAGGCCAAAGAGAAGATGGGTGCAGGATGTGGCGGATGATCTCCAGATGGGTGTGTCAGACGCGGGACATCTTGCTTGTGATCGAGAGGTTTTCCGGAGGGTTGTTATGGGAGCGAGGTTCTGCAAGGGACATGCTACTGAATGAATGAATGAGTCATATAAGTTCCCGTTCCCGACTGTCTGCCTGTCTGTCTGTCTGTCTGTCCCGGCCCGGCTTCGTCCAGTCCCTGGAGGGGATCTGTCTGTCTGTCTGTCTGTCTGTCTGTCTGTCTGTCTGACCCGGCCCGGCTTTACCCAGTCCCTGGTGGGGAGCATCTCATTTAATTCATATAAGTAGTCATATAAGTTCCCGTTCCCGAATGTCTGTCTGTCTGTCTGTCTGTCTGTCTGACCCGGCCCGGCTTCGCCCTGGTGGGGATCTGTCTGTCTGTCTGTCTGTCTATATATGTATCTTTCTATCTATCTATCTATGTATCTATCTATCTATCTATCTATCTATCTATCTATCTATCTATCTATCTATCTATCTATCTATCTATCTATGTATCTATCTATCTATAGCCAGGGGACTTAACTTAAGATATAACAATGCTACTAAAAGTTATGTCCCTTGTTTTATATTTTCTTATGTTCAGTCATGTAATTACAAAATTAAATTTTAGTAAGGTAATAGCTGATAGCTGATAGATAAAACTATGACAGTTGGTTGCACTGGAATGAGAAGAAAACGTGTAGAAAATTTCATCTCAATCGGATGGACCGTTATCGAACGCATCCAATACATCCCCAACCACAAACCCTCACACATACATTCTGTTTGATATATATATATATATATATATATATATATATCAAGATTTGATGTATATATATATATATATATATATATATATATATATATATATATATATATATATATATATATATATACACACACACACACACACACACACACACACTAGCCGACCCGGCCCGGCTTCGCCCAGCACCTGGCGGGGAGCGTCTCATTTAATTCATATTCGGCCCCTGCTCCCTTTCCCGTTCTCAAAAATTAAAAATTGATTTTAAACTAACTATTTCAGTTGCATCCACGCGAGTGAGAACAACAACTGTTCCTAACAAATTTCTGGTTTAATCAGAGAGTGAGTTCCCTTGCAGCAAGATGGCGGAACATTTATTCGTCTGTTTCTAAAGCTCGTGCCATTTTGTTCCCTGCTGGAGGAAAAAATTGTTGATTTTAAACTAAATAACTATGCCAGTTGGCTGCGCGGGAATGAGAAGAACATCTGTAGAAAAATTTATCTCAATCGGATGGACCGTTCAGGAACGCATAAAGGACACACAAACAAAGACTCAAACAAAGACTATATAATATATAGATAACCCTAATTTAACTTATCCTTGAGGTATAAAGGGTAGGGGTAATGGTAGAGTCGAATCTGTAAATATTTTAGTTAATGTTAGTTAGCGTGTCATTTACAGGGCGTCGCATTCAATCTCAGATGTCATTAACTGTTGTAATTTTCTAGGCAATTTTAAGTTCAATAGCTTGCAATTGCTTTCTGGGCCGCCGATGCTCTTACCAATGCGAAACTCATCGCAAATCCATCTGCTCCAAAATCGCACACGGCTAACTTTGAACGGGCGTGCGGGCGGGCGGTCGGTCGGTCGGCCGGTCGGTTGGTCGGTAGGTCAGTCAGATAGTTAGTTAGTTAGTTAGTTATCTAGTTAGATAGTTAGTTAGTTAGTTAGTTAGTTAATTAGTTAGTTAGTTAGTTAGTTAGTTAGTTAGTTAGTTAGTCATGGTTCCAACTTCACTACAACGTTTGTGGCTTCTCTGTTTAAATCCACGGGGGTGGGTGGGGGGGGGGGGGGAGAGGGGAGAATACATTGTTTTGAAAGATGCCAATGATGTGCTACCAATGTCACACGTGCACAGTTGTAGAAACACACAGGTGTAAAATCACATAATGTGATATGAGCTGCACTAGTAACGTATCTGGAAAAACAATAAGCCACACAGGGGGAGGGAGAGAGAGAGATAGATAGATAGTGAGAGAGAGAGAGAGAGAGAGAGAGAGAGAGAGAGAGAGAGAGATAGAGAGAGAGATAGATAGATATAGAGAGAGATAGATAGATATATATATATATATATATATATATATATATATATATATAGAGAGAGAGAGAGAGAGAGAGAGAGAGAGAGAGAGAGAGAAAGAGAGATTAGGAACTAAGAGCGATTGTAGGGAGAACAACAAAGAGTTAAATAGTTCGGACAGTTAGCTAGAATGGTACAAGATCAACCAGCAGCTGGAGTGTTCTAGAACATCGGGATGCAAGGAAAGAGGCCGAGTTGGTTGGATGGAGTGAAAGAGACACTGAAGAAATCAAATTTGACATTAGCACAAACAGCAAAACAAACGAAACAGAAAATTACATCTGCTTCCACTCTGCGACGCTTCACGGCAAAAACAGGACAACAGACAGACCAAGAAAGAAACCCTTTGGGCATGTTTAAGCCCACTGTAATGACACCCTACTCCATCTACTACCGGCGTCTGTGGTTACGGAGTCGTGAACTCATGCCCACAATCTCCACAAATCTGTTTCCAAGTCCGCCCCAGGCCATTTGGCAGAACATCGCCTGATTGATTTTCACAATGTATGAGCTTCGGTCGTACAGAAAGCAATGATGAAATACTCAGCGTAAAATTGCCAAGGAAATCATAAACCGCCAATAAATGCTGTGGTTGATCGCGAAGTTCTATAATTAAATCGCTCTATCGCCTGTTTATTCAGTGTCTAGGCTTGGGCAGTCATTGAACAAAAAGTTGAAGAGGCCTTGTCATTTGCTGACGATGTTCATGCCTATTGGCACAAACTGGCGGAAAACGAGATTGCAAGTGCTAGGAAGAACTGGCCTGAGTTAAGTCTAGAACCAACATCGTTCACGACATTCTCATATTCGCACAGTCCACATCTTCACCAACCAGCGAAGAGTCCCAATTTTAATGATATTACTTGTGGTATGATTATGTGACCGTTGGGCCTTTCTTCGGAGTGCTGAGTATCGGCCACATCCCCTGTTCAATCTCTGTCGCAAAATTATCTCCAGGCCATGATAATTTATCTGTTCTTCCGCACTATTTATTGCTCCACTCAGCGTGAAAACCCAGCCAAACCGTCCGCCTGTTCGTTTCCCAAAACACTAGCATGCCTTAGAGAGAAGACGTGTGCTCCTTATCTGTGATTTTTGTTTTTTTAATTGGGCGAAGCATGCCTGACTCTTCACCTTCTTAGTATTCTCCGTGAGTCGGGTACATTACCATGTGTGTGTGGTTTGTCCTCCGGCCAGCGGAACGCCGCAGTGACTATATCCACCTCAATTCTCAGACTCGTGGTATCATATGCCAGGCTCTCCTGCATTATCAGTTATCAGTTTTCAGTTGGGGTATCTTCATTGCACTCCGGACAGGTCCATAGGTGCTCAGATCCTCCCCCAGCATATGCATCAGCGTTCGGTGGCTAATAGTGCCAGTTCTGTGCTGGTTAACGAGGCACCTCGTTTTTCCGATGTACCTCTCGTGTCTGGCCGTGCCAATTCTTACTCCCAAGTCTTTCATCCTAGACAGCGATGTAGATTCACTGACTTCAGGGATGCAAAGGTGTTTCCAAGGCACCAGGGCCGGGTTATATACTGGCCAAGACCTATTGACGCGTCCTCGTCGAGCGTCCTGGGCAACAGGACCCCTCGGGGTCCTGGCTAAAGTCAATAGGATCGCCGATTCCTCCGAAGTCGGAGAGTGTCTGCCTGTACGGCGAGGAACCACCAGTCTGCACACCAATAAGCCAGACATGGGACAACGGATACTCACGCAAAACTCAGGTCCTGTATGACATCACACTGATGTTGGACAAAAGGATGTCTTCATCCGACATACAGGACTTCGCGTTGGAGCTCAAGCCAACGAACACAAGCAAGCAAGCAAGCACTGACGTCAAAGTCCTCTGTTCTTGACATATCTTTAAGGACGTTAATTAACAACATCGGCACGATCCATAGGCTAGCCATCTGCAGGGGGTGCAGAGCCAGCCAGATTATCAGCGCGTTCATTTCCCTCGACTCCCGCATGTCCCGGGACGAAGATGAAGGTGACTTTACGGACAAACAGACTTCCGCAGCGACTCAGTCCACTGTCTACGTACAGATCCCGCTTTGACCTTCCGAATCATGCTCATTGAATCACTTAGTACACACACGTTGGTATAATGCTATGATTCCAGCCATATGAAAGCATGTGTTACTGCATCACTTCCATCGTCATGCTGCTCGTGGTCATGGAGTGGGCACCACTGGATTATTGAACGGTTCGGCCCGCTGAACGGACTGTAAATGCCCACGCACTTCTCTGCTGCTTTACAACAGATCCATCTGTATAGATGAGCACTTCGGGGCTATCTGAGTGTTCATAGATGAGCGCGTTGACCTCTGCATTGACAGCGGCAGGGTTCTGCTCTTTGCACCGTCTGTCGAGTATGATAATGCAGGAGAAAGTGCACTTCAAAGCTGGAGGCATCGGCACCCATTCCTTGCCGGGATTGATACTGGTAAGTCTGCAGACCTGTCTGACGACATCTTCCGCCCGACCCATCCATGAATTGCCCCTCTTTAGCCTGTCACACATTTCTGTGAATATATCTTCATGCAGAGGGTGCCGCTCATCTGCACTTATTTTTAAGTATGCACGAGCTCTCCAGATATTGATCCTGTCTGTCTCCTGCATTAAACACCGTCAATTAACCTTCGCTATGAATCCCTAGGCACACCACTCCCTTCTGAGCAAGAAACCATCCGCGTAGATTATTACATCACCTGGGCGTGTATTGTTAAGTATCAACTATTGCACCTATCCTGCTGCACATCTTTGTGGCTAAATCCTACACTCTCGGTCCAATGTAATTATGCAGAATTAAAAACATCATATCACCAACAGGTGTGAATTATATATAAGGCAGTCAATCCCTACATAATCAGCAATGACAAGGTTTTCTTTAACAACCATATTGTGAGACTGAGTGATCTAACTCGATGATATATTTGGGAGTGCAGCTTTTGTTTCAATGTTCACACAGAGCATGCCTTTATGAAATCCCCCAGAAGGTCTTTCGGCAGTGAGAGTAATTGTGACTGCCAACATCAAGCAATCTCTGCTTGCTCCTCTGTAGCTAGCTGTGGACCTTTCGACCATGGAGACTCCATGACAGTGGTTCAAACGCTTTTCAAGCAGAAGGCCATATCTACTATTTTCGGTAGTTAATCGGGCCACAACGTTATAAAATCTTACAAGTCGTGCAATATCATTCTTACCTTTCCTAACTTTGGTCAAAAAAATTCTAAAACTTTAAAGGCAGTCAGTGTCATTACTACACTGCTGTTATTATTTGGTTTACAATCAAAATTTCGTTTAACAATAAATGTTTAATCAGTTTCGAAAGTGGCTGTTAATGTAATTAATTTACAATTGTAACTGTTCTTCATAACCAGTTACCTTAGTTTAGATGTCAGTTTATCAATTTATTGGCACAGATCTGTCGCGTCCAAAGTCATAAGCGCAGATATGTTACTGTCGGTGAGTCTGGTACGTTTCTTGTTTTTGTTTTTGTTTTTTTTTATAACGATCACTGAGGAAAATGACTGCTCGCATCGACTTAAGTCGAACGAAAACGACAAATGTATCTCTGGGCGAATGAACGCAAGTGTTCAAATTGTTCAACAGGCAATAGTCGCCAGAATGAAATCATATGATCAGCTGAAGTTCACCTTCAGCAGGCAGCTCTAGAAATTTACAGCTCAGCGCACAATTGAATTTCAAATCGATTACTTCGTGCGGAAGGTTTTGCTGTAAATGACAATAGGAAATACAAAAGGAATTATGAAGAGGGCAACATTATCCTCCTCTATTGTGAACTCTTGAAATCTCGACTGAAAGATATCCAGAAGACTTGAAACTTTTACTTTGTACTGTAACAAGTCCTATTTCTTTTCCACTACAAGTTGGAAACACATCTAAAGTCCTTTTGGTCAGCTGTCCGATAAACTGTCGTAGTCCCATTTTAAATGAAGAAATGTCGTCGCACAAATTTGTGAATAGTTTCTTTCCCCCTGGATCTTCGCATTTAAAGAGTTTAAATGAGGCGTGATGTCCACCAAAAATGCCAGGTCATTAAACCAGCCATCGTTCAGCAGACATTCCCGGTTCTGTAAGCAATGCATTTTATTTTTCCCAGACAGAAACAGATAGACACTATTTTTCAGTGCCCAGAATCGTCACAGAACTTTCCCTTTAGATAGCCACCTTACACCACAGTGTAACAGTAGCTCACCGTATTCCTCGTTCAGGTCTGATAGAAACTATTTGAACTAACGTTTGTTCAGCGCCTTACTTTGAAGTTTGTTCACACATCTCAGAAAAACATCCATGACGTGTTTCAGATTTAAAGTAATTTCACAAAGAGCTTCTTTGTGAATGATGCAATGATATTTTAATATAGTGCTGCCAAGAAACTGTTCCAGTAATGCTAGACATCCAGACGTTATACCCGTCAAATCCGGAGCACCGTCGAAGCATGCATTGTCCAATATGGTCCATTATACGTTAATTTTCTCTAACCAGAACTTCAGAGTTTAAAACAGGTCAGTCAGTCCCTTTGGTAGTTGCATACATTGATTCAAGTCCAAGAAGTTCTTCAGTGACTTCAAAATTATCGTTTACGCTAGAACAAAAACTGCGACCTGAGCTGTGTCAGAAATGTCAATGGATTCATCCACTGCCAATGAAAGAAAAATGTACAATTTTTGATATGTGCTACTCCGTGAAGATGAACATTGATGGCTAATTCTTCAACTTGCCTGGTCATAGTATTATTAGACAAAGGAATGTGATCAAATTTTGTTTTACACTTTTTATCGCCAAGCATTCCAGCAGCAATTTTAAGGGAAGTCTTGAATATTTCTTCTGCATCGGTGAACGGCTTCTTTTTGCGAGCCAACTAAAGAGCGAATTCGTACGACGCAACAACAGCACATCTTGCTCTGTTCGTTAGCCTTGGTGAAAAATGATTGCTGTCTGGTCAGAGAACTTTCTCTATGAAATCTTTTCTTAACTCCGAATTGATCGGATGTTGAGCATTTATGTCCGAATGTATGGTCGTGAAGTGTCGTCCCAGATTATTTATTTTTTGGGGGTAACAGAAACACAAAATCCGCAGATTAAGCACAGTGGTTTACCACTAAGACAAGGCATTAACATAAATTTCGCCGTCCAATCTTCGTTGAATTCATGACAAGTAACATCTTCACATTTTCGCTTTTTAACATTGTTTGATTTTAGATTTTGCACACTCATGTTGACAGGTTTTAACTGTAAATTTATCTTTGAAAAAAAAATTTAATTACAACACAATACTACCGACTCTGCTAAACAGTTGTAACAGACGACAACCTGGCTCCTTGCGCACTCTAATTGGTCGACAAGGCTGGGGTATGGGAACTTCATAACGTTTCGTTGTCGCTTAAAAAAGACACGACAGGTTTCGTTGTGAAATGAATTGGCGCAGTCGATAATATATAAGCATAACAACCACGAACAGAGTAAATTATCGCCCGCTGGCGGGGCGCTCCGACTGCATATTCCTTTTTTTTAAAATTATTAAAACAAATTATATTAAACAACGAGGCCTCGCGTGACACTTTATTAGAGCTGGCGGGCCACAAGTGGCCGCCGACCGTGGTTTGGGAACCTCTGACCCATGACTATCCTAACCGTCTGCAGGACGTTGATTGTGAGGCAGGAGAGAATACAAAGCTATGCACGTCGGTGTCAAGTGCACTAGCGTACAGACTGACGTTCTCGCCTTAATTGCCTTACCAAGACGTAGCCCGCAGTTTTAGAAGCAGAGAATGGGATACCGTAGCTGTAGACGTAGAGATTGGAACAAATGCAACATATAAACTAACAGTAATGGATGTAGTTCAAATTAATTCGGTTTCAAAATGCACTGGGGAATGACAAAGATAACGATAATAAATCAAGCAAGTGATGACCTGATCTTCCTTGGTGAAACCTCACTTCAAGTGACGGAATCATAAACCTATTTAGTTAACAATGTAGATACAGATGGAGAGAATAGATAAAAGACATCTATCATAGTACAGAAGATTCAACACATGTAGTGCACTGTCAAAGACTGCCTCATGATAGAACACCACCAGGACGTGGGGGTCAACCTCAGATAAAGTTGAGTGAACATAGTGCCCGGGATCAGGGCAGGATAGATGAGAGAAAAGGGGGACTATTAACTAGTCCTCACACGGAGGCGTTGACCAGACAGTTAGCACTATTGGTCACGACAGAATCACGCGTGCGTGATCGCTACGATCGCCACTCAAGCCAAAGCCAGCTAATAGAAGCGTGCTAACTGATCTAGCACGCAAAGGGCCGAAGGGCGTATGAAGGTCCTTCCGCGAGGCGTGTAGCGACGCGAGTGAAGCAAGTCAGACTGGGGACTGACTCTGTAGTGTTCACATCGTGTAGAATAGATTTGTGTTTTCATATAGCCTAGTAGATAGAGAATAGCTATAGGGGTTAGGAAAACTATTGATAGAGAATATTGTGACTTTATGTGTGATTAGATAGCGACTGTTTTGCAATTGTAAAGAGCCAACGGCAATAAAATGTACCATTTCATTCCTCGCACACGACTGCAAGTCTCTTCTATGGTGTGGGAGAAGTAATCCGATGATGCCTGAAACATGAGTTGTTGACAGGCAATAGGATTAAATGTGGTGTCAGAAGTGCTGCTTGAACCTGAGTTCAAGCTATATACACTTACCCACGGCTCTAGACTAGGTTTACAGATAGGATATTACAAAGATTAAATTGTTTAATTTGTGTCAGTTACGATGTGGGCTATGATTTATATGAAGAACCTGAGTGGTGAGCCCCTTAAAGTAATAGAATCTATACCAACCGATCTTAGATCTGACTACCAATACATCCGTGATAGGATTATGCAACACTTTTTACTTGATGCCCCTGGGTATAAGGTTCAGTTCTCAAATTTAAAACCTAAACCTACTGAGACTTTCATTGACTACGTCTCAAATGTTCAAAGTGTACTAAATAGGTGGCTTAAAGCAGCTAACATAGGAAAAGACTTTGATAAATTAAAAAACTTAATAACTATGGATAAAGTAATATCCACGATACCATCCTCTTTTGCTAAATTTTTGCAGCAGTCAGACATTGAAACCATAGAACAGTTTGAAAAGAAAGGGTCAGCATATTTTTCTTCAAACAGAAATATTTTTAAAACTTCAAATGACTCTGAAATAGTTTCCTTTGTAAAAGATCAATCTAAAAACTATCAGAGCAATAGAAAACCATTTAATAAATTTGACAAGAAAGATAGAAAAGTTTCAAAATGTATCCACTGTCAACTTTTACATGACACTTATTCAATGTGTGACAAATCGCCGAGTTATCCGGCACATCTTGAAAATGTTATTAAGAAGCAGCAGAACAAAAGATCTGCATACCGGCGTGCCATTAAATGTTTTTTTTTGTTCCAGCTACGGCCACTATTCAAATAAGTGCCTTGGCCGCCAACGTATGAAAGCCAACAATGCTATTTTACTTGATACATCTTCTGATAGTGGTAGTGAGACTGAGTGTGATGTTGAAAATGAAGTACCTGTTAACCAAACGGAAGAGGTGTGTTGTGTAAACGATATGTTGAATTTTGACAGTTGTGAGCGATGTCACCAGTTTCATGCTGACGGAAAATTAGAATGTGGACATACAGTTCCATGCTCATCTGAGAGTGTGAATGCAGCCTTAGCCTCCAGAGGCAATTTAGAGTTCCACAATGCAATGTTCAATGATAGACCATGCCAATGTTTGCTGGACAGCGGTAGTACCCTTATTGGCCTCAGAAAGGAACTAGTGAGTCAAGAGGATTATACAGGTGACTCTGTCAAATGCCGAACCTTTTCGGGTAACATTGAAATTTACCCTTTGGCCAAAGCCCGTATTGACACTCCTTTCCTTTCGGGTACATTTACTTGTGCTATACTTGACAACCCTTGTACTGATTTAATTCTGGGTTGCTTACCTCAACTAAAACAATGTACTAGCGATGAAATAACTGCATGGAACCAACTGAATGCAGTTAATGCAACAACCAGAGCAGACACTATAAAACATCAAGACACGCTTCAAGATGAGAGACTACTGGTGCTTTCTCCATCTAGCACTGATGATACCAACAGACAAAAATTCATAGAACAGCAGAAAGCTGATCCTAGTTTGTCTCCTTATTTAAAATTATTGAAAGAACGAGCCAAAATTACAAAGAACGCATCATGGTTCTTCAGATTAAATAATGGCATTCTTACTAGATATTATACTACTGGTAACCATGAGATTCAGCAAACGGTGTTACCTGTACAACATCGCATAACTGTGCTAAAGATTGCACATGAGTCACCGTTTGCTGGCCATCTTGCATATGACAAAACCAGGGCCAGAATTCAGGCTCATTTTTATTGGCCAGGTTTTTGCAATGATATTAAATTATTTTGTCGTTCGTGTAATGTCTGTCAACAGTTAGTACGAAAGGGTAAACATCCTACAGCTGAAGTATAACCTTCTACACTGGCTTCTAGGCCATTTGAAAGTGTGGCGGTAGATATTGTTGGACCCCTGAATCAGGTGTCCAGCAAAGGAAATCGCTTCATATTGACGATGGTCGACCTCTGTACAAGGTGGGTTGAGGCAGTAGCTTTGAAGTACATCACCTTCAAAGATGTTGCCAATGTATTTCTACACCTGTTCTCACGATTCGGATTTCCACGGACCATTTTATCCGATCGTGGAACACAATTCATATCGGCTGCAACGCAAGCCCTTACAAAAATGTTAGGGATTAAACAACATTTCACGACAGCGTACCATCCAGCCAGCAATGGGATAGTAGAAAAAATTAATGGAGATCTTAAGCATATGCTGGCTAAGGTAACAGCAGAAAACCCAGCTGTTACCAACAGTGCTGTTCGCCTATCGGGAGATTCCCCATTCAAGCACGGGTTTCTCACCGTTTGAATTAGTGTACGGGGCTAACCCACGTGGACCCCTAACCATTTATCATCAGGCAATAACAAATTCTATTCAAATTCCCGAACCAAAAACACCTTATGAAATGGTGACTGAAACACGAGATAACATCATGAAATCGTGTATTATAGCTAAGGCAGCTTTGGAGAGGAAGGGTCAAATCTACCGCCAATATGCCAACAAAGGGGCGAGAACAATTGAACTTGAACCAGATCAAGACATACTTCTCTTGCTTCCTGACAAACGAAATTTATTATTGACTTCATGGCAAGGGCCTTTCAAGGTGGTACGTAAAATTTCAGATGTTGACTATGAAATATCAATAAACGGAAACTTAAAGATATTCCATGTCAACATATTGAAACCTTACTATTCACGACAAGAGACAGAAGTAGAGACAGACGAACACAGTGCACCCACACCAAGTGATCAGACGACAGACATACACAACGCAACTACACTAGTTAGCGAGACTGGCATATCCGACGAGCATACACTTAGCGAGAATACAGAATACACACTTAGCACCACCACCGTACTGAATCAGGTAGACGACGACGGAATGGAACTACCAGTTCCTATTGTAGACAAGACTGCTACATTAGATAGCATACATATAGAACAGGGACTAACAGACAGTCAACGACGACAATTAGTAGAATTAGTGACGGAATACAAAGACATATTCTCTGACATTCCAGGTAGGACGGACAGAATCGAACACTCCATTCTTCTTACGGACTCTAAGCCTATTAAGTGCAGGCCGTACTCAATCCCACTAAGCTATAGGGAAAATCTAAATAAGGAAATTCTGAATTTAGAGGCTAGTGGGATCATCCAGAAATCCACCTCTGGGTACTCTTTTCCAATTGTTCTAGTTAAGAAGAAAGATTCTACAATTCGTCTTTGCGTGGACTATCGAAAGCTCAACAACGTCACCAACATCGACGCAGAGCCAATTCCTTCCTGCGAAGATCTTATTCTTGACATGTCCACCTCCAAAATCTTTTCTAAATTAGATCTCACTAAGGGATATTGGCAAGTCCCTATGCAGTCTCAATCCATCCATCTTACTGCTTTTTCAACTCCTTTAGGACTTTACGAGTGGCGTTTTCTTCCTTTCGGACTTCGAAACGCTCCTGCCACTTTCGTACGCTTAACTAGAGATCTACTTCATGGAGTGACGAATACAGTGACCTATATAGATGATATATGTGTCCATACTGATGACTGGACAAAACACCTACTGAAACTGAGACATGTATTTAATAGGTTGCGACTCTTCGGGCTCACTGTCAAACCGAGCAAAGTCGAATTGGGCCTAAAAGAAATTGAGTTTTTAGGTCATGTCATTTCTCAAGGTCAACTAAAGACTGACCAGAAAATTATTACTAAAATTATGAATCTGACCATGCCTACCACCAAGAAACAGGTCAGAAGTCTTTTGGGGTTGGTGAATTACTATAGTAAATTTATTCCAAATTTAGCGGAGATTACAAGTGTATTTTCCAATGTTTTAAAAGCTTCTGTAAAATTGGATGTTAAAGATGCATTATTAATTTCTGCATTGTCAAAATTGAAAATTTTGTTTAGTAATGTTCCAATCCTCCGCTTGCCTAATCCGAGGCTCGTTTATTATCTTAGGACAGATGCCAGCAGGATCTCCATCGCTGCAGTACTAGGCCAATTTTATGAGGGCATCTTCCATCCGATTTGCTACGTGAGCCGTAAGATCACACCCACCGAGTCCAGATATTCCATATCCGAGTTGGAAGCCCTAAGCGTCATCTATGCGGTGAGAAAGCTGCATCGATTCCTGTCGGGTGTCCACTTCATTGTCCAGACTGACAACTCCCCAATAACGGTCATGCAGAATGGTGTACATCGAAATGACCGAATATACAGGTGGTCGCTAATACTGCAAAATTACACCTTTAGTATAGAACATATTAAGGGGAAAGATAACATCTTGGCTGATACCCTTAGTCGACCATCTGATGTAGCAATACCAGAAATTTCCACATAAGAATATATTGTAATATATGTTATTTTAGTACAGTCAAATATTCTATGTGAAATATGTTAGAAATACATGAATATTATGTGCTGAACTAAGCACCAAAAACATTGACCTGCTATGTGTCTGTAGACATCAAAAGTAAGAACTTTACTCTGGGAACAAATATATCACTTTGTGAACTAGGACAGCTTATTACTTGCTAAGCTCCAAATATGTTCCAGTGAAGTAGTTGTGTTAAACAGAGAAACAGTGTCAGATGATTAGATACATACAGACACGAGAACAGTGGTCTACAAACGATCTCTACAGGTGCAATATCCATAGAGCAAATATGACTGTGTAATGGATTTCAAATACCCAGAACAATTGTAGAGATATTATGCCAATGAAAGTATGTTTCTGAACATTAATGGCAACGACTAACCTGAGGTATTTAAAGACCATGTATATATAAACTTAATGTGATATGTATCATAATGTTTTAATATAGTGATAAAATATAGATAGATTATGTCATTTTAATCTATAGTTAGATTTAGATAATATAATACTTTTTCATTTTACTTTAGATAGATTATCAAGTTACATATTCATTTAGCTTTAAAAGTAGATTAGGATAGTAATTTAAACATGACAACTAATTATAAGAAGTTTAGATAGGAATAGTATCATTCAGTTTATTATATTTCACTTTGTTTCATTTCATTTGATTTCATTCCATCTTAACCAATCCATTTAACAAACATTATCATTTAGTAATATGATTAGATTACACCATAATAGAATAGAAATATTATACACTTAAAGATACATCATTTTCACCATATAGAATAAGAATATTAATCATATAGTTTGTCTCATTTAAAAACATTAGTTAGAATATGTTATATTTCACATTCCCCATTTTAGAAAGGGACGTAACTTATTACATTTTCACATTACCCATTTCACAAAGAGACATAACTCATCTCACATCAATTTCATTTCACATAGGTAAATTCCATCCCTTAAATTAGATAAATATTAGGAGTAATGTAAGCTTATTTTAGAATTAATGTGACAGATAGATTAAAATAGGCAACGTATTAAATGTATATTTATAGAACTAGTATTAGTATGTGAGTATTTAGAGTAATATTTCATTAGAATAGAGTGATTAATAATACCAGGGTACAAACCATCAACCCGTTTTTTCTTACATGTAAATATGTTGTAAATACTTGACGTGTGCAACGGGTGATGCACAGTCATTAGGCTCAACTCTGTGAAACTGAGCCAAACTTATACAGTGTCACTCCAAGGTTTTTAAATAACTATGAGAGTAAAACATGCGTGACAAAAATTAGAGAGAGAAAGTTATGTGACAGAAATGAAGGTAAAAGATGTGTGACAAAGGTGAGGGTGAAAGATGTGTGACAGAAATGAGGATGAAAGAAGTGTGATAGAAATGAGGATGAAAGAAGTGTAACAGAAATGAGGATGAAAGGTTTGTGACAGAAATGAGGGTAAAAGATGTGTGCCAATAGTGAGGGTAAAAGAAGTGTGACATAAGGGAAGGTGAAAGATGTGTGACAGAAGTGTGAAAGAGAGAACAAATGTAAAATATACAGGAGAGAGTGAGAACAGTCAGCGGATTTTTTCTGCCGCTCAACAAGACTTTTTAATTTTGATTGCCGTCAAATGTTGGTTTCAATGTTGAAAATGTGTTGCAATGAATGTATTTTGAGTATTTTAGTTTAGGATCTTAGTGAAAGTATTTTGAGTCTCATGAGACAAAAACGTAGTCACAGATTTGTTTTATACACATGTTTGTGACCACAGTTAAATGTATTATGGCACTTGAAAAACTAACTTACATACACATGATAGTTAGATATACATGTTAGAGTGTAGATTATACATTTAATTACATCCAAACACACAAACAACCAGAAAAACAAACATATAAATTGCATACACTTTTATTAGATCAAAGGGAGATAACTTCGGGTCAGGGGACATAATAGACAACGAAACACTAACTTAACAGTGAAATGTGACTTTACACGCGGAAGCGAGATAGGTAAAGCCTGTCGCGCACAGCTTGTGTAATGGTTGTTTAATATTATATGGGGGACATGAAGCAATTCATGTGTTGACCTTCAGAAAGTCAACTTTGTATGGGTAGTGAGTTAATTTACTATTTGAGGGCAGGTCTTATAAGACAACGGTCCGGTTCAGACATACCTCTAATGAATATAATATTGCGATTGAGAAGAGGGCTCACGCCAACCAGACAAGTTTGTGGCGATTGCCAGTAGCCAAGTAAAGTGATGCTACATTGTGACATTAGTCAGTAGGTCTATTAGGTAGCCCAAAGCCAGGTTATCTACAGTCTTTGACAAAAATTAGACACACTAATTTTTTTAGAAACCTCTTGCGTCACAACCAATGAGTCAAAGTTGATGACGCAACACAGGAGGGGTGGGTGTGTGTCAAAGACTGCCTCATGATAGAACACCACCAGGACGTGGGGGTCAACCTCAGATAAAGTTGAGTGAACATAGTGCCCGGGATCAGGGCAGGATAGATGAGAGAAAAGGGGGACTATTAACTAGTCCTCACACGGAGGCGTTGACCAGACAGTTAGCACTACTGGTCACGACAGAATCACGCGTGCGTGATCGCTACGATCGCCACTCAAGCCAAAGCCAGCTAATAGAAGCGTGCTAACTGATCTAGCACGCAAAGGGCCGAAGGGCGTATGAAGGTCCTTCCGCGAGGCGTGTAGCGACGCGAGTGAAGCAAGTCAGACTGGGGACTGACTCTGTAGTGTTCACATCGTGTAGAATAGATTTGTGTTTTCATATAGCCTAGTAGATAGAGAATAGCTATAGGGGTTAGGAAAACTATTGATAGAGAATATTGTGACTTTATGTGTGATTAGATAGCGACTGTTTTGCAATTGTAAAGAGCCAACGGCAATAAAATGTACCATTTCATTCCTCGCACACGACTGCAAGTCTCTTCTATGGTGTGGGAGAAGTAATCCGATGATGCCTGAAACATGAGTTGTTGACAGGCAAATAATAACACAATCAATGAAAGGCCTAACTATGAGCGTCGATACCGCAGTTTTGTACATGAGCCGCTTGCAAGAACGTTATACTCTAGACCAGTCTCAAACATTTAAAACAAGCGGACATGCCTGCCGTGACACCATCAGACTAGTGATACTATAAAAAAAAAAAGAGGAGTTTTCATAGCACTGGGACATTTGTGGAAGTCAAGGACGTTAAACTTAGCACCAGTCTGAGAATATTCACTTCTAAAGTTACATCAGGAGAAGGAGAACAACTAAAGCTATATTTCAGATAAACTACACTGTTTAATTCATTATTGCCTCAGCAAAATGGGACAGACGTGGTGTAACAGAACCACCAATGGGGAGTTTGTGGAGAGAACTAGACAAGTACCAGCGAATCAAGAGGTGAAGAAAAGATGCTGGTGGATGAGTACCACACACGTGGATAAACCCCGAGAATAATATAACTAGACAGGTATTTAGAACCCACAAGGCGATAGAAATAGAGAAATATCTAAAACGCACTGAGAAGTAAAGAAGAAGCAATAATGTATAATATGGGGAGGGCATTGCGGAGCCGCATTGGAAGCTGATGACAGGAGGACTTGAAGTGAGTTGTTTGAGGGCCTATTCCGCAATGGAGGGTAAAAGGTGAAAGAAGATGAAGATGCAGAGTTCAAGGCCATCTGACTGATGCCATCTGTGACGATAAGGACAGTTCTGTACAATGACGGGTCGATTGTTGAGCGGACAAGATGTCCAACACGAGACTTTTCAACTGAATGAATCCTCACCACCAGTAAGTACACACAAGATAGTTGTGGCTGGCAAAGGGCGTGCACGGAAGCTCATCGGTCAAGGTATCACTGGCAGGCAGCCGCTGCCCGCTGGCTTGTTTCCAAAGAGGAGATTGGTAACAGCTGCTGAACGCTGACCGATTTCCTGCTGAAGAGACTGATCATCTATGGGTGTGTTCGGAGTGCACGATTATAAAAAGAACTGATCTTAACTAACCTAATATCTAATTAACTTAATATTTAATAAACCCGTGATTTAATATTCCTAATATGTAATAACCCTGATAGTTCATTGGCTCAGAGATATTGTTTTACAGGAAAATGCTTAAAATTCACAGAGCAGTCAAAATGAGTAATTCACATGGATTGAATCAGGAAAAGGCATAAAAACATCTTATCACACTCACCGGACACCAATCAAGGAAGCGTTTCATACCTTGATGCACAATTGGGTATTTGGTGCTAACGCCATGTTTTTATAATACCAAAAGGCATTCACAAGGATCAGACAAATGCATCCGTCATTTGTTGCCACACTATGAGAAAACAAAAAGTAGAACGTATTGTGACGACTGGAGCGATTTGTGGAAGGAGAGGTAGAAGTATACAGCGAGAGAATTGATTGATTGATTGATTGATTTAGGAACCGACATCACAGCATTCGGGGCATTCCCATAAGCGCTCCGTCCCCATCCTCAGAAGCCAGCGATGAGTTCCAACCCCAATAGTACCAGTAGTAGTAGGCCTCTTTCAGCCCTGAAGGACTAGAGTTGTGCCGCTTGGGAGGTGCCTGGCAGCACCGCTGGTGACTGTATAGTCCAATGCAAGAGTGACAATCCCTGTCACAGTTTCCGCATCTGTAAGACGAGGAAAGTCCCGCAGTAAGTGACTGCGCTTTGAGCCTGTGCCGCCTATCCTCAGTTTGTTGGATCAGATTGCGCTCAAAGAGCACCAGTCCGTTTCGTACATCTCTTCTCCAGGAGCATCTGTCTGTTGCAACTCTCTCCCACGTGTCTGGATCTATTCCAATAGTTTTCATATCCAGTAGCAATCTAATTATATGTCCGTCTCGCCTCTCAAAATGCAAAGAATCTTCTCTCGTCAGCGAGAGGTTTCTCGAAATTCCAAGGTTTCAACATTCCAAGGTTGTATCCAACTGAAATTTTCTGCACGTATTACAGGTGTTATTATTGGTGGTGTTAATGATGTCTACTGCATTACCTGACTCACTCGCACTTTCATTCTGGATGTCACATTCATTCAGTTCTTCAATTTCTTCATCCGTAGATGTAACTATCAATGCAGCATTGGCCTGCTTCATCATCTTGCGGCCGTCGCAACGTCCTGAATAATGCCCGTAAGCTAGACAAAAGTAGCATTTGACCGCTCTCTTATACGCGTTTCTTTTGTTTGTTTTTTTTTTGTTTTTCCACCATCATTTAAAGGTGATGTGGATACGTTGGTGATTTATCGCAAATTGCGTACTGTTCGTGGGTCAAATGACAGTATTGACACAGGACTGGTTTTGTAAATTTAGAGCGTTGTTTGAACCTATTCTCATTTGGTTTTGAATATTTGGTGTTTGTGACAGCTGCTGTTTCATTCTGACTCATATTTAGCTGAAAAATATCACGGTTAGCTGTGAAATATGCACTACCTCTATTTTCGACTTCTTGAATAGTCTTACAATAACTTTGTCTTAGAAATTTCGAGAAAGGAGTTGGTATGGTGTTCATGATCTTATCAATTATTATTAGGTCTTTTAGTTTATCATAGTTGTTATTTGTTTTTGCTGAGGTTATCCATTTTATACAAATATCTTGGACTGTAGACACGTAGTCTATGAACGTATGATTAGGTGATGGTGTTAATTTTGAAAACTGCAACTGATAGGCTGCTGTGTCTAGTGAAAAATGTTGTAGTATTCTTTGTTTTAAATAGTTATAATCTTTCCTCATGACTTGTGGAATTGTTTCTATCACTTTTAAGGGCTCTAATGCTAAATTTCTCATCAAAATAAACGCCCAATCGACCTTTGAAACGTTATGGTATGACATCAAACACTCGAAGTTCTCTAAGTATGCACTTATTGAATCCCCGGAACAAAAAGGTTTGATTCAGCCTTTATATTTGTTGTATTTTTGTTCCTCTTCTTTGCTCCTTAATTTGTTTACTGAAATTTCCAAGTTGGAATCCATTTCCATTCGTTTCAATTTTAACAGTGTTTCTAATTCTAACTTTTTATTCTCAGCGTCTAATTGAGCTTGTTTACTAGCAGCTTCGATTTCTAACTTTTTATTTTCAGCCTCTATTTTCATCTGCATCTTTTTCTCTTCTCTTTCCGCCTGCATCTTTTTCTCTTCTCTTTCCTCCTGCATCTTTTTCTCTTCTGCCTCTATTTGCATCTGCATCTTTTTCTCTTCTCTTTCCGCCTGCATTTTTTTCTTCTCTCTCCGCTGCCCTATCTTCTCGTGCTATGTTTTCTAAATGTGTCTATTGTGCCCATTCTGAAAGTTTATCGGCGGTATAACCTAATTTAATTCCTAATTCGATGCAATGTTCTAATTTTGACATCTTGTAACTTTAGCTAATGTTAAATTTGTAGCAATTAAATCCCTTTGGAAATAGTTTGGGTGCACAAAAATTGGTTATGTCCCTTAATTATTTACATTCACCATTTCTAAAGAATAAATTCAGTGGTCATAAAATTTGCATGTATATGTCATAAATTGCAATACATGGAAAAAATCTCACATCAATGAAAAAAAAATGATGAGTATCGTTTAGGGATACAATAAGCATGAAATGGGACTTATCTTATTTACTGGTTTCTTGGCTGTAGTGTTGTTTGGTTCCCCTGTTTTCTCGCCACTGCTGGAGAACAGTTTATATACACACAATCTTTCGCGGAACAATTTGATGTTGGAATCAAAAAAAAAAATTAGTAATTGTCACTGTAATTGTCCAGTCATGTCAATGTCAAATTTCATGAACATAATTATTTAATTACTTTTCTAGAGGGACTACGATAGCTCATTAACCGATGATACGATAGTAGCTGCAAAGTTCAGACTTTGTTATGTATGAAAGTTGATATATTTTACTTGGCAAAGCCAAGAGCTGTCGGAAAAGTGAAGCTTGCGCTTGCCAAAACCGGCTTGGCCCCCAAATAGCCTGTCAACGTCCTAGATACCTAGAGGAATGAAACTTGGGTTCATACAGGCAACAAACTCCGTTCTGATACTGTCTGACATAATTTATTTACAGTAAGCTGGCGAAGAATGGTTTTAGCAGCCAGCTACGTGGAGAACATCATTACAGGAGTTTATAACACAGCCATCATACATAATCATTACAACAAACTCTATCATATATCTATCTAGTGAGTAACACTCCTAAATACACTTGTGTTCAATCTATCAAGTCCCCCTTAAGTTAAGCCCTGTTGCTTGTTCGATGTCCAGTCGGCGTCTGCCCTCTAACGTGTCTCGATCGGACACGGGCTGTAACTCTCCTCAAGCTTCTCGTGGAACAGGTCCTGGCACGCGGTAAGCGTGCCCACGGAGCTGTAGGCGAACTGACTTATCTTTCTCGAAGGCTCTAGATTGTTCGAGCATTCGAGAGTGTCTCCCTTGTTTTGGGGTTATGTCCCTTATCTAATTCCCTTCTATCTTTATGTTCCTACCGACTCCATGTGAGACTCTGACAGCATGTATCCATCAATTCGTGTGTTTTTGACAGATGTAACGCCAATCAAATGTAGACCATACTCAATTCCATTACATTATAGAGCAAATCTGGACAAGGAAATATTAGACTTAGAACAAAACAAAATAATACAAAAGTCTATGTCCGAATACTCTTCTCCAATTGTTCTGGTGAAGAAAAAGGACCAAACCATTCGTTTATGCATAGATTACAGAAGGGTCAATACTGTAACAACGACAGATGCTGAGCCAATGTACAGCTGTGAGGACCTCATTTTAAATATGTCTAAATCATCCATTTTTTTCTAAACTTGACTTAACAAAAGGCTACTGGCAGATACCACTATCTCCCCTCTTCAAGGCATATAACCGCATTCTCTACACCACTAGGCTTATATTAATGGAGATATCTTCCTTTTGGCCTGAAAAACGCACCTGCCACATTTGTTAGATTAACTAGGCTGTTATTACACAGCATCAAGGACGTACAATCCTATATAGATGATATTTGTATCCATTCTTCAGCCATGACTTCTCACTTAGTTACACTCCGACAAGTCTTTAATCAAATCCTTCTTTTTGGACTCACTGTCAAACCTTCCAAGGTTGAAATAGGCTATAAACAAATAGACTTCTTAGGTCATAGGATTTCGGAAGGTAAACTACTGACGGATGAAAGAATTGTATCAAAAATTCTCAATCTGCAAGTACCAACTACAAAAAAAAAAAACAGGTCAGAAGTCTTTTAGGTCTCATAAACTATTATGCCAAATTAATACCAAACTGGGCAGAAATTACATCAGTTTTTTCAAATTTGTTGACCAAAAGTCAACCAGATAAATTATGTAAGAGTATCCGTTTAGAGGATGCAATTTGCAAATTGAAAACCATTTTTTCGAATCCACCCATATTGAGATTACCAAACATAGATTTACCATTTATATTAACTACAGATGCAAGTGCTATCGCCATTGGAGGATGTTTGATGCAGGAATACGAAGACGTGAGACACCTAATCCTGTATGTCAGCCGTAAATTGAAAACAGCGGAAATCAAGTATTCGACAGCTGAATTGGAAGCACTAAGTTTGGTTTTTTGTGTTAGTCGTTTATCTAAGTTCCTCCTAGGTTACCATTTCGTTGCCCTGACGGATAATTCGCCACTGCTGGTGATTAAAGAAGGCAACCCCAAGAACCATCGATTAGCAAGATGATGTCTTCTGCTTCAGGATTTCGACTTTGAAATCCGTCACATTAAAGGTACGGATAATATAATTCCTGACATATTATCACGACTAACCAATGCACCAGCAGATTAACACTATGTACATTGATTAGTGGCCATATGATAAGCTGTGATATTTTAGTCTGTTGCATAAAAGAGTGTACCTCTACACTTACTGTAGAACTTTAATTTAGAAGTGTCGACAACTGATTTAATACTCTACTTAGAGCTATCACAGACATGAAACTTTGAGAACCGTGAACTATATTGGGCTACATTGCCAATTAGCAGTACATCAAAAACAATCCGAACTGTGGATATTAACATTTGTGAAGTTATTTCATCAATCACAGAACTGAAAGGTACCATGCGAATATTAAGAACTGTGCATACGCGTGATTTCAATTGACTTCGCAAAATAACGGAACAGAACATCGCACATACAAGCAGCGATATACTATGACTATTACGACATATGAGAGACAACACAAGAATGTGACACCAAAACGTTACCTACGAACTGTAAACATTATTGGAACAGCACACGGACGAAAGAACGACAACACACGGATCGTCGTTGGAATTAATTAATTTAATGTTATTAGTTAAATATGTATTACATTTGTGCTTTACTATATACATAAAATACGTGAACATGTAAATTGTACATTTTCTATCATAATATGTCAAAAACATTTTCATTCATAGTTAAAATTTTCTTTCAATACAATTGTTACAATTTAACTTATAAACCATTTCTTATCACCAGTACAAATAGTACTTGGCGCTTTGAATATAGCATATCGCCAGTTTCCTTTTTCTAAGGGCAACAACAGTTCCTCACCTTAATTTGTATATTTTAACAAATGGGGTACCATCATGGGGTACCATCAATCTTTATTGACGACGCTGAACTAGAGATAGTAGACCATTTTACATATCTAGGATCAGTGGTAAATAGCAAATTATCCCTAGATCAGGAAATCAACATCCGGATTGGTAAGGCAGCAACAACAATGAACAGGTTAAGAAAAAGAGTCTGGGAGAACAGGAAGCTTACTGCCAAAACAAAAGTCCTTGTCTATCAAGCCTGTGTCCTTAGTACTCTTCTCTATGGCAGTGAAACCTGGACAACTTACTCACACCAAGAGAACAATTTAAACAGCTTTCATATGCGGTGTCTGCGAAGAATTCTTGGTATTAAGTGGCAAGACAAAATCACAAATACTGAAGTATTGGAAAGATCAGGTTGTGTGACAGTTTATTCCATGCTCAGTCTTCGTAGACTTAGATGGATAGGACATCTTAGGAGGATGGATGATGGTAGAATACCAAAGGATATCTTTTTTGGTGAATTACAGATGGGTAAGAGATCTCAGGGTCGGCCTCTACTACGATACAAAGATGTGTGTAAGCGGGACATGATTGATACAGGTATTGATAATGCACATTGGGAGCAAGTCGCCGCTGAACGTGTTGCATGGAGGGCAAATATCAGAAATGGAATAAAGTCAAAGGAGAAAATTATTGCAGAAAAGTCACACACCAAGCGTTTGAGACGTAAGATGGTGCATGATGGTGGAAATGACCACGTGTTCACATGCACCCACTGTGAACGGACATTTACAGCGCAAATTGGCCTTATCAGTCACACTCGCTACCGCCATAGTTAAAAGTTATTATGCCTTTTTAAAGCACAAACTATCGTCTGTCAAGACGGCAAGGTGCCAATGATGATGATGATGATATATATTGAATGAAAGGTGTGCGAATCAGAGAGCGAATGAATTAAATGAGAGAGCGATATACTGAGCGGACAAATTGTACGCAAAAAATATTTATTTTAATTTGTCTGGGTTGAGTGTAAAATGTAACACTTGTCTAAAATTGTGTATACATGTTTAGTGTTAGATAAAATAGGTTCACTCTAAGAATCACTGTTTGAATACCCTGTACATGCGTTACACAGAGAACGTAATTCGTGACAAGGGACATTCCAGCTCGTGACACTTAGAGATGTACTACACACCACATACACACAGGTAGCACACACTTTAGACATTAGATAAGACATACTCATAAAACTAAACACTAACAATTAAATCACACACAGTTTATTAGAGCAAGTAACAAATCAGTAAACACACTAACAGGCATACAGGAACATTAGTAGTTACGGGGGAAGAAAACAAGAGTTCATATATATATATTCAGCACTATAAAACATACGGAAGTAAAAGTGTATCAAAATACACATTCAGGACAAGAATTGCAGGTGTTCTTAAATAAGCCAAGACAATTTGTTTTGTTAAAACTCTCTAACACAGAGTTTAATATCTTGGTATCATATGGATACTTGAGAAGGGCGCGGTTGCAGAGACAACTGGAAGCGTCACGGAACTTCGGTCGGATAAGCATGTTTAAGGATATGGAAGAGATAGGGGCTCTTCAGCAATCACCCTGGATTGATGTACGGGGAAATACATGAGTTAATAGTGCAAATATGTAGATGGCCAGGTTCCCATCCACGAAACTACCAAACACCAACTTCATGTGATCCTATGACAGAATTAGTGCAGACTAATTACCATATACTAACCCATAGAAGCGGGGGAGGGGGACCCCTGTCAGAGTCTCACATGGAGTCGGTAGGAACATAAAGATAGAAGGGAATTAGATAAGGGACATAACCCCAATACAAGGGAGACACTCTCGAATGCTCGAACAATCTAGAGCCTTCGAGAAAGATAAGTCAGTTCGCCTACAGCTCCGTGGGCACGCTGACCGCGTGCCAGGACCTGTTCCACGAGAAGCTTGAGGAGAGTTACAGCCCGTGTCCAATCGAGACACGTTAGAGGGCAGACGCCGACTGGACATCGAACAAGCAACAGGGCTTAACTTAAGGGGGACTTGATAGATTGAACACACGTGTATTTAAGAGTGTTACTCGCTAGATAGATAGATGATAGAGTTTGTTGTAATGATTATGTATGATGGCTGTGTTATAAACTCCTGTAATGATGTTCTCCACGTAGCTGGCTGCGAAAACCATTCTTCGCCAGCTTACTGTAAATAAATTATGTCAGACAGTATCAGAACGGAGCTAGGACGTTGACACATGCTTATCAAGATCGCTTGACGTAGATAAGCATGATCACCCAGGCCAGCCTGCACATCGCTTGAAGATGCTGATGGTTATGTAATTAATTAATGTAATATTTAATAGACTTGATAGTCAGTTCATTTGATATTTTAAAACCTAAGATATAGTCAACTTAATATTAAATAAACCTCAAACATAAATTATAAAGCTATTTAATTAACCTAATGTTTAGTAGCCCACTCCTTGGCGAAGAGGTTAAGGACGCAGTAGGTAATCCCGCATACCCGCCTTCGAAACACAGCTGCGGGCGATTTGGCAGCAGACCGCCTTGAGTTAGTTTTTATATGAAATGGAATGGGCACAGTTCTTCCAGAAAGCAATGGCAAACTACTGAACGTAAACTTGCCAAAAGATCACAACACCAATAAAAAAAAAAATGATGGTGTTGACTGCGACGTCCAGTAAAGGATATGCAACTAACTTAATATTAAGTTATATCAATATTCCAAAACCAATATTTAATTAACCTAATATTTTAAAAATATCTAATATGATATTAACCTAATATGCAATTAAACTACTATTTCATTAACCTAGCTATAAATAAAACTAATATTTAATAAACCTAATAATAAATTTCAGAATGTTTAATTAACCTATAATTTATTAAAGCTATAATTTAGCGCGGCAGTTCGTAATCCTGAATACCGCGTTCGAAACATAGTTGCATGTGATTTGGCAGCAGACCGCCTTGCGCTGGTTTTCATAAAGTGGTATGAGTGCCACTCGTTCAGAAAACAATGGCAAACTACTGAACGTAAACTTTCCAAGAAACCACAAACTGTCAAGGAGTGCTGGGGTTGACTGTGAAGTCCTGTAGGGGATATGCAACTACCTTGAACTATAATTTAATTTTACTGTAGTATTTAATTACCACGAGTGTTATTTTGAGAACTCAGATATGAAGATCGCTGAAACTGTTCTGACAGTTAATTCTGAATGTCAAAAGTCACATTCCAGATCAGAATTCTTATCTGAACTTAACATGCAAATAAAGTGCAAAGACAGAACTACATGACAACAACAAATTACAGTCGACATTGAGGAAACTGATAGTGCCAAAATTCTTGAACATCTTGGCGCCTTATCTAACAACACTAGTGAGCGTTTGTAGGAGCTCATAAGGAGATTGACACCAGCGATGCAGGGGTTAAACTGTATTAAGAAACTACGGAACGACACCAACAAACAAGATAGATGAGATGAGTCAAGAACCGACAGCAATAGCACCTGGAACATTTCCATACGTGCTCTGTCCCCATCATCACCATCCAGCGAATAGTTCCAATACTAATACCAGTTAAAAGTTAGTTGCAGATCCTTTACAGGGCGTAGCAGTCAACCCTGTTCGTGATTCCTGGGGAAGTTTAAGTTCAGTAGTTTGCCATAGCTTTCTAAACGACCGGTGCCTATATCATTTCATTAATAAAAAACGTAAGGAGGTCTGCTGCCAAATCGCCCACAGCTGTGTTTCGAACGCGGTATGCGGGATTACGAACTGCGCCCGGAACTTCTTCGCCACGGAGCCGGCAATGATACCAGTATCAGTCTCATGCCATTCCTCGGAGTCTTGAGTGTCGGCCAGATCCTTTGGTCACTCCTTGCAGCATCATTCTCTCCAAACCGTGTTGATCTGTCTGATCATCTGCAATATACAGGCGATCCCACAGAGCCACGACCACATCTGCCTTATTATGCACCAATACACTACCGAGAAGTGCTGAACCAACCAATCACAGAGCCACGACCACATCTGCCTTATCATGCACCAATACACTACCGAGAAGTGCTGAACCAACCAATCACAGAGCCACGGCCACATCTGCCTTATCATGCACCAATACACTACCGAGAAGTGCTGAACCAACCAATCACAGAGCCATGACCACATCTGCCTTATCATGCACCAATACACTACCGAGAAGTGCTGAACCAACCAATCTGTCCGCCTGCTCGTTTCCCACCACACCAGTATGTCCTGGGGGAAACAATCCAACAGATGCTCTCTATTTTTGATTTCCGAATGAGCAAACAAATTAAATAAAAATAGCAATATTCGAGAAAATTCCTGTGGCAACACTCGGATGTGAATAACGAGCCAGTTCACATTTCCATCAGTAAAGAAGGAAATTAGATCTTTTCAACTCAAACTTTACAGAAAATGCTTACAATATCGTGGATTAAGAAAAAGTTAAATACTCACATTCTACACCAGTGAATCTGAACCGGTGGGGAATTCCCCCCAGGGGGGAAGTTTAGGCTTTCCAGGGGGGGGGGGGGGATTAAGATTATTTCAAGATTGCGTTAATACAAGAACCGATTACTTGGTATTGTTTTTCCCTTCATACTGTACGGTTCTGTACGTCTCACCCTTCTAAAATTCAATTTATAAAGTAAGTAGACCCACAAATCACGTTTTATGTGGACGTCTAGACTTGTTTTAGTGTGTGCTATTAAATTTAGTTTCCATTATTACGTATACTGTGTAGGGGCCGAGCGGGATTTTTAAATAGGAAATACGAAAGGGGGGAATGACGTTCTGAAAATATGGTAAAGGTGGGTACGGGCAAAATTTTTACGTAGGAAATACGAAAGGGGTGGGAAATGATGTTCTGAAAATATGGTGAAGGGGGGCACGGGCCAAAAAAGGTTGAGAACCACTGTTCTACACGATCTGAAAATCGAATAAATTGGCTCTTAAACAACTTCATATTTCCGAAACTGAAATACTTTGAGTACAACAGACGCCGCCTTGAAATAGAAAGATAGTGATGGAAGGCACGGCTTCTGGACGAATAGGCAAACGTAGACGGATAGGAAGATGGACACGGGACATCAAGGACACATTGGGCATGCACATTCTTGAGGTAGAGGAAGAGACACAAGATTTAATTAACATTAGTGTTGTTTTCAGAACTTAGATTTTCAGATGGCTCAAACTGTGATAACAGTTAATTATGACTGTCAAAAGTCACAGTCCAGATCATAATACTTATCTGAAAAACGTTTTTTCGTAGTGAAATGGAATAACGACGACACAAACCGTAGATGCAGCGAAATATGCCAGGCAATAAATCGCACAATCTTTGGTTTGTATCTTCGTTATTCAAACTTATCTGAACGTAAAAATAAGATAATGTTCAAAGAAGTCTTCGTGTCATTGCAGCGCGTGTTGATGGAAGCGATTTTCTACAAAGAACATGCGACATGTCAACAACAGTATTTAATTAACCTACTGTTTAATTAAGCTGACATTTGCTTTATCTGGTCTTTAATTAACCGTATATGTCATGCTAGGGTTGTATTTACATGTGAGCAAACACAGCCCCAGTTATAGTGACTGACTGCGTCTGAAGCCAGCGCCATATCGCTCTCATTATTGTCTCTGTTATCACGTGATCCAACATCGGGAATCAAATTTCTGTTTTAAATATCCATAAATCTCCCAGTTGCATAACGTCTATGTAACAGTATCTCCGTGCTGAAGTGATTAAACCGTCCGCCTCGCAAGACGAAGGTTGTGGGTTACGATTTCGGTTCACGATGCACTTTTATCCGAGGCTCCTGAGAGTCGTTGCTGGAGTTACGGGGTAAGTGCTTTTTGCGACGCTTGAGGAAAGAGCCCCGGCCATATGGGATAAACCTGGTGCAATGAAGTTGCTAATATCACTATTAAACCTAGATCTACAGTTGCTAGTGTTACTAGATCTATATTGATATAAATAAGGCCGACAGCCTTATGGTGACATCTCCTATTCAAACAATTACAATGAAAATAAACCAAGCGACCATGGGCTCGGGGGAATAGGTGGCCAGTCTGTTCTCCTTTAGCGAATATAGAGGGTTTTGGGTTCGCACGCTTTGAACTCAATCGTAGTCCATACATGTGCTACTGCTTCTATTGCACTGGACTGATTTTTGCGTGTGAATTAGCTTTTACTATTACCACAGTGTCTCAGGCCTTCAAGCGAACCCACTCCGACTTCAGAGGTACTTGCAATTTATGTCCCCAAGTCTAGGACGAGAAGTCAATATTTTAGTTGAACTGACCAGTGTAGGGGTTGAACTCGCTACTTCTGAATCAGCATACCGGAAGTTTAAGAACGAACGCCCATATCCATTCGGCCATGCTGACCTCGTCGAGAGCTGACATTAGACACTTGTCCGACTGCGCTCACACCGTTGTCAGCGTATCGTCCTAACCGTTACACCACATGTTCTCTATATTGTCTCTACATGCCACACGTGAAACAAAGCTCTATGTCAGCAACGTAAGTTAACAGTTGCCATAGTAAGCTTGCTGCTGTCCCTACATACCATCGGTAAACGGAGTTATGTATCGACGCTAGACAGCAATGTTCATAGTAAACTTGATTATGTCTACACATGTCAGCGTTAAACAACTTCCTATCCTGACGTCAGGCAGAAATGTTCATATTAAACTTGATGTTGTCTATATATGTCAGCGTTAATCAACTTCCTGACTTGACGTTAAATGGCAATGTTCATGGTAATCTTGCTGTTGTCCCTACATAATGACGTTAACATTTTCCTATCTCCAGATAACTGTTGTCCGAGTAAAGCTGATCTTGTCTTTAGCTACTGATAATAATCGTCATTCTTCCTATCGTGACTTATATTGCGTACCTGCCAACAAGTGGTTTAGCGTTCGAATTCCCATTTAAGTAGGATTTCTATTGTTTAATTTGACCTAAGCTCCAAAGTCCATCAGCCCAAAAAGGGCGCCAGAAAATGTTTTGTGAATGAATGCTGGCACGCAAAATAGTGGCAACATCACCCATAGAGTGCTATTTGGTCTATACATATCCGAGACCAATAGCACACACTCTTCATGTCCTTTATCTCGACATAAAACAACAGTTGTTATTGAAAGCTTACTGTTGTCACTGCATACCAAAGTTAACCCTCGTTAACGTGAGTTAACAATTGTCTTAGTTGTCTTGTTGTTATCCCTAAATATAAAAGTTAACCAATACCTATCCTCGAGGTAAAGTTAACAGTTGACATAGTAAGCTTGCTGTTATCCCTGCATGCAAAAGTTAAACCAACGCTTATCCCCGAGGTAAATTAACAATTGTCATAGAAAGCGTGTTGTTATCCTTATATAAGGTTAACAAATCAAAGCCGATCGTGACGTAAATTAACAACTGTCTTAGTATGCTCGATGGTATCCCTACATACAAATGTGAATCATAGCCAAATCCTCACGTAAGTTAACAGTTGTCATATTAAGCTTGCTGTTATCCCTACTTGCCAAAGTTAAACCAACACCTATCCCCGAGGTAAGTTAACAGTTGTGACAGCAAGCTGGCTGTTTCTCTATATAAAGTTAAATCAAAGTCTATCCTGACGTAAGTTAACAGTTGTTTTAGTAAGCTTAATGTTATCCCCACACACCAAAGTTAAATCAACATCTATCCCCAATGTAAGTTAACAGTTGTCATAGTAAGTTTGCTGTTGTATCTATACAAAGTTAACTCATATCTTATCTACTGATCTTATCTTATCTTCAAAACAATGTTTTCCCGTAGTGAATTTGAATAACGAAGACACAAACAATAGATTGCACGATTTATTGCCTGGCATATTTCGCTGCATCTCGTCAGGTACATACTGCAGAAATCACACAACTTACGTGAATTAACTAGATAAATCCTTCAAGTTGAAATATACACATATTCGCACAGTAATGTCACTTATCTACCATGGTAATTTTAAGCTGACTAACATGTCTTTCTGTTTACACAATTCTGGCTTGCGTTGATAGATCATAATTGCTTCTGCAAATTTTAACAAGCGAGTATTTTGTGTGTTAAACAACACGCGAAATGCAGTGTCTCTGTCCACCATATGGCCACTGTCGACAATGTGCCTCCCGATTGAAGACGCCGGGAGCTTCCTGTGTGTTGACCCCACGAGGCTAGCATCTCCTGTGTGTTGTATCTTGTTGACCCATTGAGGTATGTGTTCTGACACCCGTTTGTTAAGTTGTCTCTCTGTTGTACCAATATAAACGGCCTGGCATCTACATGTGAATTGGTAAATACAATTGTTTGTGGCGTACAGAGGAACAGGCTCTTTGACTGCTGGTGTAGGAATCGGTACGGTTTTAAATCTAATGACTGGAGTTGCCGCACAAAATGTTCGGCCTACTGCTGTAGTAAGCCGGTCTTGTAGACGTTGCATTACGTCATCCCCTCGAAAGGTTAGCTGGATGAATACCTTGAGTTTAGGGACTGTAGTTACGTCTGCTTTGGGTTTGGGCTGTTGGCAGTGGCGCTTTATAAATCCTGTGGAGTACCCATTCAGGTTTAAGACATTCTTCAGAGTTTCAAATTCCTCTGTCAGTGTGTCCTGGGTGCATATCTTTCTAGCACGGTCAAACAAGGTCCGTACTAAGCTCCGTTTGTACTGGACAGGTGTGAAGCTCTGAAAATTTAGGTATTGGCCAGTCCATGTCCCTTTGCGATACACCGATCTTTGAATTGTTCCGTCTGCTCTACGTCTCATTAGAATATCTAGGAACGGTAACGCTTCGTTGTGTTCGTGTTCCATAGATAGAGAGATGTTTTTATGCGTCTTGTTCATTGTGGCATGAAACGATTTTGCTTGTAGCTCGTCTGTGGTGATAATTAGTATATCGTCCACATAACGACGGTAAAAGGCCAAGTTGTTGATGTCTGAGGATCTCTTTTCTTCTAAATGTGCCATGAAGATATCCGCTAGAATAGGACCAAGAGGACTCCCCATGGCCACTCCGTCAATTTGGCGGTATGACTTAGTTAGAAAATTGAATTGTATGTTGGCGGTACATAGTAGTAGTAGCCTCTCCAGAATAGGTGTTGGTATGCCTAAACTTTATCTTATCTACTGATAATAATCGTCATCCTTCCTATCGTGACTTATATTGCGTACCTGCCAACAAGTGGTTTAGCGTTCGAATTCCCATTTAAGTAGGATTTCTATTGTTTAATTTGACCTGAGCTCCAAAGTCCATCAGCCTAAAGAGGGTGCCAGAAAATGTTTTGTGAATGAATGCTGGCAGGCAAAATAGTGGCAATATCACCCATAGAGTGCTATTTGGTCTATACATATACGAGACCAATAGCGAGACCGAGACCAAAATTTAGGCATACCAACACCTATTATGGAGAGGCTACTACTAATATGTACCGCCAACATACAATTCAATTCTCTAACTAAGTCATAAGGCCAAATTGACGGAGTGGCCATGGGGAGTCCTCTTGGTCCTATTCTAGCGGACATCTTCATGGCACATTTAGAAGAAAAGAGATCCTCAGACATCAACAACTTGGCCTTTTACCGTCGTTATGTGGACAATACACTAATTATCACCACAGACAAGTTACAAGCAACATCGTTTCAGGCCACAATGAACAAGACGCATAAAAACATCTCTCTATCTATGGAACACGAACACAACGAAGCGTTACCGTTCCTAGATATTCTAATGAGACATAGAGCAGACGGCACAATTCAAAGATCGGTGTACCGCAAAGAAACATGGACTGGCCAATACTTAAATTTTCAGAGCTTCGCACCTGTCCAGTACAAACGGGGCTTAGTACGGACCTTGCTTGACCGTGCTAGAAAGATATGCACCCAGGACACACTGACAGAGGCATTTGAAACTCTGAAGAATGTCTTAAATCTGAATGGGTACTTCACAGGATTTATAAAGCGCCACTGCCAACAGCCCAAACCCAAAGCAGACGTAACTACAGTCCCTAAACTCAAGGTATTCATCCAGCTAACCTTTCGAGGGGATGACGTAATGCAACGTCTACAAGACCGGCTTACTACAGCAGTCGGCCGAACATTCTGTGCGGCAACTCCAGTCATTAGATACAAAACCGTACCGATTCCTACACCAGCAGTCAAAGAGCCTGTTCCTCTGTACGCCACAAACAATTGTATTTACCAATTCACACGTAGATGCCAGGCCGTTTACATTGGTAGAACAGAGAGACAGCTTAACAAACGGGTGTCAGAACACATACCTCAATGGGTCAACAAGATACAACACACAGGAGATGCTAGCCTCGTGGGGCCGACACACCGGAAGCTCCCGGCGTCTTCAATCGGGAGGCACATTGTCGAAAGTGGCCATGTGGTGACCAGAGACACTGCATTTCGCGTGTTGTTTAACACACAAAATACTCGCTTGTTAAAATTTGCAGAAGCAATTATGATCTATCAACGCAAGCCAGAATTGTGCAAACAGAAAGACATGTTAGTCAGCTTAAAATTACCGTGGTAGATAAGTGACATTACTGTGCGAATATGTGTATATTTCAACTTGAAGGATTTATCTAATTAATTCACGTAAGTTGTGTGATTTCTGCAGTATGTACCTGACGAGATGCAGCGAAATATGCCAGGCAATAAATCGTGCAATCTATTGTTTGTGTCTTCGTTATTCAAATTCATATCTTATCCTGATGTAAGTTAACGATTGTTATTGTAAGCTTGCTGTAATCCCTACATATGAAAGTTAACCATGATCAAATCATTACATAAGTTAACCGTTATCATTGTCAGTTTCCTGTTATCCCCACACACCGAAGTTAACCCAACGCTACCCCCGAGGTAAAATAATATTTTCCACGTTTTTCTCCATCCTAATTTCACATGCCACGATCCTTATGCCAAACTTCCGGTTAGGACATTCTTATCGACGCCCTAATGATGTAATGGAAAATAGCGTGACAGAAAAAAGACACCGGCCTGCTAACAAGAAATAGCTTAAAGGCGCTTTCAGATTCATTAAACACAGATTTCCACGGCCTGTCACGTGACGAAATAATCTGTTTCTTTATAAAGGATAGCCCTTCCTTTAAAAATGTACATGTTTTCTTTTAATGTCTTAATTTGATACCCGCATTTCCGAGGCATGAAAATTTAATAGTTTGTTCCTTGTGCGAATTTGTTTATAGTTTTACATATATCTCGAGGGGCTTCTGGTGGTGTCGAAATAACTGTCTATAAAATCAGAGTTATTTGTTATTTGTTGGGGTATCATTCCTGCACACCGGATAAGTCCATTGGTGCTCAAAACCTCCCCCTCCCTCCCCCAATATAGGCATCAGCGTCCGGTGGCTAATTGTGTCGGTTCTAAATATAAGAGTTTATAGTCATATATCTACTTTATTTTAATCCGCGCACCTTTAATTCAATAATCATTTTTATTTATCATCATCATCACTACCGTCATCGTTATCAACATCATTGTCGTTATCGTCATCATCATCATCGTCATCATCATCATCATCATCATCATCATCATCATCATCATCATCATCATCATCATCATCATCATCATCATCATCATCATCATCATCATTTTCATCATTGTCATCATTATTGTCTTTATCAAGATGATTGTCGTTATATGCATTATACTTCATCTATTTTGTTATTGTGGTTATAAATAGCATTGCGTCATTCTTATCGTCTTCACTTTCATCGCTTCATTGTCATCGCTATTTTCACCATCATCATCATCATCATCATCATCATCATCATCATCATCATCATCATCATCATCATCATCATCGTCGTCGTCGTCGTCTTTATAAGCATTTCCACTGCTAACATCCTTGTCGGCGTGGTCATTACAATCTTCATAATCTGAATTACCATTGCAGTTATAAATATCATTTCCGTTATCCTCATAGGAATCATTTTCATCGACAATCTCCGCATCATCATCATCGTACTAACCAATTGTATTATCAATATTGATAACGTTATTGTCATTATAATCTTCATTATTTTTGCTATTATCGTTATCAATATCATTGTCGACATCCTCACTCCAATTACTTTCATCACCACTTTGATCATCATCACCACCACCATCATCATTATCATCAATTTCATTATCAACATTAATGTCGGCATAGTCATTAGAATCTTTGTCTATGCCTTGATAACATTAGCACTAATTAACATTGTTTACTATTTGCAGCTCTGTCACACCCTCTCCCCCCCCCTCCCATTTGTGTGTGTGTGTGTGTGTGTGTTTTCCTTCGTTCTCTTTGAACTCAAGCGTAAGCCATAAACGTCCTACAACTTCTAGTGCATTGGGCAGCTTATTGCATGTAGCATGTAAATTAGCTTTCCCTATTACAGGTGTCCCCCGCCATCAGGCTAACCCACCCCGACTTCAGAGGTACTTGTAATCTACGTCCCAAAGTCAAGGACGATAAGTCAACATTGTAGTCCAACTGTCCGGTGTAGGGCTTGAACCCGTTATCTCAGCATCAGCAGACCGGAAGTTTAAGAACGGGCGCTTTAATCCATTCGGCAACGCTGTCCCCTAAACAGCTCTGTCCCTATTGTTGTAGACTTTCAATTCCGCTATGCATGGTTTCTACACGACTCTGTTCAGCTGCGGGATATTCTCCGCGTCCACCTGGCTTTTCTCACAGATGTAATATCGCATTTTCTTGTATTAAAATTTCAATTTACTGAAATCGTGTCCTAGTGCATCAATATGGATTTTCAGATTTTCATTTTTCACTTGTGCTTCATAGTTCATAGGTGGCGAAGGGGTTGGTTGGCTGTGCGCTGGTTTCCTATATCAAGGTATGAATACCGGTCGTTCAGAAAGCAATGGTAAACTACTGAACGAAAACTTACCAAGAAATCACAAACAGCCAGAAAATACCGGGGTTGACTGCGACGTCCTGTAAAGTATATGCAAATTAACTTATTTTTTATTTATAGATGGCTGTGTAGACCAAGAAGACGTTGGAGAGATAATATATATACAGACCTACAAGCACTTGGAATCAACGACTGGCAAGAGAAGGTCAACCAGAGAGACGAATGGAGACGTATTGTATCTGCAGCAAAGAACCTCAATGGCTCGGAACGCTGAAGAAGAAGAAGAAGAAGAAGAAGAAGAAGAAGAAGAAGAAGAAGAAGAAGAAGAAGAAGAAGAAGAAGAAGAAGAAGAAGAAGAAGAAGATGACTGTGTGCAGCAATAATATAGCGGATTAGATGTTTGCCTTTCCTTCCGGCTGCCATGCGTTCGAATCCCAAGCATATGGAAATTGTGTTTAATGGACTGGTACTCCCAGATCAACCCAGGTTTAAATTAGTGCCAGGAAATATTCAGGGAAGTTAGGATGTAATTGATAGTATCACCCACCGAGTGCGGACTGTTCTATACATGGTATTGATAGTATCACCCACCGAGTGCGGACTGTTCTATACATGGTATTGATAGTATCACCTACCGAGTGCGGACTGTTCTATACATGGTTTTGATAGTATCACCTACCGAGTGCGGACTGTTCTATACATGGTATTGATAGTATCACCTACCGAGTGCGGACTGTTCTATACATGGTATTGATAGTATCACCTACCGAGTGCGGACTGTTCTATACATGGTATTGATAGTATCACCTACCGAGTGCGGACTGTTCTATACATGGTATTGATAGTATCATCTACCGAGTGCGGACTGTTCTATACATGGTATTGATAGTATCACCTACCGAGTGCGGACTGTTCTATACATGGTATTGATAGTATCACCCACCGAGTGCGGACTGTTCTATACATGGTATTGATAGTATCACCTACCGAGTGCGGACTGATCTATACAAATGCAACTAGACAAATAAGAGAGCCCTTTACACACCCCAGAATAATGGATATATGGTTATATCCATCCATCCATCATGTGCCATGCCGGTAAGCGGGGGCGGTCATGTTCTGCCATCTCACTCGATCACCAGAGTCGTGGATCAGCTCCGTGTTTCTGTCTCGACCATGCCACAAGGCCAAGCCATCCAGGTACTTGCTTCTAGGTCTTCCCCTTGGTCTGTTCCCCTCGATCTTACCAGTTGTCACCAAATTCTCCAATCCATTTCTTCTCATAACATGCCCAAAAAATTTTGACTGTCTACGTCTAATTTCTCTAATCAATTTACGATCTTCATTTGTTTCTTGAAGGACTTGTTCATTGGTCTTTCTGGCTGTCCATGGTATTCTTTGCATTTTCCTCAGAAACCACATCTCTACAGCCATCAGATGTTTTTCAGCCTGACTGCTCATTGTCCACGCTTCACATCCATACAAAAGTACAGGTTCAATGTAGCATCTCAGCACTCTTTTTCTCGTTTCAATTGACATCTTTTTATTGGTCAATATGTTTTTCATCTTGCTAAAGGCTACTTTTGCCATGGCGATTCTTGTTCTAATCTTTTCAAGGCATCTCCCATCAGATGTTATTACTGTTCCGAGATAATTGTACCTGCTCACTTGTTGAAGAATATTCCCATTTACTTGTATATTACATTGTGGTATTTCGTCCTTCCTAGTGACGACCATAATCTGTGTCTTTTTACAATTTAATTCTAACCCTAGTTGTTCACTGTGTGTAACAATCGCATCTACTAAATTTTGCAGGTCCTGTTCATTGTCTGCAATCAAGACTGTATCATCTGCATATCTAATGTTATTGATGCATCGTCCCCCAATGTTGATTCCTTCCATATCTTCAATATTTCTGAAAATACTTTCACTGGTTCTATACTCATAGTTTTAATAGACCAATCGGCGATGGAGGCTTGGTCGACCTGACAGACCAGAACAATTATGTAAAAAACATCCACTCGATGCGGATTCGAGCCAATGACCACAGAGCCAACAGGGAAGCGTCTAGCCACTACACTGCCGCACTAGACGACATGTAACTAGACGACATGAAATAGAGTACCCGCAACTAGACGACATGCAACTAGACGACAAGTAGACCCAGGAAACAAAACATTCACGTTGGTAGTGGTGATACGTGTTGGTTGCATTGCAACATTTGATGTGTATTCAACCAGCGTACGATGCGTACTTAAGGGCGTGTCCGTGTTGCCTAGACCTTCGATATTTCTCTTATTAAGGTCTCTCTCTCTCTCTCTCTCTCTCTCTCTCTCTCTCTCTATATATATATATATATATATATATATATATATATATATATATATATATATATATATATATATATATATATATTGGAGGATGTGTGGTTGGGTAGAGGATGTGTGGGTGGGTGATTGTACATGAGTAAGGGTGTATGGTTAAGGGATGTTTGGTTGGGGGATGGGTGGGTAGAGGATGTGTGGGTGGGTGATTGTACATGAGTAAGGGTGTATGGTTAAGGGATGTTTGGTTGGGGGATGGGTGGGTAGAGGATGTGTGGGTGGGTAGAGGATATGAGGGTGGGCGAGTGTGTGTAGGTTAGGAGATGGTGGGGCATGTTTGTAGGGGTGGGCTCGGGATCTGTGAGTGGGCTGGGGGGGGGGGAATGGGAGATTATGTGGGTGGGTGCGGAATTTGTGTGTGGGTAGGTGCGGTATATGTGAGTTGACGTGGAGATGTGTGTGTGTGCGTGGTGGCCGAGGATTGTGTGTTTGGCTGGGTGGTTGGAGGTGTGTGGGTGGAGGAGGATATGTGGGTGAGTGATTGTTTTTGGGTAATGGGACGTGTAGAGGATATGTGAGTGGGTGGGGAATGTGTGTAGGTGGGTGGATGTGTGTGGGTGGGGGATGTGTGGGTTGGGGATTGTATGTGTGCCTGGGGTGTGGGTGGATGGGATGTGTGGTGGGTGAGAGGTGTGTGTGTGTGGGGAGATGTGTATGTGTAGGGATGTGGTGGATGGGTGGGGGAATGTATGTGTGTGTGGATTATGTGTGTGGTTGGGTGGGGGAGTTGGAGTGAATGGGGGATGTGTGGGTGGGTGGTGGTTGTGTCTCATATAACATAGTAATATGCATTGTTATGTTTACAAAATTCATGTGACAATGCTTTTTCCTATGCACTGTTGATGAAAGAAAGATGAGTGATTGGAAGGGCCGAATGTAAGACGGGCCTGCGTGCCCAATTTGTTACCCTTTGAAAATAAAGTCTGTTCGTTCGTTCGTTCGTTCGTTCTCTCACTCTCTCTCTCTCTCTCTCCATCTCTCGCTCTATTCTAAACTTCCACAGCACAAAAGTTACAATTGTACGGTTGTTTAAACAAGACCAGTGACTACTGTATTGCATACACATAGCATTCGTTGAACCTAGATTTAAACTTCTGTGATATTTTGGCGAGAGATCTCTGCAGCATGGGTGACCTCGTGATATTATAGTGTGATAATTTGGTCGCGTCTAGTGTGTGCCACGTGGTTTAAAGGTACACACCCGTTTCACACGCCAGTAATCCGGGTGTGATCCCGGGTCCAGTCAAGGATATGCACTACTGATTAGCTCAAACGAGAGCGAAACTGGAGTCTAGTACTTGCAATTGACGTGGACAAGGTCTTAGGTTCGTACTGGAATACGTAGCGTTGCCAGTAGTGGGTTGTGCTCAATATTTAAATCTTCACATAACATGACGATTAACTTTACCTTTGTTTGGATGTTGATTTAGTATCATCATCATCATCATCATCATCATCATCATCATCATCATCATCATCATCATCATCATCATCATCATCATCATCATCATCACCATCATCATCATCCTCATGTACCTTGCCAACTCACGTAGTCGCTCGTGTCTCGATCTTTGGTGTTCTGGATCAACTCTGCTGATGATAATCCTCCATGCCACTCTTTCAATCCACACAGCATAATTTCTCTTGGTCTGCCTCTGCCACTTTTCTCATTGACAATTCCAGTTGTCAGTCTGATTACGTACGTGTTTATATATTCCAGGTGTGAAATATTTAGACGAATGCCCGCTAGAGCCCAGAATACCCATCTTTCACATGGTTGGCGGGTGTTTTGGAGTACTCAAGGTCGCAGTTAGCTTGTACAGGTCCGTCCAGGTGAGAAAACGTATCATTGGTAATACAATTGTGGTGGTAGTTGTGTGGAGTGGAGCCAGGTTTCATATCAACATGACGGTCTGACAACTGTTCTCATGTTAGAAATATATGTTGTGCTGAGCTAGGAAGCCGTTTCATAGCGGTAGCTAGCACACGAACCTGTCGGTCGGTG
>OY992879.1:75635011-75900011 GCA_963921405.1 Cepaea hortensis
TAATCATCATCACCACCATCATCATCATCACATCATCATCATCATCATCATCATCATCATCATCATCATCATCATCATCATCATCATCATCATCAACAACAACATCATCATCATCATCCTCACCATCCTCACCATCAACATCATCACCATTATCATCATCACCACACCGTAATCATCATCATCATCATCATCATCATCATCATCATCATCATCATCACCGTTATCATCTTCATCATCCTCACCATCACCATCGCCATATTAAAGGTCCTGTGCAGAGATGCAGAGACGATAACAACACCTTCTAATACATTTGTATCATTTAACACATTTTGCACGTCTTTTGCAGAACGTTTCGACCAACTCAAATTTGATTTCTGGGCAATGTTACGCTGAGTAGTTTGCCATTACTTTCTTAACATCTTAACGGTAGTATTGGGGTTAAACCACCTACTCCGCCATCAGCACACCGGAAGTCTAAGAGCCAGCGCTCCCACCCTTTCGGCCAAGTTTTCCTCTATCTGTATCACTATCATGTGACATTTTCTGTACAGAACGTCGTCCTCGATCACTTGACAGCTCGCCCGCCTTACATATGTTCATACCAAAGATGTCTTCAGTATCCCGTGTCCATCTTTTTTCTGGTCTACCCTTACATCTTCTTCCTGGGACAATGTGTACCGTTGCTGTCCTTTCCTCACTTCGCTGTGACGTTAAATTTGGCCAACATATTCCAGTTTCCATGATATCATGTTTGTGTTTGTGAATCGGTGGAAATGTGGTTTCTGAGGCATACCATGGTCAGACTAAAAAAATAACACTGAGCGTATCCACGACTCTGGTGATCGTGTGGGATGGCGAAATATGACCTCCCACGCTTATCGGCACATCACATGATCATGGTTATGAACAAGTGTTCTTGCTGAATGCCAGTACATTTCTCTTCTTTGTCTACATTATTTTAATGCCAGTACTTCTCACCTCCTTGTCCATGGTATTTGAATGCCAGTATTTTTCTCTTCTTTGACCACAGTATCATAAGAAATGTTTCTGTAATATTTAATTTCAAAACTCGACTGTTTCTGTACTGGTTCTCATTGCTAGACACTTGATGTATTCAACTCTAAAGACTTGCATGTTTTCCCATGCTCGATCCTATACACCTTTACTCCAGGTACACTTTGTTTTGCCAATGACTGCTAAGTCGGGATGTCTTACGTGTAGGTTATCAGTCTCTGGCAAATAAGGCGCCTGGTTCTAATTTTACCAAAAACATTATATAAGGGATAACTGGCTTTCTGAAACGAGGGGGGAGAATAGGAAGCCATGAGTTGTTCACGCTAAACATTTCTCTGTAGTAAAAATAAAAGTAAACAAGGGCCATTTAACACGCCGTTGGCGACATCGGGCATACGGTGGTAGACCCATATTTGTATAGACCAGGAGCAATCGTAGGCTGATGTGTTCAGTGACACACCGGCCGCCTTTACATCCCCAGGCATTTCCTGGTACCCAGTTTAGCCTGTGTCACTGGAACAAATTCGAATTCGCCCTAGACGAAACGAACTCATGACCACCGGGCTTGGAGGCGAGTGCTTACCACCAGTTACCACCAGAGGCATAATCCAAGCCAGTCCATATTACAGTGCAAATTATGACCTGGTCGAAACAGAACACACCCCTCAACACATGTGAAATTCCAGTACCTGTTTTGCACACCCCGCTAAAATTTGAGCTTAGTTAGTTAGTTAGTCGACAGATCATCCTCATTGCACATCGAATCATTCAGTCCATAAATACTCAGATCCCCTCCTCAGTAAATCTCACAGCGTGTAGCGGCTAACGACGCCAGTTCTGTGTTGGTTTATTAATCTTCTTTAGCTTACTCCATAGTATTCTTGTTTGGCCACACCTCTTTAAACTTTCTGTTCTCGCAGTCTGGCAAACGTCTTATTTCTCGTAGAGGGGAAGGAGACATCTGCAAGACAGCCTCCTAAAGACGGTACTTCACAACAAGGTCTGGAGGAATCTCTGCACTAGAAGAGTCCCAATTCTAATTGTACCAGTAGCAGACTGATTATGTGTCCGTCTGGCCTTACCTCGAAGTCCCGATTGTTGCCAGACCCTCCTTTCACTCGCTGCAGCGCAATTTTCTCCAGGCCGTGGTGGTGTAACTGTTCATCTGAACTATACACACGATGCCACGTCTGCCTTATCAGGCACCATTAACCCACTAAATGATGCAGACCCAGCCAATCTTCCCGCCCGATAGTTTCAGACCACACCCGCATGTCCTGGTGAAAATTCTAGCAGAAACTTCCTAGTTTTGATTGCTGAATGGAAGTCTGCCACTCTGCCAGAAGCATGTCTGTGTTCACCTTTCTCATCATACTGTGTGAGTCCGTTACAATCCGGACATGCATGTGCTGTTTCTATTCCAGCCAGCGGGACGCCACTGTGACTACTTCTAATCCATCTCAGATTAGATGTTATGGTATCATATTCCAAGCACTCCTGCACCAAATACCGCCGACCACCCTTCGCCACAAACACCTAGCCACTTCTTTTACCTCTTAGCACAGAACGAACGAACGAACAACCTTTATTTTCAAAGGGTAACAAAGTAGGCACACTGGCCCGTCTTATATTCAGCCCTTCCAATCACTCATAAATAGTGCATAATACACTCACATAGGGAAAAACATTGTCAAATGAATGTTGTAAACATAAACAATGCATATTACCATGTTATGAGACACATCCCCCACTCACCCACATATCACCCACCCACCACACATCCCCCAGACACACATCCCTCACCCACCCACACACACACCCAGGCACACTTACATGTCCCCACCCACCCGACCATCCCCAACCCACCCACCAATCCACACACACCTCCCCACCCATCCCATAGCCCACACACACTCACCCACAATCCCTGTAGGTGATTAGATCACCTGGTCGCGAATGGTTGAAGATCAGTTGTTGCAACTGTCAGTCAGTGTAGCCTGGAGACCAATACCTGCATTTCCAGCCCAATGTTATCCTGACCATGCACAGACCTGACTTTTCCTCTGGCACCCTGACCCACCAGTTCTCTGACTCAAATGACGTAAACGCCTATACATCAGACTCAACAGTTAAAACAGTCTTCAATGGGATTCACTGAACAATCAACAACTTCCCATTTTACCACGCGGTTAAGAAAAATAATTCCAACCAGTTAAAGCTAGCATGTATCTAAAGATATCACTCAAAATAATCATGCACAAAGATGTGTTTTGTGCACGCAATGCAATAATTACGAATCTATTTTACTTTCACAGGCCGGACATGTGGTGCGAGCGGTCGCTGTATCTATTCAGCATTGCCATTATCGTGGGCGTAGACACAGTTATAGTACTAGCTCTTCTGGGCATGGTCTGCTTGGCATGTTTCTACAGAACCAACATCATCGCCAGCGGCGGCGCAGATGATAGGTAGACATCCTACCCAAACCACAAGAAAATTGCCAGATAGTTGTTCTGCAGATTTACAGTTAAAGTCTAACAAGTTCCCATGGGAACAGGCTAGACATATTATGTAAACAAGATGAGATGCCAGTAGAACACATCGTGATGAGAATGTTCTACTCAGAACTGCCAGAACCCTGTTCTCTTTCTCACGAACACCTGGCAGAGAAGAACATTGTACCAGCATCAGAATTCGCTCAAAACATCCTTGGAGCTTAACATTCTGCGCTGATTACGATATCCGAGAAGGAACACAACAAAAGGAAGAAGCTTGTTACATTGCCTCCAACAGCGCCTGCCCATGACGCCAACACAGTTCTGGGTGCAGTGAAGAGTTCTTCATGTCAGAATTCGTGGTTTGATACGACGAGTTGTTCTTGCATATTTACTGGAAAGTAAAGCTCAACAGAGAGCAAACAAAGAAATGATATAAAGAAAGAATATATTCAAGGCAAGTTAGACAAATCTGACTGAACAGCCTAGCAAAGAGTCGACTGCCCTTTCACCGGGTCTTGGTGTCTCCTGCCTCGTTATAATTGAGTATGTCCTGTGTAACTGTTGTTATTCAATGGCATATGTGTGAACATTAGTTTGGTTATTATCTTTTCTGAGCAAAGGCATAATAACATTCAAGATTATCGACGTTAGATAAACACTGAAGAGAAACGGACTGGCTAGTTGCTTCGCGATAGACGACTGTCCAACATAACACAGCTGGCGTTACTACGATCAAATGCGTTGTTTCCATTGTTGGACATTAACAGGCAGAGATGTATTCCCTCCAAGTGGACGCAAATCATTGCCCGGCACATTATTAAAAGTGTGTACACACTGTTGATTGTTTAACAGTGTACATATTTATGGAATGAAGTGATCGGGCGGTTAGATTACCGTTCTCACACGTCATGAGATTTGTGTCCAATCTTCGGTAAATCTGGTGATAACACAAAACAATACAAACATGTACACTCCGTGGTGACTTCTTGGACATGCGATCGTTATTTGCGAGCCTGGAAATAACTCTCCCGACACACACCGGAAATGGGGCGAATGCACGCACAATGTCTGTGAAATCTCAGTTGACTATCATTAAGATATACCGGGAGATCGTTTGTCTGGCCCGGCTAATTATTGACTCGGTAGTACACAAGAGGTGATAGTTCTGATTTCATGGTAGGGCAGGACTGATAATTCCTGACGCAATAGACATCAGGCCGGTCTCTCTGGCTGAGGGGTTACAACACTTTCTCCGTAATCCCGTTTATCACGCAGAGTCTCGTAGCGGGAGAGAACTGGGAGCGGTTCGACCCCCGCTGGTGACTTGCGGGATACTGAGCCTGCCGCTCAGAAAGCAATGGCAAACTACTGAGCGTAATCTTGCCAAGAAATCAACAGACAGCTGAAAGATGCAGCTGTTGACAGCGATGTCCTTTAAAGGATATGAAAAAAAAAAAAATAGGCATCAGAGCTGCTAATTAGTGATTCAACAGTACATCAGAGGTGATAATTGGTGATCAAACAGTATATTAGGGCTGCTAATTGGTGATTCATATGTATATATATATATATATATATATATATATATATATATATATATATATATATATAAGAGCTGATGAGTGGTGATCCAACAGTACGTCAGAGCTCATAATTGGTGGTCCAGCAGTACATCAAAGCTGATAATGTGTGATCCAACAGTACATCAGTGCTAACAACTGATGATCCTATAGAACATCAAAGATGGTAATTGATGACCCATCACCACAGAAGTCCATCCAACTAATGACCCATCAGTACATCGAAGCTGATCATGTCAATACTACGCTTTCTGCAGGAACCTGTCATGGTCTGCTGGGTAGACACATGCACCAAACGTCTGCGCCAATACCTGTATGACCTCAACTTATCATATAACCCTGATTTCATCTGTGACACAATTCCCCCAGTGTACATCATTCTGATCAGCTCCTTCTCTTAGGGGTCTCGAGGTCCGTTCTGACCACAATAAGCGATACCATGGAACAAACTCTGCAGCACAAATCAGGCTTTGTAACAGACAGCACACTTCATCAGGAATATGAGTGCTGAAATATGAACCAAGAAACCTCGGCGGGAAAAAGACGAGTATATTGGCTAGCAACAGGATCGCAGTGTTTAAATAATGGCATTGTATGAAGAATATAGGATTGAAATACATTGATCTTTAGAAGCATTTTGTGTCATGGGTTAGCTATTTGTGCAGACACAAGTAATGTCACATCTTACACCGGTAGGCACTATCACGAGCCACGAATGAATGTTATTAACAAAAGTGATCCAGTACACCCAAGACAAGATGGAGAGACAATAATGCCCACGAGACCTTAAAAGAAACAAGATGATGATATTTGATTGATAAAATTACAAATATACACAACATTATATGATTACTTAGAGAAAGAGTTCAGTAATATATCAGTATTCTAGTCATTGTCCTTTATACACCCCCATATATCTTCACTATCATGCAGCCATCAATGACACATCTACACAAGAATCGGCACGAAGTATTTACGCAATAGGCTAGTTATTAAACCCACACTAAAATCATTAAAAGACAACTCCCTTTTAGCTGTTTTACCAAGATTCTAATGCTCATTGTGCAAAGGTCAGACCATAATACACTATCCACGTGTCTCATGGTGCCGTTTAAATGGTTAGAAGTAAACTAGATATGTGATTGTGAGAAATCGAGACAAGATATTCTGGTGCACGGAGAAAGGCTGTGCTTTATTTCGTGCAGAAAAAAAAAAGAAATATGTTTTAATGTAGTATATGAACATGTGTATAAGTGGCCGCATACATTGTACGTATTGATTGCCAGGGTAGTACAGTTTGATCGGCATGGTCAGTGCGTCCTGTAGATTGCGTAACTCGTACTGTGCATAGAAACATATGACATGAACCCACCTGTCAGTCGTCTACAATATATGACTCGTTATGCATTACTGTTGTCTGACGACGCGCAGGTTGTGATTACTGTATGGCTAACGACATTTAGATAGATAACAATCGTTATGACTAATGGATTAGGAACGTGACCACTATATGTTGCAGCAGTTGGAGGACCGAGCCAGGAATGTACTCTGGTTTCTGGCGTGAATTGTCAGGCCATGTGTGGTGAATGTGTTGAACAATGAAATAATCACAACAAGCTGCAATCATGACATACATTATTCAATGCAATCCTTGTGGTTCTCGAGATCACCATCAGATAACATAGAGCTGGAAGAAGCATCATGCCAGTAACATCAGAGAAGTAGAATCAACAAATTTCTCGCCTCCTGAGCGTCAATTATATAGCGTTGAAATTATACCCAATCATATCAATGAATTAATCAACGATGGTACCATTACAGAATCAACTCTATTTGCTAGACCATTGCCATATAATAAACTCCATAGTGTTTGTAATATTTCCAAGCAAAGCACAAGTTTTGTGTACCAGAACACGTCAGTGTAGAACAACTGAACGGCTTTGGTTAGTACTTGCTCTATTGGGGTGAGTACATCAATGGACCAAGTACACATCGGACGTTATTTAATATCTTGTTGCAGTTGCTGATTTCTATGAGATGAGGGCGAGAATGCCCTCGCTCATTGCGAGAGACTGGTGTGTAGCTATGAGCTGCTAAACTTGAAGGCTATATAACGGATATAACTGGACAACCAACACCAGACTGGACTGATCCGTCTTCACACATACGTGGGGACTCTGAGGAGGGGATCAGAGCATCTGAAGGCTTGTCGCGTTTACAGTGAAGACAATTTTGATAATTTAATACAATCGATATGATATTGTTTACTCTTTGATGCCATGAAATTGGCCTTGGTTAATGTTGCCTTGTTTTTCTGTTTTGTTTGTGTGTGTGTGTGTGGAAAAAAAACTGTGACTAAATCAGAACATCCGTGCTGATATGGTCATGTTTTGCGTTGCGTGTAATGACACATATGGTAAACATCATATTTTTAAAAATCGAAGATGTATTCACAATGTCACGTTTTTAATGTTCGATAATGCATACTTTGGTCTAATTCTACTTCGTGTAGAACTTGTGGGATATTGTGGTGGTGGTGATAGAGATGGCGGTGTTGGTAGTGGTTGTGATGGTGGTAGTGGTGATGCTGGTGATGGTAGTAGTGGTTATGGTGGTGATAGTGGTGGTGATAATGATGGTGGTAATGGTGATGGTGATGTTTATGCGGCGATGGTTGTGGTTGTGACGGTGATAGTGATGGTGGTGATGGTGATGGTGTTGGTGTGTGTTTGTGAGCTTCTGTGAGGACTTGTCATTAAGTAGACCCATTAATTATGTCTTTATAATTGTCAGGCCGAGCAGCGCGTTGTGTGTTATTGTATTCTGTAAGTTTGATCTGACTAAGGAAATCTGGAGAGATATTTTAACATGCATTGCAGCGCACGTTTTGTATATTGTACATATATCATACATTCATTATATGTCTGTGAATCATGGGCGCTAAATAACAAGAGTATTTTGTGTTTGTTCGCTCGCTTTCATCTTGAGTGTAGTCTACACTGGGGTGATTTTTTGCGTGTGGGCTAGCTAACCCTATTACTAGTGTCCCACCTCATAATCAGGTGAACCCTCTCGAGCTACTGAGGTACTTGTAATTTACGTCCCCAAGTCAAGGACGAGAAGTCACAATTTTAGTCCAACTGACCGGTTTATTGGTTGAACCTGTTACCTAACCATCAGCACACAGGCAATTTAATTAAGAACTCTCTTATCCACTGGGCCATGCTTACCCCTATAGCATGGACTAACAGTCTTGAAGGGCACAGAGATGTGAAATCGGCGTAGAATGCTAAGATCCACATGGATGGCTGAGAAGTTCAACACCCAAGTACTGCCAGAGGCCAGTTCAGTAAAGTAGCCAGATGATCTACATCAAAACATGTCATGTTATAGGACAAGAAAGCCTGGAGAGGGTTGTGACAACCAGAAAGATTTCTGGTGTTAGAAACTGAGATCATAAGAGGGACACAATGCTGAATTCTTTGACAGTTTGGCACAGAAGACGATCAGTGGTCGGACTTAATAGCAACACAGAAGACAGCTGTTTGTGCACTAATATGATTTACCTGCGCCGCTCTGTAGGGCACATGGTGTTGATGAAATATTGCCGCTTTAAAAGTAATGCATTCGTGTTTTTCTCGTTGGGGTCTCAGTTGGTTCACGTGCTTGGAGACAGGGCGAGATACGAAATCGTCATAATTCTTGGCAGAGACTGTGGGAAGTTGTGTAATGGAAGAGCAGAGATAGGAAATTTGGCACCTCATGGAGAGAACAGTCCTGAGGGAATTAGTTGATATTGTGTACTCTTGGTTCGCGATGTGATCTCACAGTTAGACCTAGGGGTCCACGCGCAAAAATCAGTTAAATTCTCTAGAAGTAGGAGCACGGTATGAACTACCCTTGAGTTCATAGCGAGCGAGAGCAGAAATAAAATTTAAAAAAAAAAAAAACAACAACAACAACAACAACAACTCAAGTATGCGAATGGAGATTAAGGCTGTCATTGCATCACTGAGATGGTATTCCAAATCTGCAGTAAAGTAAGGTGATTATTTTCTCAGACTCCCAGCCCAAGCATCGGATATTTCATATGGTCATGAGTTTTTATAACTTCCTCTCCCTAACTAGAAGTTGGTTATATTTCCATTATAGGACGTTCCAATCAGCCCAGTAATTATTGACATTTTGTAACTTACAAGACTATTTTAGTTCAGTAGTCTTTGCTTTCTGAACGGCCGACCTCTCACACCAGGGAAATCATTGCAAAGCGTCCTCTTCCAAATCGCCCTCGGCTGATCCCGAACCCTCAACTCGGCATATCGAGGAAGTCTGAAACTGCCCCTCTAACTATCCCCTAAGTCCCTGGCGCCGGTGTTATTTATAAACAGCAATGATTATATCAAAAAACTATCAGTGAGTATATCAACAACACTGAAAGTGGAATTGGCCAGTCTTACAGGCAAGCAATCAAAAGTCACAGAATGGACATTGCGGCTTAAAAGCCTGCAACAACACTCAAAAACAAACAAAACATTAATCCAAATACATTTATACAAAATTTAAGTTTCATTTACTGCTTCTTAATATAGCCATTGCCTTGCGGTGTTGGTGATCATGTGTGTCTACAACCTTCGGTCTCTTGTGCTGCCAATGGTTTCTGATCCCAATGTTCCTTCATGTTGTTATGATGTCAAATTGTCCAGCATCTTCATTCTTGCTCTCCTACGGCTTCAACTCTCCTTTAACTTTCCTGTTGTGACGTTATACTTCAACTGTCCCCTTCTCATGACATGCCCACAAAATGTGGACTGTCCTCATCTTATGTCAGTAACCAGTTCTATTTGTTAGTTAACTTTATTCCAAATGTCTTCATTTACTCTTTCCCCCCGTCCACGGTGTTCTCACTGTATATCTTTAAAACCACGTCCTCGCAGCTTCCACATCATTCCTCACTTTGCTAATTATCCATGATTCACATCCGTACATCAGGAGTTACTTCTCACAGATCATTAATACATCGTGAACTTGTGTGAACGTTTTACGTACAGAACTGCATGAAAACGAGAGCGCATGCGTTGGATTCAAAGTAGAGTATCTTTGAGACATAACAGATGGACGCAAGAGACATACGTGGGGCATGAATGACAGCTTGATGTAAGATAAACGTGGGACAGTGAATGACAGCATGACGCAAGATACACATGTCAATCCGAAAATGCCTGCATATTTTTATGTTCAGTTGGGAAATCGAGGTTAATGACATACATGTAGATTTTGTGTATAGAGAATTTGACCTATTGTAAAATAACGCTATATTTGTATAGGACATTTGACCAGATGGTGATATTATTACCATTTAATTGTACCAACACAAGCAGTTTCAAGGGTATGGAGCAGTGTGTGTGTGTGTGTGTGGTTTGTGTGTTTGTGTGTATGTGTGTGTGTGTGTGTGTGTGTGTGTGTGTGTGTGTGTGTGTGTGTGGTTTTGATTGTGCTTGGATTTATATCGAAGGTGAAAAGAATATTGTAGAAGAGTCCAATGTATTTACTTTTATTTCAAGCACCTTGTTTTCTCAACATACACATACATACACACACACACACACACACACACACACACACATACACACACACACACACACACACACACACACAATTATATACATCCACACACACATACACACCTACCAACCCAGTCAACTTCACATACACATGGACAGATGAAGTCAGCTGAGCTCTCATGTATGTGATTGCACTTTATGGTACCACACCATCTAGCTTAAGAATGGAGGTGGAGGCGGTCAGTGCAGCTTTCCGCTGGATGGAGAACACGATACATACACACACCGTGATTGTAACTGACTCAGAATGCATGCTGAGGAGGGTGAGGACAGGCAGGCTTCGTGCAGAGTGGCTTGCTTCGCTTCGGAGGTCACGGGTGGCAAGCATCGCCTGGATCTTTCCTCCGGGGCCATCCGGTGTGCTGGGGAATGAACAGGCAGACAGATTGGCTGGCTCGGCAAAGCTTGGTGGAGTATTGACGCATGACAGGGCATATGTGGTTGCGGCCTTGTGGGAGCACGTGTACGTCTCGGAGGAGCAAATGGATCACCATAGTCTGGCAAGAATAAGGCAGCGAGGGGTCACGAGGGGATCTGGCCGATGCTCGACGCTCAGAGGAAAGGCGATACGGACATATAATCAGATTGCCACTGGAACTATTGGTGTTGGAACTCTTCGCTGGCTGCTGAGGATGGGGACGGAGTGCTTGTGAGAATGCCCCGAATGCTGTGATGTCGGTTCCTAAATCAATCAATCAATTAATCAATCAATCAATCAATCACTTTATGAAGTTATTTGAGATTGCATTTTCTGAAGTCAAATGAGATTCCATGAATGTTATTTCACTGTCTGAAGTCAGTTGAGATTTCATGAATGTCAGCTCACTTTCTGATGTCAGGTGAGATTTCATGTATGTCATCTCACTTTCTGAAGTCAGTTGAGATAGAACTTTTTGAAATCAGCATTCACACACGCATTTACAGCATATGGCAAACTAGCAGGTTCGGTAACATGCTATCCGCCATTTTTTTTTAAACACGCAGTTTACAGCACAAACCACATGGGACAAATGAAACCACATTCCATATGGAATCTACAGCTCACAGTGTCGTACCAAGCACTCACTCCAGTAGCTGGGCGACGGAACCATGTAGTACAAATCCGAAATGAAGTAAATGTGTAAGCAAACCGTAACCAGAAGCAAACACTCCAAGGTCATAAACGGATAGCCCGTCAATCTGCCACATTGAACCGGAAGTCATGTATCGTTATATAAATATACAAATAGTTTGAAGCGTAAACATGTGAAATGTGTTACCGGGGCAAACACGAAACAAATAAGTGTAAACAACAGGATGTCTAGTCTGTACTATGTCAGGTGTAATCTTTAAATATAACTTTACACAATAAAACACACACAAATTGGGACTCTTTCTGCTCGAATTAACTGGCCATGTGTGATTTGCTATTATTCGTGTGTGAAACTCAACGTATCATGTGTGTTTCTATTTCTACATTTTGTCAAATCATTCAAAGAAATCTGTCGATGTATTTGTTTTTGTACATATGTGCACATTTGGTCCCTGTGAATATAACAATCTACTTGATATTCTGTTATTGCTATTGTTATCTTCATTGGACAACATCTGTGTATTTCTTAACACGTGAAATTTGACAGAAGGCATTTAAAAAAAAAAATTGTTGCATGTCCTTTGCAGGACGTGCAATCAACCCCAACTCCAGATTGATTTACAAGACAACTTTACTTTCAATAGTTTGTTATTGCTTTCTGAAAGAGACGTCTCCGCTGAAGGCCAACTGACCGGTGTAGACAACAATCTGAGCTTATTATGGCCGAGCTAGAGAGAAAAAGGGGCAAGAATCGAGAGAAGAAGAGACAACTCGTATTACATGAGAGCATTCTTCCCCTTGCTCTATGGGCGAGATTTCATGCAATTACCACACTTACATGGATCGTATTATTGACTGACAGCGCAGTGGCCAGCAAACATGCTTGATGGACCGCTGGTGATGTATTCGAATCTCCTTCATGCTGGGTTATTTTTTTTTCTTCTTCTTAATTGACCTGGACTTTCAGAACGATCCACCCTAAACTATAGTTTTGCATATCCTTTACAGGACACCGCTGTCAACATCAGCATCTTTCAGCTGTATGTTGATTTCTTGGCAAGATTACGCTCAGTAGTTTGCCATTGCTTTCTGAGCGGCCGGCTCAGTTATCCCGCAAGTCACCAGAGGGGGTCGAACCGCTCCCAGCTCTCGCCCTGCTACGAGACTCTGCGTGATAAACGGGATTACGGAGAAAGTGTTGTAACCCCTCGGCCAGAGAGACCGGCCCACCCTAAACTGGGTACCAGAAAATGAAACGGAAAGTTTATATTAGCTGTGTAATATTGACCACATCACCCATCCAGTCCCGATAAGTCTATTACAAATGTAGATAAAACCATATACAGAAGACATATTAGGTGACTACCAGGCGGGTTTTAGACAAAACAGATCAACAATAGATCAGATATTTATCTTACGACAAATAGCCGAGAAACATTGGGAATATAAAAGAGATCTCCATAACATTTTTGTGGATTTTAAAAAGGTTTTTGATAGTGATGGAATGCTATGCAGGAATTTGGAATACCAAGGAAGTTAATCAACATGACCAGACTATGCATGGAAGATACTTATAATATAGTAACATATAAAGGCAGGAAATCAGACCACTTCCAAATAACATCTGGCTTGAAACAGGGTGATGCACTATCGCCGCTACTCTTCAATCTGGCTCTAGAGAAAGTTGTAAGGAAGATAAAGGAGGAATGTGATATTGGAGGAACATCCAAGCTGCTTGGTTATGCAGATGATATAGATATTATAGGGCAAAGTGATGCACTATCGCCATACATCACAACCATAAAAAGACATTGGAAATATTGACTCACTTAAAGGAAAAAGCCCAACAGATGGGGCAAGATAAGACAGAATATATGGTAATTTCAAGAGACGAAATGGCTAAAAACTCTGGCCCCATACAAATAGATAATATGACCATTAAAAGAACGGAAACATACAAATACCTGGGTACAATCTTCAACTGCTCCAACATCATAAGGGAAGAAATACAAACTAGAATCAACTCTGGAAATAAGATATACTATGCACTACAACATCTACTAAAATCAAAGGCGCTATCTCGTAACACCAAAAACACAATATACAAAACACTGATCAGACCAGTTGTGATGTATGGCTCTGAAACCTGGAGTACAACGAAAGGAGACGAAGCCTTGTTACAAACCTTTGAGAACAAAATTTTAAGACGCATCTTTGGACCCATTAGGGATACACAAAGTGGAGAGTGGAAAAGAAGAAGTAACAAAGACATTTATGATCTGTTTAAGTCCCCGCTAATCACTGGTATCATGAAGGCTAATAGACTACAATGGTTGGGGCATATAGAAAGAATGGAAGATAATTGGGAAACAAAACTCGCTTACACTCAGGAAATAAATGACCGTAGACCCCGAGGTATACCAAGAAGATGGTGGAGAGATAATACATGTACAGACCTACAAGCACTTGGAATCAACGACTGGCAAGAGAAGGTCCACCAGAGAGACGAATGGAGACGGATTGTATTTGCAGCAAAGAACCTCAATGGCTCGGAAAGCTGAAGAAGAAGAAGAGTGTGGTGTGTGTGTGTGTGTGTGTGTGTGTGCGTGTTTTTGAATTTTAGCAAATGTTTGTTTCACGGGGAGATAACTCTACCTACAAGAAGCTTCAAGTTAGAGTAGTCTCCACGTGGTTTTTGTGTGTTCTGTTAGGCCTAGGATCACTTTAATGGCACTTGGGTATTACAGTCAGTGTTTCAGTTTCCTGCCATGAATTACACACGGGAATTGTTAACACGCACACAATCCACATCATATTCGAAACACTTCTGTGCGAGTCGGAGTCGGAGGTCCTGCTTTCGATGCCACTCCACCACATCCTAATATACGTCTTGCTGTTATTATTAATGACGACAGTAACATTTACGAACTGTCTTAATAACTTCACTGATACTGCTAACATACTGCTGACATAGACTCGTATAAGTAACATGTTTGGGTACATTCTGTTAACTTGTTCATGTATGTGTACATATTACATTTGATTTGCTGTTGACAAATTGTTGAATTTTAAATAAAGCTACTTTTATTCTGATATATGTTTGTGAGCTATGCGCATTCTGTTGTATTATGTTTATTTAGGATGTATGTTTGTTTTTGGATTAGATACCGATTGTTATTTTTCATTCTTTTTTTTTTTTTTTTTTTGAAGAATGATTTACTATTAACTATTTCAGTAACACGTAATTTCTGCTGTCAGTTAACTTATTGCAAAGTACTTGTTACTTTTAATTACCTTATTAATAAAAAATAAAAATGAAGTATTACCTTTAGCTATCCTATTTCATATAATTGATGCTTTTAGCTATTGCATTACAAATAATTGTTACTTTTAAATATCCTAATTCCCATGAATTGTTACTTTAAGTTAACCTTTTCTAAATAATTGTTAATATAAGTTATCCTAATCCAAATAATTGTTTCAAGAAATTGTTAATTCTAATTTTCTTATTCCAATGAATTGTTACTTTTAGATTTAAGACACCCATGGTATTGTTGTTTATAGTTTTCCTATATGAAATAATTGTTAGTTTCAATTATCTTACTTATTCTAAATAATTGTCACTTCTCAAGTAATTGTTGCCCCTAGTTATCCTATCAAAAGCAATTGTTAATTTTAGTTATTCTATCCTGAATAATTACAAATGTTAGTTATTCTTTACGAAGTGATTGTAGACTGAAGCTGTTTTATGCACTAAACAAGAGCTTGAGGTGGGAATACATGAACGTGTAGAAGAGACGAAACTAAGCGAGACTAACGTGGGAATATACGACAGGGTGGATGCGACAAGACTTGACAAGACTGTGAGATGGGAATACATGACAGGGTAGTAGAGACATAAATGTAAGGTGGGAATACATGACAAGGTTGTAGAGACATAACTGTAAGGTGGGAATATACGACAGGGTAGTAGTGACACTGGCGAAACCACTGCCAAGGGAACGGGCTTGGTAGAATCAGCGGGGAAAGAAGACCCTGTTGAGCTTGATTCTAGTCCGACGTTGTGAAGACACATGAAGGGTGTAGCATAGGTGGGAGCGCAAGCGCAATTGAAATACCACTACTTTTATCGTTTCTTTACTTATTCAGTTCAGTCGTGAAGATTTGTCCGCAACAGACGAGCAATATCTCCGGCGGGCCTATTCTCGCTGGTCGCGAGATCCGCACAGTAGCAGGCAGGTGGAATTTGCTCACAGCAGACGAGCAATATCTCCGGCGGGCCTACTCTCGTTAGTCGCGGGAGCCGCACGAGTCAGGCGGGGAGTCTGACGGTAGTACACGCTTACAAGGTCCAGACACTTGCGTTTGACAGGTGTACGCGAGCAGTGGTCCGGACGCGTATACGACCCTTACCTGCGGGATTTGGCTGAACGGCTCTAAGACAAATCCCAAGGGTTTAGGATCTGGCCATCGCTCGTCTCCTGCTCGTGGAAGTGAGGTCTCGGAGGTTTGACGCTGAGCCGCCAGCGTCAGCAGCCTACCTTGCTCCAGACGTATTGGTTATCTATTCCTCTGGGTCAAACGAGGCAAGGCCGAGAAAGGGAACATGTCGTTTGGGCACCACATGTTCTCTGAAGCTCTGCCCAGGCATTGTGATGGAATTTTGGCCAAATTCCAACTCACATACTTTGGTCTGTCAAGACTGCAAGGTGCCACTCAGTAGTGACATAAATGTAATATGGAAATACATGACAAGGTAGTAGACACATAACTGTAAGGTGGGAATACATGGCAGGGTAGTATAGATAAGACTGTAAGGTGGGAATACATGACATGGTAGTAGAGACAAGACTGTAAGGTGGGAATACATGACAGGGTAGTAGAGACAAGAGCGTAAGGTGGGAATACATGACAGGGTAGTATAGACAAGACTGTAAGGTGGGAATACATGACAGGGTAGTATATATACGACTCTAAGGTGGGAATACATGACAGGGTAGTATAGACAAGACTGTAAGGTGGGAATACATGACAGGGTAGTATAGACAAGACTGTAAGGTGGGAATACATGACAGGGTAGTATAGACAAGACTGTAAGGTGGGAATACATGACAGGGTAGTATAGACAAGAGCGTAAGGTGGGAATACATGACAGGGTAGTATATATATAAGACTCTAAGGTCTGAATACATGACAGGGTAGTATAGACAAGACTGTAAGGTGGGAATACATGACAGGGTAGTATAGACAAGACTGTAAGGTGGGAATACATGACTGGATAGTATAGACAAGACTGTAAGGTGGGAATACATGACAGGGTAGTATAGACAAGACTGTAAGGTGGGAATACATGACAAGGTAGTATAGACAAGAGCGTAAGGTGGGAATACATGACAGGGTAGTATATACAAGACTGTAAGGTGGGAATACATGACAGGGTAGTATAGACACGACTGTAAGGTGGGAATACATGACAGGGTAGTATGGACAAGAGCGTAAGGTGGGAATACATGACAGGGTAGTATAGACAAGAGCGTAAGGTGGGAATACATGACAGAGTAGTATAGACAAGACTGTAAGGTGGGAATACATGACAGGGTAGTAGAGACAAGACTGTAAGGTGGGAATACATGGCAGGGTAGTATAGACAAGAGCGTAAGGTGGGAATACCTGACAGGGTAGTAGAGACAAGACTGTAAGGTGGGAATACATGACAGGGTAATATAGATAAGACTCTAAGGTGGGAATACATGGCAGGGTAGTAGAGACAAGACTGTAAGGTGGGAATATGTGACAGGGTAGTAGAGACATACATGTTAGGTTGGAATACACGACAAGGTTGTAGAGACATAACTGTAAGGTGGGAATATATGACAGGGTAGAAGAGACAAGACTAAACAAGACTAAGGTGGGAATATACAAGAGGGTAGAAGAGACAAGACTAAACAAGACTAAGGTGGGAATATACAAGAGGGTAGAAGAGACAAGACTAAACAAGACTAAGGTGGGAATATACAAGAGGGTAGAAGAGACAAGACTAAACAAGACTAAGGTGGGAATATACAAGAGGGTAGAAGAGGCAAGACTAAGGTGGGAATATACAAGAGGGTAGAAGAGACAAGACTAAACAAGACTAAGGTGGGAATATGCCAGAGGGTAGAAGAGACAAGACTAATCAAGACTAAGGTGGGAATATACAAGAGGGTAGAAGAGACAAGACTAAACACAACTGTAATGTGGGAATATACCAGAGGGTAGAAGAGACAAGACTAAACAAGACTAAGGTGGGAATATACGAGAGGGTAGAAGAGACAAGACTAAACAAGACTAAGGTGGGAATATACAAGAGGGTAGAAGAGACAAGACTAAACAAGACTGTAAGGTAGGAATATACAAGAGGGTAGAAGAGACAAGACTAATCAAGACTAAGGTGGGAATATACAAGATGGTAGAAGAGACAAGACTAATCAAGACTAAGGTGGGAATATACAAGAGGGTAGAAGAGACAAGACTAATCGAGACTAAGGTGGGAATATACAAGAGGGTAGATAGAGACAAGACTAAGGTGGGAATATACGAGAGGGTAGAAGAGACAAGACTAAACAAGACTGTAAGGTGGGAATATACCACGGGGTAGCAGAGACAAGACTAAACAAGACTCTAAGGTGGGAATATGCCAAGGGGTAGCAGAGACAAGACTAAACAAGACTGTAAGATGGGAACATACCAGGGGGTAGCAGAGACAAGACTAAACAAGACTGTAAGGTGGAAATATACCAGGGGGTAGCAGAGACTAGACTAAACAAGACTGTAAAGTGGGAATATACCAGAGGGTTGAAGAGACAAGACTAAACAAGACTGTAAGATGGGAATGCAGTAAACGGTAGGAGACACAAGATTAAACTAGACTTCATGTATTATTATACCACAATGTGGAAGAAACAAGCGAGATCAAGAGTGTAAGGTGGCTTTAGGCGCCAAATAGAAGAGGCAAGACCAAGCAAGACTGCAAGGCGCCAGTGTACCTCAGTGTAGATGAAATGCTATGACGCTGAATAGGAGGCACATTAAAGAAACATAAGAAAAGAATACCTGGATAGACCTTTTGTCTGGAATCCAGAGGGAAAAATTTAAAAAAAAAAAAAAAAAACGGAGACAAGTAGTACAAACGAAAATGAATAATATGGGAACTGCTTCATGGGATAGCAAAGGATATAAGGGCTGGGGTGGTGTGATTTAGGTTGTATGCCCCTGTAGGACAGATGAGTCAACAATGAGTAAGATCATCGAAGCACCTAAACACGTCATGTTGCTGGAGGAAGAAAAAGCAATGAATGAAACGAAATGTTTCAAATGACAGTTTCACCAAATACCCCCCCCCCCCCCCCCAAAAGACGTTTAAAGGCAGAAGGATCCACTTCAATGCACCGGGTTTTATCCCATATGGCTCGGTCTCTTTCAGCAGGGCGACCTTTCATAAGCGTCGCACAGAGCACGAACTCTTTAACTCCAGCCACGACCTTCAGGTGTCTCCAAGAAAATTGCAGGCGTAAATCCAGAGATGTAGGTTGGAATCGAACCTACACCTTCAGAGCGCGAGGCAGGCGGCTTAACCCATCGCGTTTGAGACTTCCCTCATCACATACAAGATATCCGGCAGCACACATACATTGTAGTCTTTTAACGTTGTCAGAAAACTATGATATCTTGAAGTAATAAGAGAGTGTCACAAACAATGGAATACAATGAAAAATCACAATAGTTATCCGTAGTGTTTATTGACGGAAATTCACAAATGTCAACATAACTAAGAGAATGTCAAAAAACTTAAAGTAGACATTGTCAGAATCGTGCCATGTTTCTGCAATAGACAAGAGTTGAGTTGAGTCAAGAACCGGCATTACAGCACTCAGAATATTCCCGTACATCTCTGTCCTCATCTTCAGCATTCAGCGAAGAGTTCCAATACTAATAGTACCAGTTGTAGACTGATTATGTGTCCGTCTGACCTTTCCTCAAGATACTGCGTGTCGGCCGGTACCTCTGGTCATTCTCTCCAGTCTATGATGATTTATCTATTCAACGTTGTACACATGATTCCATGGGGCCCTGACCTCACCTACTTAATCATGAAATACCTCCACCCAGCGGTGCAGAACCAGCCAATCTGTCCGTCTGCTCGTTTCCCAGCACACTAGCATGTCCTGGAGACACAGACAATCTAAGTGATGCCCCCTGGCTTTTATTTTGGAATTTACAATCATGACATATGCGTGCTGTTTGTGCTCCAAACAACAGAACGCCGCTGTGACCTCCCACATCTCCATTCTTAGACTCGATGTGGTATCATATGCCAGGCTCTCCTATATTAAACACTGTTCGTTAAAGCTTTGCTAGGAACCCTATGTATTAGGTGTCTGCTGATGAGCTAAATAAGTACCTTGTGAGCATATGTGGCTCTATTGAGTTCTGCTGAGAACAGCATGGGAAGTCTGTCCGTAGACGGCGGACAATCCATGGACTGCTCTGATATACTGAACGAGAAGTAACTCGTTTACGAGACCAAGTGATGACTGTGAATCTACATCCATGGTCACACTATGAGAACAATAAGTTACAAGAGGTGTGGCCAAACAAGAACACTGCAGGAAGCCAAAGAAATTAAATAAACCAACACAGAACTGGTGTCGTTAACCGCTACACACTGCGGGATTTACTGCGGAGGGTATCCGAGCACTTATGGACTGAATGGTTCGATGTGCAATGGGGATGATCTGTCGATTAACTAACAAACTAACTAACAGTATGGGAAATTCAACAGTTTCGCTAGCGATTTGACAGATGACAACTCAAAAAGAGAACTGAACGGAAGTAATCAAGTCTCATTCTTTGGATACATGAGAAAGGAGATAAAAGGAACGTGTCATACATCACGGGAATAGCAATGAATGAATCACTGAAAAACGAGAAGTAGATTGTGAGCTTTACCAAAGCACGACTACAAAAAACATGTTTTTATTTTGTAGTCGTGCTTTGGTAAAGCTCACAATCTACTTCTCGTTTTTCAGTGATTCATTCATTGCTTTTCAGGTTTTACCCCAGTTCCCCTTATTCTAGTTAATCACGGGAATAGGAAAGTCGAACAGGAATGCATCATGAAAACAAGAAAGCTGGTTTTGAAGAGAGACAGGATAAGTAAGGAGATGACGCTGGACAGGTAGACTCTATGGTATAAAGGCAACTATTGTTATATGTGGCACGACGCAAAACACCAACTGTGGACATTCAACACCACACGGTATGGAATAGTAGAAGAAGAAGACGAAACAAGAAGAATAAGAATAGTAGGGGGAGAAGCAACAGTAGTCGAAGCGGGAACAGTGGTAGAAAAAGAAATGAAGAAGAAGAAGAAGAAGAAGAAGAAGAAGAAGAAGAAGAAGAAGAAGAAGAAGAAGAAGAAGAAGAAGAAGAAGAAGAAGAAGAAGAAGAAGAAGAAGAAGAAGAGGAAGAAGAAAAAGAAGACAAATAAGAACTAGAAGAACGAGAAAAAGAAGGATGACGAAGAAAAAGAAACAGTGGGTTTGGGGTAAAGGAAGAGAACAAGAGGGGGGGGGGGGGGACAAAATGAAGTTATAGTTAAAGAAGAAGAGAAATGAAAATTGTGAACTTAATGTACAGACAATAAATGACGTCTACTGCCAACTGCACTATTTGGATGTTTTGTTTCGATGAAGTTCACTCGTCATCAACTGTGATTTGTATTCGTTGGTTTTCCTCACACAACTGTTTACTTCTAGAAACGAAGTAATACTCTCCTGGCTTCAGAATGTGGACAGTGCCGAGAGCATAGGAACTGTAGCTGAAAGGCGGGATGTTGCATTTGGTGAAATGGGTGTAGCTTCGAAGATCTTCAATCGGGAAGTTAAATTCATCAGACACAGCTAAAAACTTGATTCTGGTGCCTTTCTTCAAAACCATCTGGATTGGGTGGGAAAAAAGTATTGACTGTGAATGCACACCAGGGAGATATTAAAGTAAATGTTTCTTAGATACACTGACTACAATAACATTAATGATAGTAAAAAAAAAAACAACAACAACAATAACAACCAATCAAATTAATAATAATAACATCATCGTCCACCAGAGAGACGAATGGAGACGGATTGTATTTGCATCAAAGAACCTCAATGGCTCGGAAAGCTGAAGAAGAAGAAGAAGAAGAAGAACATCATTGTTGTCACCAAACTTCATGCCGACTGGCTGGGCGATCATGCTTTTCCACACGTTGCGATCTCCAACGGCAAGCATCATTTCGTGAGCTGACAATCTTCCGAACTATGGTACAAGACTGTCAGGAAGTTTCTTTTATTGTATTCCTCCAACTCTTTTTCGACACATCATTCCAATTGTGACAATATGTTTATGTTTTTGTCTGCTCTTAATATAGTAAAACATGATGATTGTCACGTTTTGATGTTTATGACAAGCTGTCCGAATGTCTTAGCCTCTATTAACACAGATTACTGGTTTTGGCTGTCCAATGAATTTTCAGCACTCTTCTGTAGAACCGCAGCTTCAAAGCGTCCAAGAATTGTTTGTTGTTGTTTGTTTACTAACGGTCTTATATGATACCAACGTCAACTTGGACATTATCCAAATCACACTTCTTTAAAATCAACACCTGCGAGATGAACTGCCAACTTAACTATCTGAGAACGAGTGAAAAATGATGTTATCAAACAGACAATGGGATTAATACCTTGCGCAACATATATTGAAAGGTAGAAGGTGAAATGGTTTCATCTTCCTCTTTTATCGTCAAGCATCGTGGGGAGGAACAGTTGACGTTCCAGCGCCCGTTGGCTTGCACTGGATATTGTCATTCCAATTAACATGTCTTTGATGTCGTCAATCCATTTTCTTCTCGGGCGTCCTCTTACTGCAGTAACAGATCTGCTTTGCTGTAGGGCCAGCGTTAAGTAAACTACTTAATCCACGCTTTCTGTCCGCCCTTTAGTCGTCTCATCAAACGTTCCGGTGCTGATTTTTAAAATTATCCTGACTGTCAGGTCGATTAAGTCTGAAATGGATACCACGAAATATCTTGGGAGGTAAACTCAGCCTTATTAGCCACATCACTCGTTGTGTGTCGGTTTGTGTACACACATACTGGGCTAGTGTCACATACGTGATATACTTTAAACGTCACATACCCAATACGTCAAATACCCAATACGTGGCATACTCTACATGTCACATACCCAATTCGTCACATAATCAATACGTGGCATACTCTACACGTCACATACCCAAATACGTCACATACCCAAATAGGTCACATACCAAATACGTGGCATACTCTACATGTCACATACCCAATACGTCACATAATCAATACGTGGCATACTCTACACGTCACATACCCAAATATGTCACATACCCAATACGTCACATAATCAATACATGGCATACTCTACACGTCACATACCCAAATAGGTCACATAGTCAATGCGTCACATACCCAATAGGTCACATTCCAAAAAATTCATATTCCCAATACGTCACATACCCAATACGTGGCATACTCTACACGTCACATACCCAATACGTTACATACCCAATATGTGGCATACTCTACACGTCACATACCCAATACGGCACAAACTCAACATGTCATAAACTTAACAAGTCACATAGCCAATATGTCGCCCACCCAATATGTCACATGCCCGATATGTCACATACACAAAACGTCACATACCCAAAACGTCACACACCCAATACGTCACATACTCAATACGTTACATACCCAAATACGTCACATACCCAATGCGTAACATACCCAATACGTGGCATATTCTACACATTACATACCCAATACGTCACATTCCAAATACGTCACACACACCCAATACACCGCATAACCAATACGTGGCATATTCTACACATTACATACCCAATACGTCACACACCCAATACGCCGCATACCCAATACGTGGCATATTCTACACGTCACTTACCAAATGCGTCACATACTCAGCACGTCACATAGCCAAAACGTCACATATCATGTGTGGCTGGACAAGATAATTAAAATCATGACTCAAAACAAGCTGACTAACTTAATATAAACTGATGACAACAACACAAGCAGAACCATGACCTTGGCTGGTGTCGGGTTGTTCCTCCCAATTGGTATAATAAGAACATCGTAGTGCACGGATGCAGGTCTGTGTACAATCACTGGGTAGTGGTCAGCTTGGGGCAGGTCAAGGACAGCCTCTCCAGTGTAGGAGTACATTTCCAAACGTGCCTACAACAGATAACACAATACAAATGTTTTATAGTTTAAAGTAAGATGCATGTCCTTTACATGAGGATACAATCAACCCCATCATTTACTGATTATTGTTAATATACAATGTCATTTTTTTCTTTGGGGGTTAGGTATTTGCCTATTGCTTTCTCAACATCTGACATTTATTTAAACCATTCTTATAAACGCAAAACGATCTGCTTTTCAATCGTCTACGGATATTTTTGTACCTATTACTAAGCCTTCTCTATTTCTACCAGCACTAAGAGATAGATCAATAAAAATGTAGGTGATGATTAGCACTCACACAAGGGAAGACAGCGTGAGAAAATTCTTGACAGTCTTGAGTCACGACATGGAACGGAGTCAACACACGAATTGATCCATGCTGATCGCAATGTGTGGAGAAGCATAATCTCCCACGCCAGCCGACAAGGCACTGAATTATGATATTAGCCTTAGCCTCCCCAGAGATTCAAGCCATTGCCTTCTAGTCTAGTCCATCTGGATTTTTCTTAGCATACTCATATAGTCGCCGAGAAAACATGCCTCGGTGAACGTCTGTGTTTTCATCCACGCGATGACCTTTGCTACTGCTGACACCTTCATGGTTAAACAAAGGAGTGCAACTGATTCCCATAGATAACTATATTACTTCTTGCTTACGTTATAGCTAGCATGAATTGCATCCGATAGGAGATGCATTACTGAGGTAAAGAATAGAACAGAACACGCAAAAACTGCATTCTATCACACGAAGAGCATGTTATGCACTAGTCCTTGCCACTGGAGGTTGGATAAACAATTCTTGCGTGATAAATAGCACCAGTTCTAGATTATGGTTGCGAATCTTGGACAATTAATAAACAAGCGAAAAGAAAATCACTGGAAGCTTTGGAGACGTGGTTTTATATAAAAATGTTAAAAATTTCTTGGACAGAGAAAATGAGCAATCTGGAAATTTTGAGGAAGGCTCAATTGTAATAACCAAAAAAAAAAAAAAAAATCGTATCACAAACATCAGATAGAGACATCCTTCCTATTAGAGCCACATAATGAGAAGACAAAAACTTAAACATGTTGTGAAAACCGAAAATATTTATTGAAAAAAAGGTGGAGGGATAAAGCGAGAGAACATTCTTGACGGTCTTGTAGCTTGGCACGGGAGGGAGTCAACACACGAATTGATTCATGTCGTCGGAGATCGCAGGATATGAAAAATGCATGACCGCCCATTCTTGTCGACAAGACACTTGATAATGATGATGATAGCGAGCTTTTATACTGCTAAGTTCTACACTTGATAGGAATTGCACCTTAAGATTAATAGGTTATGAATATAATGCTACGTTCGCTTCACAGCCAAAGTGATCAACGGTTGGGTAGAGTACTTTTAGGGTATAAGTAAGCCTTTAGTAGCGGTTGGCCAGTATTCCATATTAGTTTGAGTTGTGAATGTCTTTATATGTGTTGTATGTGTATACGTATGTATGTGTATGTATGTGTATAATATTCCTCAACAAGTGAATCGATACAATTATCTCGGAACAGTCATAACATCTGATGGGAGATGCCTTGAAAAGATTAGAACAAGAATCGCCACGGCGAAAGTAGCCTTTAGCAAGATGAACAACATTCTGACCAATAAAAAGATGTCAGTTGAAACGAGAAAAAGAGTGATGAGGGGATACATAGAGACTGTTCTTTTGTATGGATGTGAAACTTGGACAATATGCAGTCAAGCAGAAAAACATCTGATGCCTGCAGAAATGTGGTTTCTGAGGAAAATGCAAAGAATACCATGGACATATAGAAAAACCAATGACCAAGTACTACAGGAGACAAATGAAACTCGTAAATTCATTAGAGAAACTAGACGTTGACAGTCAAAATTTTTTGGACATGTTATGAGAAGAAATGGATTAGAAAACTTAGTGACAACTAGCAAGATCGAAGGGAACAGACCAAGAGGAAGACAGAGAGGAAAATACTTGATGGCTTGGCCACATGGCATGGTCGAGACAGGAACACTGAGCTGATCCACATCTCTGGTGATCGAGTGAAATGGCGAGTCATGACCGCCCACACTTTCCGGCATGGCACATGATTGATTGATTGATGTGTACAGGCCGCGCTGGCCAAAATAGTTGTAAATTGTGGGAGTGTGAATGTTTGTTAGAACGACTACCAGGACAAATGCAGAGATGGCTGCAAAAAAGAATGCATCTTAATTAAGCGAGAAAGGTTCGCCTCAGTCGGCTGTGGGTTGGTAGACGTATAAAAGCTGTTTCTTCGTTCCTGTTACCATGAAACTAGTGCAGGAAGTCAACCAGTCACAAATACATGCTGAAGTTGGACACAAAGACCTATGATGTGCATAACTACTAGTTAGTAGTAACAATTAAAGGTCAGTGTGTCCAACTTCAGCATGTATTTGTGTCAGGTTTACTCCCTGCAGACAGATTCCATCCTTTGTAACTAGCTCTGACTTCCCGTGAGCTTTGATGAAAGCTTCACAAGTAGATTCTAGAAGCTGTCAGGTCCCAAAGACGACATCATCCTCCCCAACATAGCTACATGCTGGTGCTGATATTACAAAGTTGAGCTATTGCGCTGTTGTTCAAGTCATTAATCGTTGTCTGCCCCGTGTGTGTCTACGTGAGTCATGTGTGTGTCTACGTGAGTCCCGTGAGTGTCTACGTGAGTCCCGCGTGTGTCTACACAAGTCCTTTTGTGTTTACGCGAGTCATGTGTGTGATTAGGTGAGTCATGTGTGTGTGTGTGTTTTTACGTGAGTGCCGTGTGTGTTTACGTGAGTGCCGTGTGTGTCTACGCGAGTCCTGTGTGTGTCTACGCTAGTCATGTGTGTTGATTGTTTTCTCCTAGATAGATAGTTCAGGGAGAAGCGGCTGACCTAGTGTCTTGAACGCCGGGTTCTCCTTCTGGAGACCGGAGTTAGAATCATCAGTACGGTATGGATTTCTTTCTGTAAAGGGCAAAATGAAAAGTCTATCCTGGACAGTTAGCGACGACTCCACTAGCCAGGCGGCCTTCATTCCTCAGGCTCAAGAAGACCTCATGAACTACACCGCTGGGCACTACAGGCAGTGATGACAGTTGAAAGATAGTTCAGGTTGAGGATAAAACAGAAAGTAAAAAGTGGGTAAGATAATGAATATAGGATAAACAGGCCAACCTTCTTACGAGGGTAAGTTGATAAGTAAGTCACAAATCACTGTAGAAAAAAAACTAAAGATGATAACAACTTGAAACCAGTTTATTTTGATACTTACACTGTCCATTTATTTCTCAACAAAATTTCCACCAACATTGATGCACTTATCCCATCGTTTTATCAGTCCTCCCAAACCGGCTGCATTGAACTACGTGCTCTGTTTTCTAAACCATTTTTCACTTCACATTCAACTTCGGCGTCATTCGCGAAATGTCTACCTCCAAGGTGGGTTTCCTGTTTATGCTGACAAATGTTTGTCCCGTAAAGCGGTGCATAGCTGGGTAGAAAACGTTGCGAGGGCGAGTCAATAAGTAAGTCACACTGTTCTGTGGGATGGTAGGTCAATGAAAACAAAGCACGCAGTTCTATGCAACCTGTTTGGAAGGACTGATAACACAATGGGATAAGTGCATCAATTCTGGTGGAAATTATGTTGAGAAATAAAGGGACAATGTTTGTATAAAAATAAACTTGTTTCAAGTAGTTATCATCTTTAGTTATTTTCTACAGCCATTTGTGACTTACTTATTAACTTACCCTCGTAGAATTACGTGTCTGCGTTTCGCTATCGTTAGATAACTAAGAAGAAATAAAATAAACATAAATAAACAACAAATAATATCGGACTCCGTGGCGACCGGGTTCGAAACACAGCGGTGCTGGTATTTTTTTCAAAAAAAAGGTATAGGTGCCAGTCTTTTCAGAAATCAATGGCAAACTGCTGAACGTAAGACTTGCGCATGAATCACAAACAGCCAAAACGCTGGGGTTGACTGCTACGTCCTATGAAAGACATGCAACTAATTTTTATTCTTTTAAAGTATAAACAACGATAAAACCTACTTTGATTGGCTTGTCTGTAGATAGACCAGCCTGCCTCGCGGCGTGGGTGGCATCCAGTTTATAGATCCTCTCATAAGCCCATGGCATTTCCTTGCTGCTTCCAAGTATGTAGATCTTGCCCACTGGGAACATCCCACCGCTGTTGTTGAAGAAGGAAAACTGAAATACCAAATTAAACAACTACATCACTGTACTGGACCGGATGTATGTGAACTAAAATGCTACATTTATCACACTGTGTATTGTCCAGTGCAGGGAAGGTTTACAATATCCGATTGTATCTAATGTTATCACACGTTCTACTGATCCCTACGGTTATGAACGAACGAACAACGAACGAATAAACTTTATTTTCCCGCCTGGCATTCTGTCCTTCTTCTCTCTTTACTCTCATACGTTATTTCATTCAACATCACTTATGAAGCTAATCTTAGACAACAAAAGAACAATACACATTAAAACGTATCAATCAATAATACATGACTCACTGAGGCGATTTTTAACATGGCCATTATAAATAACTTAGGAAGGTGTAACGTACCATACATATGGGACTTTTATTATGAAATTGAATAAGCAGCCCTCTCGGAAAACGGCGAAAATCCTGAAGTTCTATGTCCATGTTGTGCATGTCAACAATTCCACGGTAGTTGTAAATCGCGAAGAGTAGGTCGTAAACAACTGACTTGGCTAAATTAATATTTTGTTTTCGCAAATCCTTTACAGGACATCGCTGTCAACCCCAGCATGTTACCGCTGTTGTTGATTTCTTGGGAAGATTACGCTCATTGCCTTCTGAGCAGCCGACTCACTTATCCAGTAAGTCATCAACACGGCGAGAACCGCTACCAATTCTCGCGCGCTGCGTTACTCAGCGTGGATAAACGGGATTACGGAGAAAGTCGTTTAAACCTTTGGCCAGGGAGACTGGCGGCTAAATTGATAGGGAAGTAAAAATACCCACGAGTAGACAACGCCGGTGACCTTGGACAGAATGTGTCTAGAAGTAGCACACTTGACACAGATGCAGGTCGAAGCCGCACACATTGACCTGCATGGAGGATAACGCGGTGTGACACACTCCCTCAAGGAAGGAACACAGAAGAAGAAAAACATATTAATTGTTTTGGCGTTCGCTCGCTTTGAACTCAAGCGTAGTCCATACACACTACTAGTAGTTGTACTGGACTGAATTTTGCATGTGGATTAGCTTTCCCTCTTACCAGCGTCCCTCGCCATTGTGTGCACTCACTCTGACTTCAGAGATACTTGTAATATACGTTTCCAAGTCAAGGACCAGAAGACAACATTTTCGTCCAATTGACCGGTGTAGGGGTTGAAACCTCTACCTCAGCATCAGCACACCGGATGTTTATGAAAAATAAATAATATCATGCAAGCAGGGATCACTGATGCCATGTATAAATCTTACCCGACAGTTTGGAACTCTGGCATATATCCATGGATCACTGATGCCATGTATAAATCTTACCCGACAGTTTGGAACTCTGGCATATATCCAGGGATCACTGATGCCATGTATAAATCTTACCCGACAGTTTGGAACTCTGGCATATATCCATGGATCACTGATGCCATGTATAAATCTTGCACGACAGTTTGGAACTCTGACAAACATCCAAGGGTCACTGATGCCATGTATAAATCTTACCCGACAGTTTGGAACTCTGGCATATATCCAGGGATCACTGATGCCATGTATAAATCTTACCCGACAGTTTGGAACTCTGGCATATATCCAGGGATCACTGATGCCATGTATAAATCTTGCACGACAGTTTGGAACTCTGACAAACATCCAAGGGTCACTGATGCCATGTATAAATCTTACCCGATAATTTTGAACTCTGGCATACATCCAGGGGTCACTGATTGTTCTTCATGTTATTCTCTTTATCCCCCAGTGCCGCATTGGGCCTCAACCAACCACGCCCAGCCGTCCTGTCTCCTGCAATCTCCCGCTGCTCACACCATGTCCTCCCAATGTTATCCATCTCTGTCTGCAATTTTCTCTTCCGTGTGTTTTAGGTCTCCAGCTATTTAGTTTGCCTTGTGGGTTCCAGACAAGAGAGTGTCCAGTTATATTATCCTCAGGTTTTCCCAATGTGTGTTCTATCCAGCGCCAGTGTCCTTTCCTCATCTCTTGTTTTCTAGGATTTGTCTTGTTCTACCCATGAGCTCACATTGATGATTGTGTTATACCGTTCTATTATCACTATTCAGCGCAGGTACTAAACTGATGGAATGTCATAAATCTTACCTGACAGTTATCAACTAGCATACAAGCAAGCGTCCTGATGATACATTGTTATAAATCTTACCAGACAGGTATAGTCTCTAGCATATAACCAGGGTAATATATGTTGTTATAAACTTTACCACACAGGTATAAACTCTACACGCAAGCACGACTAACTCCTCCCATCTCATAAAATTTACCAGAAAGGTATAAACTTTACATGCAAGCACGACCCAATTCTGCCCTCTCATAAACATTACCAGACAGGTATAAACTTTACATGCAAGCACGACCCAATTCTGCCCTCCCATAAACCTTACCAGACAGGTATAAACTCTACATGCAAGCACGACCCACTCCTGCCCTCCCATAAACCTTACCAGACAGGTATAAACTCTACTTGCAAGCAGGACCCACTACTGTCCTCCCATAAACCTTACCAGACAGGTATAAACTCTACTTGCAAGCACGATCTATTCCTGCCATCTCATAAACCTTACCAGACAGGTATAAACTCTACTTGCAAGCACGGCTAACGCCTCCCATCTCATAAACCTTACCAGACAAACAAAAGAGCCCTGAATCCCATACAAAGTCCCTGACAGGAAGATTCTCTCCTCGCTCAAACGGCGGGAAATGGCTGAATGCAGCTGGTCTACATCACGTCCATTGAGCTCCAGCTTGTCATACTGTGGAGATAAGTTATGGGGTCTTTAGTTTGAAACATGTTTATAAAGAAGTTCAGTCCACCCCGCCAACACTGAGACAATGAAAGTGTGTTATAGTTGTTGTTTGATTATTGTGAATCTTTCAGTCTTTAGAGTACTGAGTCATAAATCTGCAGTGGGATGCATTGCCGTTCAGATCTCTTGAACCCCAAACAAGTACAAGTACCTGTAACTTAGTACAGTTGCTGTAAAGAGTCTTCCCCTGACTCTGTAAGAAAGTAGCGTCTGTACGGGGCCTGTGCTGAAGAGCTATCCTTCCCCTGTCGAGGGCCAGGGACAACCGGGGTATGCTACGCCGGTGCTGGAACTGCACATCTGAGGAAAGACACATTGGGGTGCAGCCATTTCATGAGGTAAAGACAGGATATACCAGAGGCTTGATTTAACACACGGCTCCAACTACACGCCGGCTGCCTGGCCTAGCGGTTAGCGACTTTTCTCCGTAATCTCGTATACTCTCGTAAGTACCGTGACGACAGTGAGAATCAGCAGTGGTTCGAATCGCGTCGGTAACTTATGGGATATGTGAGCCGGCCGCTCAGAAAGCAATGGCAAACTACTGAGCGTAATCTTGCCAAGAAATCAACAATCAGCTGAAAGATGCTGATGTTGACAGCGATGTCCTGTAAAGGATATGCAAACATTTTTTTTTTCTCCAACTACACGCCCAGGGAGGACTGACAGTCTATCATGGATGTCTTGTTTATGTCAAGGTCAGTGTCGTAACTCTCTCTCTCTCTCTCTCTCTCTCTCTCTCTCTCTCTCTCTCTCTCTCTCTCTCTCTCTCTCTCTCTCTCTCTCTTCAAACGAAATATCTCAAATGCAGTGACTACACAAAGAGTTAGAGTGTTATATAGAGACTGCATTATTGTATGCGTGCGAGACATGGACAGCAACCAGAAAGCTGGGAAATGCAGTACACTTAATCAAATCGCAGATTACAACAGGCAGGAGAGACAGAGAGGGCTGAGAATTTGAGAAAACATTACACGTAGACAATCAAGACTGTTGAATATGGAAAGAGAGCACTGAAAGCCTTAGTTTTTAACAAAAAGTTAGTTGCATATACTTTACAGGACGTCGCGGTCAACCCCATCATATTTTGGTCGTTTGTGATTTTCTTGGCAAGTTTACGTTCAGTAGTTGGCTATTGCTTTCTGAACGACCGGCTCTCATATCAATGTATAAAATACCAGCGTAAGACGGTTTGCTTACAGAAAGTCTTTGTGGGAATTGACAAAAACTTGGGAGATGGGCAAAAGGAAGACTAAGAGACAGAAAACGTTAAATCTTAAAGAATAAGAGATAGATAACGGTATTGCTTGAAGTCTAAGAGATAGATAACGTTATCGGTTGAAGTCTAAGAAATAGATAACGTTAAATCTTAAAGACTAAGAGATAGATAACGTTAAATGTTGATGACTATATTAAAGTTCTTCTTTCAGGAGTAGGAGATAGATTTCGTTAATGCTTGAAGACTAAGAGATCGATAATGTTATTGCTTATATACTAAGAGATAAAGAACGTTAGATCTTAAATACTAAGAGATGGATAAGGTTTATTGCTTGAAGACTAAGAGATAGATAATGTTATTGCTTAAATACTAAGAGATAAAGAACGTTAGATCTTAAATACTAAGAGATGGATAAGGTTTATTGCTTGGAGACTAAGAGATAGATAATGTTATTGCTTAAATACTAAGAGATAAAGAACGTTAGATCTTAAATACTAAGAGATGGATAAGGTTTATTGCTTGAAGACTAAGAGATAGATAATGTTATTCCTTAAATACTAAGAGATAAAGAACGTTAGATCTTAAATACTAAGAGATGGATAAGGTTTATTGCTTGAAGACTAAGAGGTAGATAACTGTACTGTTTGGTCAAAGGTCTGTTTAGGTGTTTAGGCCAGGAACAATTTTATTTCACACTCTTATCCGCGTAAGTTCCACAATCCTCTCCCATAAATCACACAATGAGAGTCTCGTGCCCAGTAAACGCACTTCAGGGCACAGCCAATTGGTGAAATGGGGAAGAGAACACTGATATAATCCGAGAATCTGGTGATCGCATCAGATGGTAATCCATTGTCTCCAATGCTTTCTGGCGCGGTACAAGATGACGATGGATGTAGTGGTCTCTAGAATATAACAAGTAATATAAGTAAAACAACAACAAGATGATGATGGGTGTAGTGGTCTCTAGAATATAACATGTAATGTAAGTACAACAACAGCAAGATGATGGATGTAGTGGTCACTAGAATATAACATGTAATGTAAGTACAACAACAGCAAGATGATGGATGTAGTGGTCACTAGAATATAACATGTAATGTAAGTACAACAACAGCAAGATGATGGATGTAGTGGTCACTAGAATATAACATGTAATGTAAGTACAACAACAGCAAGATGATGGATGTAGTGGTCTCTAGAATATAACATATAATATAAGTAAAACAACAGCAAGATGATGATGGATTTAGTGATCACTAGAATATAACATGTAATATAAGTACAGCAACAGCAAGATGATTGGTGTAGTGGTCTCTAGAATATAACATGTAATGTAAGTACAACAGCAAGATGATGGATGTAGTGGTCACTAGAATATAACATGTAATATAAGTACAACAACAGCAAGATGATGATGGATTTAGTGGTCACTAGAATATAACATGTAATGTAAGTACAACAACAGCAAGAGTAGCTATGTTTACCCCTGAGACATATATTGGATATATGGTGTTATCCCCATATTTTAACTCATTCGGGACTCAGTGGGTGACGTAGTCAGGTTGTGAAAAAAGGCCATTTTTACTTTGGAGCAGTTACGTCCAGGGTAGGAGAGGTGCAAGATAGTAAGTAAACCGAGACTGAATCGCTGTGTGGGTCTGTTGTTATAGTCTGTCCAGAACTGAATGCCGTCATTCACGATGAATTATTTTGAAAACTGTCTGTTGCATCGTTATGAAATTTTTCATGCCGTCTTATATTTACCCCCACCCAAGGAATATGTTTTTGATAGGTCCAAAAGCAACTTAAATCATCGAAAGCGACGACATTTCTTTGATGTTTTGGCGAAAATGTAGTGAATTCACGCTAACAAACTAGTCTTACAGTAAAGCACGGCACATTTCGGTAACGACACAAGTACAAGGCGTAGCCAGATTCGTATGGGAGTGGGTGCAATAAAAAAGTAGCTTAAAAGTCGACAGTGTCGACTGCATTGCACCGGTTTTTTTTTATCCCATATGGCTCAGTCTCTTTCCGCAGCGCGGAAAGCGTCGCACAAAGCACGAACTCCGTAGCTCCAGCGACGACCCTCGGGAGTCTCCGAAAAAATGCACTCGTGAAATGAAGGACGCGGTCCGGAATCGAACATACAACCTTCGGAGCCCGAGTCAGACGGCTTGACCACTTCACCACTGAGACCCCCGAGAGGGGTGCAATGTGTAATATTAGTAAAGACAGATAATTTACAGAGGCATGGGGTAAATAATATGTAAATTGACAGGAAAGTAGAAGGAATATATTTCTTACCTTATTTTTCATTTCCTTCTTGTTTCTTCAGCTGCTGGTTAATAATGTGTACACAAGTATTCATGTTACTAGGATGCATTTAGCTTTTGATATTGAGTTCGTGAAAGCTTCCAAATAGCTGTGCGTTAAATTGCGAAGGGAGTGACCAGAAATGATACCGCAATTTAGTCATCATGTGTCCATTTTTAAGGATCTGTTCAGCTGTCTGTGTAGTTTGTTCACACGTACACATGGGTGCAAACCCGCGTTGAGTCTTCGTGAAAGATTGTCTACTCTGCTGTTTACCGTTCAGACGGAACATGATTACCTGTTTTGCACTATGAAAATAGTTGTCAGTGTCTCTGTAGTGGGCTTTCTTCTTAATAACCAAGATGTTGGTCCTCTTTTCATTGAAGTTTATAGCCAGACCTTAATCTGTGTCGGACGATTCCAGTAGGTTGAAGACGGCTCTCGGTTGCATAAAATTCAATCCATCCTTTCTCCAATAGTCTTCACATTTTTTTCCAGTAACTTGTATCAATTTTAATAGCACGGACTGGGTTAGTATCTTGACGTCAGACAATTTGAATATAGTATAGTCAGCTGCCACCTGTCCTTTTTAGCCCACACAAGTTCTGTAGGGTTTAAATGAGAATGATACGGCGGACCAGTCCCTGCTATTAAATATTGATAAAAGTTACTGGAAAAAATGTGATGACCATGTGTTGAAAGAGGAAGAGGACTATTGGAGAAAGGATGGATTGAATTTTCTGCAACCGAGAGCAGTCATCAACCTACTGGAATCGTCCGATCAAATCACAAATACTGAAGTATTGGAAAGATCAAGATGTGTGACGGATTATTCCATGCTCAGTCTTCGTAGACTTAGACGGATAGGACCTCTTAGGGGAATGGATGATGGTAGAATACCAAAGGGCATCTTTTTTGTGAATTACAGATGGGTAAGAGATCTTAGGGTCGGCCTCTACTACGATACAAAGATGTGTGTAAGTGGGACATGATTGATACAGACATTGATAATGCACATTGGGAGCAAGCCGCCGCTGAGTGTGTTACAAGGAGGGAAAATATATGAAATGGAATAAAGACAAAGTATTGCAGATAGGTCACACACCGAGCGTGTGAGACGTAATTTGGTGCATGATGGTGGAAATGACCATGTGTGTACACATGCAACCACTGTAGACGAACATTTACAGCGCGAAGTGGCCTTATCAGTCATATGCACTACCGCCATGCATAGTAGTTATTATGCCTTTTTGAAGCACAACCTGTCGTCTGTCAAGACGGCAAGGTGTCAATGATGATCCGGCGGAAGTCTCAAGCACCTATGACCATGCTCTTCTATCAACTTGTCGATTTGATATTTCTTGCTTTTTTGCGCCAGTTTTACAATGGACAACACTGTAGATTGAAATATGTTTCTGGAAATGTTATATTTTCCCTTCGGAGTCATATCTTTATTGCTTCCTTTGTGCTTAATGCCGTGGGTATTTTGTCTTCTTGGGCAACAACATTGTGATATGATGCATTGTCCATGATAAGACAAGACGGTCTATCTAGGGATGGAAGTACTGTATTCTCCAACCAATCTCTAAATACATTACCATTCATCTCATTATGATAATCCCTATTGTCTGTGTGCTTTGATACGAACACGAGTCCAGCATTCTGTAGTAAGCCATTATGCCTACTACCAGCATCAGCTGTAACCAAACGCTGGGCAAAAATCGCTGTAACTTTCCATCCACTGATTGCCATTCCTTTTTCACTTGTGTGGTGCGCATTGATCCACGTCTCATCCAAATACACTATGTCATGATTTTCTTTGCGCATTTCCCTTATTTCACGTAGGTATCTGCTTCTCATGGCTCCTAAATGCGGTTGCTCGCAAAGGATATTTCTACCTCCCTTGTACTTTCTAAATGCGAAGCCTAATATCCGTATAATTTTCCACAAGGTTGCTTTGGATAGCCCTATGTTATTGTTCTTTCTCAACTATACCCTAAGTTTTCTTACAGTCACTGTTTCTTTGGCATCCAGCATGTTTTATAATAGCTCGCCTTATGACATCCTTGTCAAAGCTGTCTACAATTGCCTTTCTACCTACTGTTTGCCTATCACGTGTTAGTTTCATTCCAGATTCTTGCACCCATCGACGAAATGACCGTTTACTCAAACTCAGTGCATGCACCGTTCCTTTTTAGGGATTTGTAACAGTTTGAAAGTTTCCTGCGATCAGCTTCTTGTCAAAAAATGTGTGTACAACTTCATTACGACGCTTTGAAGTGTACCAAATTTCATATTCAATCCCATTGAACAATATTTACACATTCAGATGTTAGCGATAAGTGATAAGATTTAAAAAAAAAACAAAATCAGGATTCATGAAAGTACCCACACATTGACGACACCTCTGAACAATCTCATTTTAAACTGCACGGGGTTCTTGTCATAAGGCTAATCCCATGAATCACGAGAAAATTAACCACTCAACGCTAATGTTTCGGTGTGATGATGTAATACTTCTAATACTGTGCACTTCATCTGTGACCCGTAAATTATATACCGCATATAAACAAATTTTGATAAGGTTATATGCTAAATCTCATAATTTTCCCTCCGTTGGTTGCTGAGATATGGATTTTTATATGGAGGCAAACAAATGTGAATGCACTATAGTAGAGTCACTTGGATGTTTATTCCGGGACATGAGAGAGTTACGGGAAATGAACACGATGTTAAACTTGCTGCCTCTGTATCGCCAGCAGATGGCAAGCCTAAGGATTGCGAACTGCATATGTAACCCCTTCGCTACAGAAAGCCTTTGTGAGAATTGATAAAAAAAAAAACAACACACATCTCTCTAAGGGATTACTAACATCTGCACGATCTGCCGATGTTAGTAATCCCTTAGAGAGATGTCGAGAGCGGTGGACTTTAACGTCAGTGAATCGGCTTCGTTGTCAAGAATATGAGACTCGGGAGTAAGAATTGGCACAGCCAGACACGAGAGGCACAACAGAAGTACGAGGACACCGTCAAGCAATAGAGAACCAACACTATTAGCTGCCGCCCGCTGATGTATAAGTTGGGAGAAGAATTTGAGCACATATGGACATGTCAAGAGTGCAAGAATGATACCACATCATATAACTCTACTTCGTCACATACCTCGTATCCTAGATGTCCGTGGTCAAGGATCAGACTAGGGATGAAATTCCGACGAGTGAAATCATTTTGGTTCACCGAGAGAAAGTTGAAGGGATGTAGCGGCTCGTTCAGCAGCTGACCAGCACAGCTGGCATCGTTGACCGGCTTCTTGCGGATTTTCTGAAGTTCCTGTGTAATTGAAAAATTTGATGTTATCTTGGTTTTGTGTACAAGCAATGGCAGATATATCAAGAGACATAGTGGCCCAACAACATGGGCTACTTCGTGGCTAGCGGGAGTATATTTTTTGAGTATTAATTTGTTAATGAAAACAATCATTGAAACTGTGATAAAGCCGTGGGAATCTAAACAATATATAAAATAATGCAGCTTTACAGAACACAATTAAGAAAAACAAAGGGCGTTGTGGCGACTAGTCTTTATCAGCAAACAAATACTCCAAAACACAATATATAAACATGAGCGGACACTACAATGACTAGATTAGGAGTAAAAACCGAATGAGAAGCATGGACAGATGAACACATGAAAACAATGACAAGAAAAAAAGAAACATAAATAAATAAATAAAATGTACTATTTATCTCAGAAAATGGTTATTATCCACCTCTCTCTCTCTCTCTCTCTCTCTCTCTCTCTCTCTCTCTCTCTCTCTCTCTCTCTCATCATCATCGTTCTTTAATATTACTGAGTCGTGTAGTATTGATTTTTGCATTTTCTCCATGCCTTTATAATGGATAACTATTATATAGTTGCTGTTCTCAGTTATCCTTGAATGATGTGTGAATGAAATAATGTATGACAGAGAGTGATAGAAGGGCAGAATTCAATGTTTTTTTCCATGTGAATGTAACATTCACAATTGATGAATGAAAGATGAGTGATTGAAAGGGCCGCATGTAAGACGGACCGGCGTGCCAAATTTGTTACCCTTTGAAAAAAAAGAGTGTTCGTTGGTTCGTTCTCTCTCTCTCTCTCTCTCTCTCTCTCTCTCTCTCTCTCGCTCTCTCTCTCTTTCTGTCTCCTCTTTCTCTTCCTCTCCTTCTCTCTCTTTCTCTGTCTCTGTATCTCTCTCTGTCTCTCTCCCCCCTCTCTCCCCCCCCTCGATCTCCCCACTCCAACAATCTTCCGAAATTGGACTCCATCAAAAGATAAATGCCCTGGTCCTGCTACATACATCTTCAATCACCTATCACATCTGACATGAAACCAGGCCGTGCGATACTCCCCGTCTCTGCCTTCCGGCACACGTCTCCCTATAATCATCTTCTCTTAAAAAAATCTTCTCTAGACTTTCACTTCGTTTTGAATGCCAAAAATAAAATGTTCATTTTCTTCATTTTTATTTGTCTTAATAACAAATCTTCTCCAATATTGAGTTCTTGGTGGATAGCTCGGTTGGTTTTCTGTCATGTCCATTGAGTTGTTAATACAACTCTACAGCATTTGTTGGTGGCACCTTGTCGTCTTCACAGACGATAGTTTGTTACATTGTGCCTAAATAAACACATAATAACATCTCCATAGTACAACGACTGGGCTGTATTGTAGAGACCATGTGTTGCCCATTCATCATGATCCCTCTCTCGGCCTGCTTAATTTACTCCAGAGGAAAGGTTACACCACTACATCTGGAACACGACCAGCTTCACAAGCTGCCGGGTCAGCAAAGAAATGCTCTAAGTGAACGCCTGTTGGGGCTTCGTTGCAAGACCCGTTGCCGACCAAGGCCTGGTCTGGCCTACCTTGACATGTAGTCTTTATGTTGTATATCCCAGCACCAGGATGAGGCTTGTACCCTCCCTATTGTGCTCACACACCCGAAGCCGTTGGCAGAATGTAGGGTGTCAGGTTTGGTGAGCGCCGCACAATTTACACTCCAAGTTTTGGGGTTATAAATTAAAGTTACTGCTTGGGCAAGTGGTCTTTCATATTTATCATCACCCCTTCGGCAAAATAAACAAACAAACAGAACTCGTTTCTTTTCTCCCACACGAATAATAATACTCATCATCATCATCATCATCATCTTTCTTACATATGTGCCACCAAGCGTCGTGGAGAGGAATAGAAACGTTGCAGTGTCCGATGTGTAGCACTGGATAGTGTAATTCCGTGTGATTGTACAATTTATTTGATGTCGTCAACCCATTTTCTTCTCGGGCGTCCTCTGGCTCTCATATCAGACATCTTCTTTGATGCAGCGCTAATGCTGGTAGTTCATTGTGTTGCATTCTAACGAGATGGCCGAACCATTTGGTCTTCTGTCGTTCAATACATGTGGCACTATGTGTTGATCCCATTGTCTAATTGAAAACAGCATTTCTTACTTAATACTTAGTTTTATTTAATACTGACACCTTAACAAAAACAACATATAGGATATATCCAGTTATAATTCACAAGGCTTGAGCATGCTATGGTTTGAATTGTGAACAACATGTATATCATATCCACCCACCTGCCATATTATCCATATCCGATCAATGCTGGAGTGGTGGATCATAAAGAACGGATCAAACGCAGAATAATCCAGCGTGGCCATGGAGTAAGTCCCGTTTCCTCCTACCAGAGCGTGGATTTCGTTGTGTAGAATCTCCAGCTGGATTTCAAAGTCGCAGAAGTTGTCTTCGCCAAGAGCATCTAGGGCCAGGTGGTACAGGTAATTCTGCCCGTCTTTGTTGTACGGGTGGTGCAGCTCGGATAGTACACCCCGGGTGATTCTCTAGAAAACATACATGCAGCTGTTAAAACACGTAGTCATGAGTTCAGTTCGACTTGGGTGGGATTCCAATTTTAAAATTTGACCTCGGCTCCAAGGTCGACCCTGCTTAAAGTGTCTTGAGAAGTAAAAGCGGACAGTCCGATACTGACTATACCAGATATCTAGCGCCGATTGGTCTATACACATGTGGACACAGCTTCATATGGACAATGCGTCTTAAGGAGTGTAAAGGGACTTTAACTGTTGACCTGTTACAGATAGCTTACAGTGAAAACACTTTCTAACAAATCAGTATCATCATCATCATCATCATCATCATCATCATCATCATCATCATCATCATCATCATCATCATCATCATCATCATCATCATCAACATCATCATCATCATCATCACCATCATCATCATCATCATCATCATCATCATCATCATCATCATCATCAACACTTGCTCTTCCAGCTTCACTGAGATTAGCTTCATGAGTGGTGTATGAGAGAAATAATGTATGAGAGCAGAGAGAGAGAGAGAGAGAGAGATAGAGAGAGAGAGAGAGAGAGAGAGAGAGAGAGAGAGAGAGAGATGATGGGCAGAATGTCAGACGGGCCTACGTGCCCAATTCTTAACCCTCTGAAAATAAAGTTTGTTCGTTCGGTCTACTGAGATGTACTAGTGTGGTTCTCTGGATCAACTGTTGCACTTCAAACTCAGTGCTGCCCGCTGCCCATTCCCTGCACTCACGACCCAGTGTTATTATTGTGCCAGTCCGTCATGTTTTCCGGAACTTTATTCCACTCCTTTTCACGATTGATTGTCTCTAGATCGCACACCTGACGTATAGAAAGTTCCGCCTGTGCCATCCAGGACCTGCCTCATCTTAGACTATGACCCTTGACCATATCCATGGCTGCATGCAGCGGGTGATCTCTATCTGCAGCAACTCTCAGGTACCATTTGGCCTGAAGGACCCTATGCCTATCTGTCATTGTTGGTAGCGCCAGTATATGCCTCATGCATATAATTGGTGTGCACCCCAGGATTACCTGCATGGCAGCATTTTGTATGCGCTCCAACCTTTCAAGCTGGCTCTTTGATAATGTCAGCAGCCCCAAACCATACGCAATGACAAAAATTATTTACTGCTGTAAGAGCCTGTATAGCATCCTCTGATCTACCCCGGTTGATGCCATAGCCATCAATGCATTAAGTCCCCTACCAGCCTTCACCACCAAAGCTTCCACATGATCCTTAAAAGACAAACATCTGTCAAAGGTGATACCCAAGTACCCATTGAATGCAAACCAGCTTTAAGCGGTCTACATCTTACAAATCGCCCGCAGCTGTGTTTCGAAAGTGGTATGCTGGATTGCGAATTGCGTTCGAAACCACTTCTCCACAGTTCGATGACTAAACCCTATTCTGTACAGAATGGACGAGAACTCACTCTTTCCTCCTTCTTTGCTTACACTCTACTAATAACTGTGCCATCAACTACTGGAACTTTCGATCACTCATTCTAGTTCACAGTTGTACACATGACTCACGAGGAATCAAGTCACCAGTCTACAGACGGTCATACTTGACGGTGAGTTACCTTGTTGGCAAAGTTGATCGTGTAGTTAGAGAAAGGATTGTCATTGCTTCCGTCCTCAAATAAGGTCGGTAGGAATGTAACAGACTCGGTCCAGTCCCAGTACGGCACGCCTGTCAGAGCACCCGCTTTCTGTAGCGCTTGCTCAAACTGGAGAGTCAGGAGACGATGCCAATGTGGGAAGACCGGCGTTCCTGGGACCAGAGAAAAATGGCTGGATATGAATGGGTAGAGTTCAAACTTTTTATTAAGTCACGCGAACAGACTAAACAACTTATTGTATACTATACTTCTCATCATATACTGGTAGCTGTTGTCATCATCATTATTGTCATTATCACCACAACTATAATTATCGCCACAGCCACCACTATAATTATCGCCACAGCCACCACTAACAATACCCCTATCATAGTCATCGTCACCACAACCGCCATTAACAATGCAATCACCATCATCATCATCATCATCGTCACCACAACCACCATTAACAATACACCAGCACCATCGTTATTATCAAAGTCATCATCATCATTATCATCATCATCATCATCATTGTGACAAAACGTCAGTGGCCCATGTCCTCAGACCTTCTTTTATTTTGGGTGGGCAGGGGGAGGCGGCTTTCGGGAGCTCTCGGTTCTCTTGTTCGCTCAATCACCATGAAAAATGGTTCTTTGGGTTACTTTCATAACACGATTTTTTCATGGAGCGATTAGATATAGGTCTTTCCTTTCGGGTAGACCCGATGGAGCGCCTTGCGCCAAATGCGCACTGGTGCGACTTCTTGTGCAATTCATGTCCGTTTCTAAAGTTATCGTTACCCACTGCCTAATGTCAAGATGTCAAGTTGAAGATTGGGACATTTTAAAGGCAGAATACTGATGATGTATGAAAGGTAAATTTAGGTTGTAATTAGTCCTGCACTTATAAATCTCTATTGTCTTAACTACTGAGATGAGTTGGCGAAAAGGCAGTCTTGCCATGTTGGGAGGGGGTGACCGTTGACCAGTCTGGCTGAGCGTGTTGGTCTTGGCATGGCAGGGGAACAAATCTGAACAATAAATATTTCCCAAATGATATCGCTGGTTCTTGGCAGCCGATAGACGAGTGCTATCTTTCCTTCTACGGCCTGAACTTGGCATACTGTCATCTTTCTGTAGAATATAATCATTGGATAGTTACGGTATGCCGGAAGGAGGAAAGGGCTCCGTGGGGATGGGGTCCACCAATCTATGATCTATCTTCTTGAGCCGGAAGAGGCTATCCACAGTGCTATCTCTTTCGTCTTTTAATCGATAGGATGATGTCGGGAAGATAATGGACTTCTCTATCTCACTGAGAGAACCTGAACTCATCTGAATCTATGGGTTATTTGAGACACTGCCGGTACATTGCGGCGACAGCTCAGACAAGAGCAGCGGCCGGAAGGAGTAGTATTTTTTTTCCTATTCTTGCTGGGAAATGGGGAACGACACTTCTTTACATACACATAATTACCCACACAACACCACAAGAGTTTTGTCGTGAGAAAGACAGGGTTTGCAAGTGAGAGATAAGCCGGGAAATGAATGTGCCCAATAATAATAAAGGCTTGGTATGAGTGTGGAGAGTGAGTCCTGTAGGCAAAAAGTTCCTGGGGTGGACAACCGGACGTCTACAAGCTGGAGGTCTACTCAAGCTCGGACGTAGCCAATCCAGGGGCTACCTGACCGGTCAGGCCCATTCATTCGGGTCTCTTATCTAATGTATTGGGTAGGGAACCTATATGTCAAATGTAGTAACTGAGGCCCTATTGGTCCTCAGGATTGTGGTACTTGAGTCAGCCTGGTCGTTCACTGATTTCTGTCATCTCCAGGGTCCTCCTTGAATTGAAGGGAGCATGAGAGATCTGCAAGGCCACGAAAGTATCACCGTAAGACATTCTCAGGTGAACCATGGACTTTCAGGACGGCCAAAGGCTAATGACTCCAATCAAGGAATCAATGTTTGATTAGTCCTGATCTAGTGGCATCCTTCGGTACCCGCTCAGTACAAATCCCATCGTCAATAGTGGAGTGATTGAACCTATGTTCCTGAATGGACCTACAGCTCATTCTCGGTCCTACTCATCTGTATCAGTGACATTGAAAAACCCATACCCATTCCACATTCACGAACCATTACCATTATGTGAAATCTTACCCAGCCTGGTCAGTGACATTAAAACACCCATACACCTTTTCCCTGTCAAGAACTGTTCCCATTGTGACAAATGATGTATTCCTGTACCATTGGGCTACAACGAACACAAGACTCATTGTGTAGAGAGGACCACTGGAACTAGTAGGACTGGTTCTACAGGCGCCTGTTGTTTGTACAACCGATCGGGAAGGAGGTAAATACCGGCGGACCAAATCGGTGAGGCAGATGTCGACTGACCGGACTTTGTAGTACTCTTCGGTCTATGAGGGAAAGCCATGAGGCTCTCTGCCTGAACTTTATCCTTGTTGTGTCTGTTTAGAACTATCTGTTTTAACTGCCTTGATGTTTTTCTGTGCTGTTCTTTATTAATTTAATAAATCACGTTTTAGTTTACTCCAACGTTCACTGTGTTATATATATATGGATAAGCCAGAAATACACTTTAGAGATTAGGTCCCGAGGTCGAAAGAGAGAGCGAGTGACAGTGAGTCCAGGGAATGGAGGAGGGTTGGCAAGCAAAGACCTATCCCAGCCAGGGCTATAGAATAATATTGAAATATTGTTACATAGTTACTTGGGATCCTCCACGTAGCTTGTTACAATTTCTGGGGGCACGTCGCGGGATATTTGAAATCCTGGTGGAGTTCTGGCTGATATAGTGATAGGGGACAGATATTCTTGTCTACTATCAATAGGTTCTGCCTACCGTACCTGGCTATTGTCTATACTCTTCCTGGCACGGACTGACCGACATACGACGTGTTGTGGTCAGGTAAAATAACCAGTTGTGTACTTGAGATTGAAATTTAATATACAATTACCTCTTCCCTTACCCTCTGAATGTAAGATGGCATCCGCTAAATTTAATGTTGCCGAAGTACAGGCTACAGGGCGTGAGATGGGTTATGATGGGGCGGAGTTACAGAAATATGTTCAGGAAGTGGAAAGAGACTTCAGACAAGCTGTGCGCGAAGCTAAGAAAATTGAGGCTGAGGCTGAGGCTAGGAAGATGGAGGCTGAGGCTAGGAAGATGGAGGCCGAGCAGGCAGTCAGAGACCATGAGTTCCGTATGAGGGAGTTGGAGCTGAAAGCTCAAACTGCCAAGGAAAGCGAGGGTGCAGTGGGAGGCGCAGTTCTCCCTGACTCAACAACTTCTAGTTGCGGTCCATACCAGGCAATGAAGTTCCCATTACTCCCGTTCGATGAACACAAAGATAAGATCGACCAGTATCTTCACAGATTTCAGTCGATGGCTTTGGCTATGGGATTGGAACGTGGGAAATGGAACTTAAAACTCTCACAGGGCCTGAGGGGGACAGCGTACGAGGTCTACTCAAGGTTGCCACCTGGTATGGAGAATGACTATGAGGCCCTGGAAAAAGCATTATTGAAAAGGTTCCAGATGACGGCCCATACATACCGACAGCAGTTCAGAAAGTCAAAGAGAGAGCCAGGGGAGATGTTCGCAGCCTACAGCATTATACTTAAGTCTTACCTTTTGAAATGGATGTCATTAGCTGGATTTGCTAACGACTATGAAAGTTTAGAAGAATTAGTGGTCGTGGACCAAATGAAGAGAATGATGCCTAAGCCATTGCAAACCTTCTTGCTTGAAAATGGGGCAGAAAGGTTAGACGTAGTAAACACATTAGCGGAAAGGTATGTGCTAGCTCATGGGGATAATGGGGAACTGTCACAACCCAATCCCCGACAACCAGACACATGGTCTGGAAAGAAGAAGAACCATAAAACAGCTCCCACCAAGAAGGAGGATCCTTTCGATAAAGTTCCAATTAAGAAACCCTCTGGTAAGAGTCCACCTGGATCTCCTAAAAGAAAGTGGAGTGAAAAGTGGTGCGCCTACTGCAAATCTCCCACCCACAATACGGCCGATTGCAGGCGCAAACAGAAAGACTCTCACTATGCTGCCTGTCTTGTAGAAACCGGGGAAGGGTCTAACAAGGAGGTAGAAGGGAGGGGTCTTGAGAACAAAGATTCAGAGAAACCACCAGTAGTAGAGACGATACTTGTGAACGGACAACCAGTCGAGTGTCTCTATGACACCGGTCTGCAGTTTGAGGCCGTAATTTCCTCACACTTAGTGAGCCCAGAGCAGCTAACCGGGGAGTCTATTGAGATTCAAACAGCGACCAAGAGTGCAGTAGCGATGTCTCTTCCGATTGCGAAGGTAGACATCAAATCGAAATATGTTACCGGCACTATCCAGGCAGCCGTTCTGCTAGATCCGATCTTCCCAATGATCTTGGGTTGTCGCTACGTCTTTCTAGGGATCCTAACAGAACCCATGTACGTAGGGGCAATGCAAACCAGATCTCAATCGGGAGATGAGCAGACGCCGGCCTTGATCGTGAATCCCTTGCCTGGGGAGTTACGAGCTGCTCAAAGCCAGGATGCTACTTTGCAACCTTGCTTTAACCAGTTGCCAAAAAGTTCTGACCCACCAAGACAGGGTCAGTATTATATGAAGAATCGGTTACTGTACCGAAGAGCCGGAGTGGAGGAACGCCAGCATGGACAGTTGGTAGTTCCTAAGGCCTATCGGGAACAGATTCTTCATATGGGACACACCATTTCATTCAGTGGACATATGGGTGTCGGGGCAACACTCCAGCGCATTTCCTGCCATTACTACTGGCCAGGGATGACTGGAGACGTGCGTCGGTACGTCAAGTCGTGCCCAGAGTGCCAGCGTGTGGCACCAAAACACTGGACGGCTCCAGTAATCCTGGGCGACATGCCCATTATGAACTCTCCTTTCGAGAGAGTTGCCATCGATCTTGTTGGTCCTCTTCCTCGGACTAGGAAGAGGAATATGTATATTCTTACGATGGTGGATTGCTGTTCCATGTGGGGTGAGGCGATACCGTTGGCCACAATCGACTCTAAGCGAGTGGCTGATGCACTGATGGAGACCTTTACTCAGTTGGGATTTCCAAACCAGATCCTAACGGACAATGGGTCTCAGTTCTGTGGTAAGCTGATGGAGGAAGTCTTTCGTATCTTCCAGACTAACCACATTCACACAAGCCCATACCACCCTCAGTCGAATGGGCAAGTAGAGATGTTTAATGGTACCTTGATGACCATGCTTCGTAAGCTGGCTCAAGAGAAACCAGACAGATGGGATGAGTATATCCCAGCCGCCTTGTTCGCCTATCGGGAGGTTCCCCATGGGTCGACCGGGTTGCCACCAGCCACTCTACTATTCGGGAGGCCAATCAAGGGTCCCTTAGAAGCCCTATTGAGATGTTGGACAGAGGAGGAAACTTCCGAAGAAGTTGTATCCTCATATAAATACGTCGAAGAGTTAAAGAAGAAACTCCAGACGGGTTGGGCTTTGGCAGCTCAGAATCTGAGGGCGGCCAGAAGGAGACACGCGGCCTACTACAATAGAAGGACGAAAGATAGGTCTCTTAAATTGGGGGATCGGGTTCTGTTGTTACTTCCAGTGGGTTCCAATAAACTCGAGATTGGTTGGCAGGGGCCTTTCCCGGTGGAAAGGGTTGTGTCCCGCACCAACTATGCCATCCGGATCAGGGGGAAATCCAAAATCTTCCACATTAACCTCCTCAAAAAGTATGAAGAACGATCTGATGGTACTTCTCTCCCACTCATGACGATGGCGGTCGCGATGGAAACTGAATCGGGCGAAGACGCGGATAGGGAGTATCCTTTACACCCTGGGAAAACCTATAGGGATGTACATATAAATCCTGATCTGTCGGCTGAAGAAACAGACCGGGTCATCCGTTTGTTGGAGTCCCATCAGCAGATTCTTACCGATCGGCCAGGGCGGACAGGGTTGGTCGAGTTTGATATGACTCTGACTACCCAAGACCCCGTTCGCCAAAAAATATATCCAGTGCCCTTTTCGAAAGAGAAGGCCCTGGAAGCCGAAATCCAGAAACTTCTGGACGATGACATCATCACTCCTTCGACTTCTCCTTATAATGCCGGGGTGGTCTTGTTGAGGAAGCCCAGTGGGGAGCACCGCCTATGTATTGATTACAGGCAATTAAACAGTTGTACGACATTCCAAGTTGAACCGTTACCGAACACAAATCAACTGTTTGCCAGACTAAATAAGGCAAAGTACTTTTCAAAGATTGATCTAAGCCGGGGATATTATCAGATCCCTGTGAAACCCGAGGTTCGCCCCTTGCTCGCCTTCAGTACTCCGAGCGGGCATTACGAATTCAAGGTGATGCAATTTGGGCTGAGCAATGCGCCCAGTGTGTTCACCCGCATGATGAGAATGTTATTAGAGCCTTTAAAGGATCCCTCTGTCGTCTCGTTTATGGATGATATTCTCATTGCATCTGACAATCTGAAAAATCACCTGAAGTCCTTGGGACAGATTTTCACAAGGTTAAAAGAGGAAGGGTTAACCGCCCGTCCAGTCAAATGCATGATTGGCTATCAATCCTTGGAATTTCTGGGACATACTATTACCCCAGGGGGACTGGTACCGGAAGAAAAGAATATTGAGAAGGTCAGACTCGCACCCCGTCCTAAGTCCAAAAAGGATGTTAGGTCTTTCTTGTCGCTGTGTGGGTTTTACCAGAAATTTATTGCGCGGTTCAGCGAAATTGGGGCGCCGTTAACAGAAACCCTGAAGAAAGGATCACCAGATCCTATAGTCTGGACCCCGAGCTGTGAAGAAGCTTATGGGAAGCTGAAACAGGCTTTGGTGGACAGGCCAGTCCTGCAACTCCCAAATTTGGAGAAAACGTTTGTTCTAAGAACCGACGCGAGTAACATAGGGATTGGGGCAACTCTGTTGCAGGAAGGGCGAGATGATCCTTCGGTGCTATGTCCGGTGGCGTATGCCAGTAGAAAACTGTTACCCGCGGAACGGAATTACTCCACCGTCGAACGGGAATGTCTAGCTCTAGTATGGGCGGTACAGAAATTTCAACCTTATCTGTATGGAGTACCGTTCAAAGTACAATCCGACCATCAACCTCTGACGTTTTTTTTGGCATCTTCAAAGAAACTGAACGCGAGGTTAATGAGATGGTCATTGCTCCTACAACCGTATCAGTTCACGGTCGAATACATCCCCGGAAGGGAGAATGTGGGAGCGGATTTTCTATCACGGCATCCTATGGTTGAATGTGAAGGTGGGGCCATTCGAACAGAACCCCTGGCAGTAGAAAGTTCGTAGGGTTCGACTTTCTTAAGATGGGGCCTATGTGACAAAACGTCAGTGGCCCATGTCCTCAGGCCTTCTTTTATTTTGGGTGGGCAGGGGGAGGCGGCTTTCGGGAGCTCTCGGTTCTCTTGTTCGCTCAATCACCATGAAAGATGGTTCTTTGGGTTACTTTCATAACACGATTTTTTCATGGAGCGATTAGATATAGGTCTTTCCTTTCGGGTAGACCCGATGGAGCGCCTTGCGCCAAATGCGCACTGGTGCGACTTCTTGTGCAATTCATGTCCGTTTCTAAAGTTATCGTTACCCACTGCCTAATGTCAAGATGTCAAGTTGAAGATTGGGACATTTTAAAGGCAGAATACTGATGATGTATGAAAGGTAAATTTAGGTTGTAATTAGTCCTGCACTTATAAATCTCTATTGTCTTAACTACTGAGATGAGTTGGCGAAAAGGCAGTCTTGCCATGTTGGGAGGGGGTGACCGTTGGCCAGTCTGGCTGAGCGTCTTGGTCTTGGCATGGCAGGGGAACAAATCTGAACAATAAATATTTCCCAAATGATATCGCTGGTTCTTGGCAGCCGATAGACGAGTGCTATCTTTCCTTCTACGGCCTGAACTGGGCATACTGTCATCTTTCTGTAGAATATAATCATTGGATAGTTACGGTATGCCGGAAGGAGGGAAGCGCTCCGTGGGGATGGGGTCCACCAATCTATGCTCTATCTTCTTGAGCCGGAAGAGGCTATCCACAGTGCTATCTCTTTCGTCTTTTAGTCGATAGGATGATGTCGGGAAGATAATGGACTTCTCTATCTCACTGAGAGAACCTGAACTCATCTGAATCTATGGGTTATTTGAGATTTTAGTATCAGCTAGATCCTGTGGTCACTCCCTGCAGCACCATTCTCTCTAATCCCTCTTGATCTACCTGTTCTTCTGCACTATAAACACGATCCCAAAAGGCCCCGACCACGTCTGCCTTATCATGCACCAATACCCCACTAAGGGACGCAGACCCTGCCGTTTTGTTCGCTGCTCATTTCCCAACATATGCCATCTATTTTTATTGCTGCTCTGCCCGAAGCATGCATGTCTTCACCTTTCTCATCATACTTTGTGAGTCTGTTACAGTTATGACACGCGTGTGTTGCTCCCTCCAACTCCATCCCCAAAATGGATGTTGTGGTATTATTTGTCACGCTCTCCTGCACCAAACATCGTCTACCAACCTTCGCCTCAAACTCCCAGGCACTTCTTTAATATCATAGCATAGGCCGGGACGCAGAGCTGTTTCCAAGGCAACAGGACCAGGTTCCATACAGGTCAAGACCTACTAACACGTCCTAGTCGTGCGTCCTGGGCAACAGGTCCCTTCGGTGTCATGGCTAGCGTAGTAGGATCGCTGATTCTTCTGAAGTCGGAGAGTATCTGCCTGCACGGCGAGGAACCACCAGTCTGCACACCAATAAGCCAGACATGGGACAACGGATACTCACGCAGACCCCAGTCCGGTATGACATCACACTGAGGTTGGACAACAGGATGTCTTCATCCGACATACAGGACTTCGCGCTGGAGTTCACAGCCAGCGAACGCGAGCAAGCAAGCACGCATCTGCGTGGATTATTGCTTCGCTTGTTCACGAATTGTCATGGATCAGTTGTTGCACCTCCAATTCTGTGCAGCCTGTCGGCCAATCCCAGCATTCCCGATCCAATGTTATTATGAACCTGGACAGGTCTGATGTTCCCACTGGCATTCTGGCCTACTCCTCTCCTCTCCCAATATTGTTAAGCATGCCCACTTGTAATGAAGAATTAATTTTTATTAAATAAGGTAACAGACACAAAAAGGGGTGATTCTTACCATGGACACAGCAGGCCAATGTGTGATTCCCAGCTTCCGGGCACAGAAATGGTGCGCCGTGGAAGCTGGCTATTCCCTCAAACCCATTAGGACCATGGTCTGTCTGAAGCTTGTGGAGTGCCTCCTTGAGGTTAGCAGATTCTGCTATAGTCAAGTCATTCACAGACTTCCTGGTCAGCACCTGTTTACGTTCAGGTAATGGCACTGGCGCTTTCACATTGTGACCTTGTCAAGTAAAATGATTTAATACAAGTTTACACGGAAAAAGTGGAAATGTGGTTTTTGAGATGAATTTTGAGAATTTCGTAGACAGACAGAAAATAAACACTGAGATATTTAAAGTTGAGGTGTTTCAATATTTCTCAATAATATAATAAGGACTGGACAAGTTAAACTTTAAGGGGCAAATCAAGTCTAATGTGGGGAAATACTTGGCCAGAAAAGCAGAGAAAGACAGAGAAAAAGTGCATGTGAAAATTGCATGAGCAATTAATCCATGGGAATTGATTAGGTTTTACAGAAATAGAGCAAAAAATAGATATTAAAGGACACACTAGATGATAATAATATGGACAGATTTTTGTGGCTATGGGATCTGATCAAGTGAGATCTTGTTCTTGTTCTTCTTCACTCCTATTTCGAGAAAGGTGCGTCACACCCAGTTATGTACCTCACAGGTCAGTGTATCCGGCTTCGACCTGCATTTGTGTCAGATTTGCTTTCGTTAGACAGATTCCACCCAGGGTAGCGGGATATATCTATTAGTGGGTAAACTGTCTTTCCTAATAATGTTGTCAGGACAGAAGCCTAAAGCCTGCTCTTTGTGATTTCCAAATGCCGTGAGACTTTTAAAGTGCTCAACTTGCACACAGACCCTCCTGTTTTCGCCCTTATCCGAGAGGGCTAAGTGTCTGATCTCACTACCCAAGACATGATCGACTGAGACGAGAGCTGGTAAACAAGCTGTCAAAAAACAACTGTCTGTCATCTACTGCCTATAGTACCTTGCAGTGTAGGGCAGGGGGTCTTGAGACTGAGGAATTAAGGCTGCCTGGCTAGTGCAGTCGTCTGGAACTGTGCAGTGCAGGTTATTCATTTTGCCTACGACAGAACAAAATCTACGCCCTACCGAGGATTCGAACCCGCATCTCCTGAAGGAGAACCCGGCGTTTTTAGCCACTCGTCCAGCCTCTCATCGGTAAACAAGCAAAACAGAATAATTGCCCCTGACTCCTCTATTACAGATTTTACCATACGGGGGACTGATCACAAGAAATAACACCTTTGAAATAGACGCAATGCTGATGCGTAAGCTTTGAATCCAGGAACAAACTACAATAGAGGATACCATAAGAATGTGCCTTGCCAGCTGGCGTAGCCGCTCATGATTCTCCACAGATCTCGCTCCTTTGAATTCTAGATAAACTCTGCTGATGATATTCCACCATGCCATCGTCTCAGTCCATCCAGCATCATTTCTCTTTGTCTGCCTCTGCCACTTTCCCCAGCCTAGTTGTCACGTTGTTCTACAGGTCTCTCTTCTCATTACACGGAAAAAGAAAGCTGTTTGCTTCTTATAGTTGTACATAATGTTCTAGTTTCATCAGCTTCTACAATGCAATGCTTGTCAAATACTCTTTCAGTCTAAGGAATTCGCAACATCTGTCTCAGGAAGCACATCTCCGTCGCTTCGAAAGCTTTTCCTAATTTATTCATTAAAGGTGCATGATTTGTTGCCACATGGTAAAACGGATTCTATATATAATTTCAGCACTCTGTTTCTGACATTCACTGCTAGTGCCTTATTGTATAAGATACCTTTCAATTTCTGGAATAGGATATATGTTCAACTGAAATAAGACAGCTGGAAATGATTCAATACATAGATATTCCACACTTTAAGATATAAATGTCTCTGACTCCACAAATTGTGCACTAGTAGTTACATATTAAATTGGTGTATTCTTGTTGAAAAATACAACGTGAAGACATTTAGGAATGTAGGCTCCTGCGAAAAAGTGAGAGGTAATAAACACAGACATATCTTACAACGAACACAAATTCGATAAAAAGAAATCACATTTTAACAATAATGATAATAATAACATATATATAATATTCAATAGTTGTACCACAACACAACGAATCGACGTTTCGATCTTAGTGATTTTCATCAGGAAATCAAATACAGATCTAAAGAAAAACATGAAGTTAAAAAAGGACATAATTAATTAAAAATTAGAGCGTAAAAAGGAAACGTATTGGAATCAAACGTTGTTGTCCCATTGCACATGCTCCGTTTCCAGGAAGGCGGATCAGAAGTTCAGGTGTGAAAAGTGCCAAATAAGAAAATGTGGATACGATGGTGTGCAAACAGTTAGATATCCCCCCCCCCCCCGCATTTCCATCCTGTTTCAGGATATTGCGGTCAACACCAGCATCTTTCAGCTGTATGTTGATTCCTAGGCTAGATTACGCTCATTAGCACGCCACGACTTTCTGAGCTACCGGCTCCATACTCTCATAAGTCACTGGCGCGACTCGAACCACTTCTAATTATCGTGCGCTCACGTCGACCACGAGAGTATTCGGGATTAACGGAGAAAGCTGCTAACTCCTCAGCCAGCAAACAGTTAGATATGGATATATAAAAGTGGGGTCAGCAGAGTTATACAGTGGCATCATTTAAAAAATGGTGAGATACGTTGTACATACATCTGACTCAAATAAACTATGCACTAGGGGATCTGATTAAATATTATCATGACAGTGGAAGAAAACGCAGTACAGAATACATACCTCTGACACCAGGAACAAACTGTACATTAGGGGATCTCACCAGACTGCCGTCCAGCTGGGTGCCATTGACTGCAGTGATGTGCAACTCGAAGCGGTAGTCCGAGCCAGGATTCAGTTGTAGACTCAGGAAGACCTGTGTCACATCATACATGAACACGCGGTCGAACGCCCAGGGCATCTCTGTTGGACCACCCAGCACGGCAAATGTTCCTATGGGGGTACAGGTAGTAACTGGATAGGTACTGTCGTTGGCGTGTGAAGCGTTAGGACTGCACTTATTCTAGCTCATGGTATACTGGGCAATGAAGTAGAATAGTAGATAGACGCTTACCTGCCAGGTCCTGTGGTCATGGGCTCGAATTCACATCGGGGGTTAGTTAGCTGCATAAACTTTACAGGGCTTAACAGTCAACTCCAACATGTTCCCGTTTGTACAGTATGTGATTCCTGGACAAGTTTTACTTTCAGTAGTTTGTCATTGATTTCTGAACGACCGGATCTCATAGGATTGTAGGAAACCAACGCAAGACGGTCTGCTTCCTAGTGTTTCGATCACGGTTTGCGGTATTAAGAATTGCATTCGTAATCCCTCGCCACAGAGCGAGCCAACTCAGGGGTACATGTTTAAAACTGGCCTTGATTCCCAATTTGAATCCGTGCAAAATGGATGCCAAAAAATATCTTGAGAAATATTGACGATCGGCGTGGTTCTAACCACATCACCCAGCAAGTGCCGATTTATCTATACAAATATGGATCCAGCACTACCTGACATAATGTCCTGAGTGGCTAGCACCCTTCTCCGCCGCTATCTCCACAGACATTTTCCATAAGATTATGAACATCACCCGGCATTTGTGTCGTCCTCAGTGCGGTGTGGGTCAGAAAATCATCCGATATCAGTGCCGACCCCAGGGCGGTGTAGGTCAGATAATCATCCGGCATATGTGTCGACCTCAGGACTGTCTTAGTTAGAGAATCACGCGGTATCTGTGTCGAGCCCAGGGCGGTGTGGGTCAGATAATCATCCGGCATATGTGTCGACCTCAGGACTGTCTTAGTTAGAGAATCACGCGGTATCTGTGTCGAGCCCAGGGCGGTGTGGGTCCAGAAAAGCATCCGGTATCTGTGTGGCTCCAGGGCGGGGGTAGTTAGAAAATCATCCGATACATGTGTCGTCCCCATTGCGGCGTGTCTTAGAAAATCACGCGGTATCTACATCCACCACAATGCGGTCTGGGTCAGAAAATCACCTGGTATCCGAGTTGACCCCAGGGCAATGTGGGACAGAAACTAATTAGGTATCTGTCACACCCTTTGGCGGCGTTGGTTAAAAAAAAGGATCCTTCGACTGCAGAGGATCGAAAGCTGAGCACAGTCCTCGCAAGAAGGAATACTAATCACTGTTCTATACTGCTCCAGGCCTGACGACAAGACAATATTAACCGCATGCAAGACTATTGTAATCTAATGACGGGCTAGTCTAGAAGTGGACATTTGTGTGATAATACATATACTTGAGGCTTGACTGCCAGGCATGTTGGTCATGTGATCGAACCCTCATTGAGTTGGATTTGTAAAATTGACCTGGGACTCGAAGCCCACACAGCTTAAAATGGGTTCATGTAAAGTGCCCTGGAAAGTAACTGCTGTCGGCTTGATATTGGCGACATCAACCATGGATTACCGATTGGTTTATTACAATATGGGACCAGCACCATACACCTTTAACGGATAAGAGGGGTCCGTTACTTTACTGATATGCCAAGTGAGCCTCAATGCCTGGTACAGGAACCTATACCTTTGAGTTGAATTGAGTCAAGAACCGAAATCACAGTACTGGGGACTTTCCTATACGTGCTCCGTCCTCTTCTTCAATATCCAGCGAAAAGTGTCAATACTAATGGTTCCAGTAGCAGTCTGATTATGTCTCTGGCCTTTCCTGTGAGTCTTGAGTGTCTGCCAGATTCTCTGGTCACTACCCGCAGCACCATTCTCTCCAGACAGTTATGGTCTATTTGTTCTTCTGCACTATACACACGATCCCATAGGGCCTCAATCACGTCTACCTTATCATACACCAATAGCCTATCGAGCAGTGCAGGCCCATCCGATCTGTCCAAGTGCTCATTTCCCACCACACCAGCTTGTCCTGGGGGAAAATCCAACAGATAATCTCTGATTGTTAATATTGAATTGAAGTCTGCATATCTTCCCGAAGCTGTTATGAGAATCATTAAAAATGCCATCTCACACCCTCCCCCCCCCCTCCCCCACACACACACACCAGCAAAATGGCAGTGGTTGCGAGAATCACACAAACTGACGTCACACACACACATACACTCACATACCAGCAAACTGACAGTGGTTATGGGAATCACACAGATTAAACAGGATGTCAGCACTGGTTCCGATGCCATGAAGCAAGAACTCAGCAAATATCCTGTCTGACTGTTGCCGTTCCTCCAGCAGCTCGCTGAGCTCAGGGATCGTCAAACCATGGAAGTTGAGATTGTCGTATTGATAGTTCAACCTGGGAAATACAGATCGCCAGGGAACGCTGTTCATGTGGCAAACAAGTACCACGAAAGGTGATGTTGTTGTATTGATAAGAGTGCCATGATTTTAAAGAATAACATTTTTAAAAGAGATTGTGTATTTGTTATTTCTAAATATAGTCCCCCAGCGTGGCAACACATTTGATCCATCTTTACACTAATTTGTTAATGCCTTATCGATAAACGTCTTGGGTGTGGCCTTAAATCAATTTTCACACTCCATTACCTCGTTATCTCGCTAGTTGTCTTTCTAGGGTCCAAACAAGTGAAAGTCCGATGACGCCGAGAGTCTGGACTGAATCTTGGATGTTTTAAGAATTCATATTTTGGAGCACGTAGTTTATTCACTGTAAGCGTAGCCGTATAAGTACTGGTATTGTCGTCCAGCAGCATCCTCTGTTTGAGAGAGGTTCCCGGCGATTTGACAGCATCATGGAATTTAATGTGCTCACTTGCATGTTACTGTATCGTTGCTCATACCCTTCCGTACACTTTATAATACAATTCCTTTTACTTAATAACGTTTCCTCGTAGTTAAACTTAAGAAACACATGTAGCCAATTGTATTAAACATAAGAAAAATATGTAGCCAATGGTACATTGTTCATTTTAATGCTGGGGTCATGAATGTTGAGGGTGATGTATTGATGTTGGAAAAAAAGGTTACCATCTATAGTTATTACCATATTGTCTAGATTTAGAGGACTTGCTACAGTCTAATCTCCAGAATCCAAACCAATGTTTACGGTCAAAAAAAAAAAAAAACAAGAAAAGAAAAGAAAAAAAAATATTCGTCCTAGTTCAACCTGATTCTGCATCATGGGTTATAACTGAGGTCCGTTTTTGTGTGAGTTTTGATATTCTTTCCCTTCTTTGTTCTCTTTCGAGCTGGTCCTAAAAAGATATGGTTATATTTTCTCCTCTCTGCTCTTCAGGTTTGGTTGGGTCATATGGGGGTCACACTGACTGGTGTTTCTTTTATTGACTTGTTGAATGAAACCCTCTACTTCTTATAACCCATGCCGTTTGGCGTTGGTGATCATGTTAGTCCCACAGCCTTCTGTCTTGAGAACTGCCAGCCACTTCTGATACCGACATTTCCCCACACTATGATGTCAAACTGTCCAGCGTCTTCTCTTTTGGTTTTCCCCTGCCTCTCTTCCCCACCAATCTTCCCGTTGTGCCTGTTTGTTTATCAGCCAGCATGAGATATAAGACCTGAAATAACGGAAGGAGTGAGAGAGTTTCAAAATCAAATTCACGAGAAAAGAAAATTCTCAGCCTACGACATCGCTTGTGAGAAATTGCAACTCATTCAGATCATGAAATGTGTCGACATGTTGAAGTCATTCTGATAAATAAGGTAAACATCATATTTACTTTCCTCTTTTCATGACATTCCCAAAGAATGTGCTATTGACCAGTTCTCTCTGTGAGTTAACTTCTTTCAAGATATCTGCATTGCTCTTTCCATCAGTCCAGGATGCTCTCATCATTCTTCTATAAAACCACATCTCTGCAACTTCCATCGAATTTCTCACTTGACAGCTAATTATCTATGGTTCGCTTCCGTCCACCAGAACTGACTCAATGTAGCCGTGAAATACTTAACAGTAACACCAGCTCCTTTGCTTGTAATTATTTGAAATATGACAGTAAGACTGGATCATATAACTGAAGACTTAATCAGCTATAGAAAAGCATTCCCTAAAGTCAGACGCTCATTTTTATTTGGTATCAGACAAAGAATGTAAGTGTCACAAAAACAGGCGGCTTTGTTTTGGATCGAAAGGAAGTATGGTATACAGATCATTGCATAATTGAACTGAAATGCTATAAATGGAGTCACAGTATTTCAGTGGCTAGCAGGCATGCTTGCCGACTGTAATATACTTTATTTTCACAAACGTAACATACTGTAGATATTTCCCGTCGACAATTAAAGCCTGAACACCGCAACAGGATTGTTTGTTCCCCAATTGTATGATCCAAGATTTAATATACCCATTGGCAATGAAAAACGTAAACCGAAATTGCATCTCATTCAGATCATGAAACGTGTCGACATGTTGAAGTCATTCTGATAAATAAGGTAAACATCATATTTACTTTAATTTATTTTAAATCTTAGATTAGTTTGTGAGTCTTTTTCCCAGAAGGAGAGTTGCTAAGTCGACTTGTTGAACACATATGGTGAGTTCTTAAGAAGTTAATTATAATATATTTAATTGTTATAGTTTATAGATAAACTATTCATTAAGAATAACCATAGTGAGTTTTATTTTCTCCAAGCTAAACAACTTAGTTAATGTATAAACATTAGACACATGATGTAAACTTTATTTCTGAAGCATCAACCTCAATCTACAATGAATTAGAGTAACTTAAGACTTAAGGAAACTCAGAATTCTTAGTACAGTGTTAAGTACATATGGTGCATGTACCCACACTGGTAAGAGGAAACGCATTTAAATGTGCCAGCACTGATAGAGAAATTAGTTAATGTGTATAGTCAGTAGATTTATTCTTTTTGACATGAGCACATAGGCAAACAAGTAGTTTTCTTATAGTTCCTGAACACATGGGAACCAAAAAGAGTTCTATAGGTATCATAATTTGTGTGATGTTAAAGCACACATGTGGTAAGGCAAATATATAGACATGGCTGTCAACCATGGGGAATAATAATATTTGTACTACATAATACTGCGTAATCAACCGCCATGCAAGAATTATTATAATTCATAATGCCTGAATGTGAATTGGAGTATATCACATAAATTGTATGTATTTGATGAGAGCATGTGGTGACTCATGGATTTCATGTTGCTAATTCCTGGGTGAATTTCATAAGTGTGCCTAATGATCACATGTCTATGTCATTGAAGAGCATGCTTGTGTCACGTGTGTTTCATTATTGTTAAACAGATGTGAATGTATCATTTGATAAAACCCATCAGCATGCATAACTAAATATCATCCAGGAAATAGTATAATTTCTGATGAAGGATGAGATTTCCTTATAATGTCATCCTTGTTGAATCTGTGAATGTATTCTGTATAAAGCACATACATTGGCATAATTGTCATATGATATGCATGATGAGTGATTGTGCAAGAAGTAATTTCATTGTGATATCAATGATGGTAAACATTTTAAGTTATCAATAGGAAATCACATTAGTATAATTACCCACCTTACATGCCAGTATGAAGAATGTGTGATGAATGATTCCTATATGATCACCCATACCGATATGAATGTGTCTATAGACTGAGTGAAATGATCATCCATACATATGAATGATGTCTGAGATGAGTGAATTGACCCCACATGCACAGATGGATATGTTGACTTCTGCATGAGGAGTTTGAGTGAGTGAGTGAAGTTACAGGCTGAGAGAGAGAGAGAGAGAGAGAGAGAGAGAGAGAGAGAGAGAGAGAGAGAGAGAGAGAGAGAGAGAGAGAGAGAGTATAAGCCAACAGTCAATCTCAGGATAGCCGGCAACTTTGATGTGTAATGCCATTACTATCACCAGAGAACTGGTTCGGGGTAACTCATAAATTAAAAAATAATTGAGTACACTCCGGCGCATAACAACACTTTGTATAAAATATCATTCATGCTTCAATCATCTGGTTTTGTGCGCTAAGCACGACACAACCAATATCATACATTACGCATACTACCTGCATCTGTGTTTGTTATTTAAGCAAAATCCCTCTTTGTAGTTCATGCCACTCCTGTTAACACATATGGTCTAGTGTAATGATAATAATGTACTACAAGGATGATGATGATGACTGTAATGATTATGATAATAATGATAATGATTGTAATGACAATGATATAATGAGCATGATAATAATAATAATGATTGTAATTACAATGATATAAGGAAACCATGATGATGTTGTTGATGATGAAAATAAATATTACATCCATGAAAATGGAAGAAAACTTTTCACTTGAAGCATTTAATGAAGAAGAATACACATGAATGCTATACAAGAATGATACCATAATGTACTTATATTGTTTATAAGCAAATACTCATTGAAATGGGAACTGATTTTTAAAAAGCCCTTAATGTATGAGACCCTTTTTCTTGAATAGAAAAAGATGAAGAGAATTAACTAGGTACAGAATGGGATGGTAAACATAGTTGTCAATTCCAAATCAATCAAGGTAATACTTAACCGGTAAACCTGAGCACAGGCATAGGTGAAGATGAAACTGCACATCTGCTAGTATAAAACTTGAACACCATATAATGGAAGATGGAATGGAGAGCAACCAATTATGTTGTGGATAACTATTTGAGAGCATCAAGACTCTTTACCCTTCACTATTTATTTTCCTAGGATCACAATTATTTTAGGTATTTTCTTTGTGATGTTCTTGAGAAAAATATAGAACATTTCAGTTCTGATGTTCATATTGCTGATATTTTTAGATTGATGATGGATGCTAAAATTTCAGGTAGTGGTCATTATCCAGACCTGACTTTGTGAATGCAGCACTTTGTGAAAGTAGTAGTAGCAGCTTGACTGAATACAGTAGCCACTTAACTGAGTGAGGCAGCTGAGATAGTGAGACCAAATACTATTCCACAGCAACTTCCTGCCAATTTTCACCACCTTTCCAGGACAGGCATCACATATCCTTTTGTCTAGGTATAGTGTGGAGGAAACACAGTGAGCCCTAATAAATCTAACCGGGGAAAAATAAAGAACACTCAAGAATATAGTCTACACTGACTGAATGCTACCGAGATCCAAGAACTGGATGGGAGACCAACCAGGGTCTACCCAGTTTCTTTCCACAGATTAGAATTAGGCCAGTAGAAGAGGCCCAATAATCATAAGTAAAACCGGTTGCAACACTGAGGACAATATATGATACAGTAGCACAGCCAGGAGATAGATAATTAGTTAGTGGTGAATAACTAAATAATCTTGTAATTGAACTGCATTGATTGTTGTATGTTATTACATGTATAATCAATACCTCCATATATATATATATATATATATATATATATATATATATATATATATATATATATATATATATATATATATATAATGAAAATTACGGGTTATTTTCCCTTTTGAGAGTTCTCTTGTCATAGTAAAATTGTTGTAAGCAATTACCCTAGATTAATTATTTATTTGGTAGAGCAGAGGCAAGGAACCACCCCTAAGGACATTTGGGATACTCAGTAAAAATTTCATTGTTTTCCTGGAAGTATTCTTTGATTCTCCAAAACTCTATTTAATGGTCTCAAATCATTGAGCCAGTAACAGCTAAATTAATTTTAACGGGCAGGATCACACTGAGAAAGAGGAACTTAGGATCCTTGATCTCTTTGGGGTTGAGCCATCAACTATTTATCCGACACCGACCCAGTAGTCATGAATTCGAATCCTCTTGATAGCGGAAATATATTTTTATTGATCTAGATGTCCAAGTCGAACCAGCCAAAAGTAGGTGGAGGGAAGGGACCTGGGATGTAAAAGCAACTAACTTGAAATTCATCATATCACTCATCGAATGTCTATGTGTCTGAAAATATGTGGCTTGCACCAATTACCCAACACACCTCATATTGTAGAATTGAGGCCTTTACGTTTTGAAGAAAAAAAAAAAGAATATAGTAAAGAATTGTTTACTGGTAGATCTATACTGAATGCAGAGTAACGTTTTTTATGTTTAAGTTGCATATCCCTTACAGGACGTTGCAGTCAACACCAGCATTTTCAGCTGTTGCTGGTGTTTTTGGCAATATTACGCTGAGTAGTCATTGCTTTCTGAGCGACAGGCTCACATACCCCGTAAGTAACCAACGCGGCGCGATCAGCCGCCGAATCTCGCGCAGCTGTGTTCCTCAAGTGAATATACGGGATTACGGAGAAAGTCGTTTAATGCCTTCGCCAGGGAGACCGGCCTGACTTACTACATTACAGAATAAGGGTGCTGGTTACCTGTCATAATCAAAGGCATCGATGGCCCTGGAGTTAGCTCGGGTCACTGGGTTGACGTTGTCAGCATCACTGAAGGGTTTCATGGGCTGGTGCAGCAGCTGGATGGCGCAGTTGGCGCTGTTGTAGGGCAGACCTCTAAACTTCTGCAGGGCTTGCCAGATGGCAAACTGCCGGTCCACGTTGGAGTGGTGGAGCAGGAAGAGCGGGTCGTAGGCTGTGTACTCTAGAGTGGACATGCCGTAGGGAGACTGACCACCAGTCCATGAGTGGATAGCGTTGTGGGTGACCTCATACTGAACCTGTCCAAGAGAAACAGATTGTATGTTCTGTGAATGGAAACTCCCAAGATCATGTATTATCATTGTTACTGTTGCTCCTGTTATCTTTTCAAATTGTCATTTCTATTGAGACTTTTATACTTTGTAGATAATAAATTCACCGACAGTGATGTTTGACGCTGTTAATTGCAGTGAGAAAAAAAGTGTGCCATATAGAACCTCTACTGGTATATGCAAGTGAGACATGGAGAATAAACAGACAAGCTGAGAAATATCTACTTTCAGTGGAAATATGGTTTCTGAGAACAGTGCAGATGACAATTCTGCAAACAAACGAAAGAACACAAAATACAATCGTCAATTGATTAGATACATTACGCGTAAAGAGTCAAGACATTTGGATATGTAATAAGAAACAAATAAACTGGAAAACCTACTTCCAACTAGTAAAATGTATGGGAAAGGTCGCAAGGGGAAGACACAGAGATAGATACCTGGATGTCTTTTCTACATGACTTGACAGGGAGAAGATGCTGGTAATCGTGTGAGATGGCGAACCATGACCGCCCAGGCTTATAGACATGACACAACATCTTCTACTTCTTCAGCGTTCCGAGCCATTGAGGTTCTTTGCTGTAGATACAATCCGTCTCCATTCGTCTCTCTGGTTGACCCTCTCTTTCCAGTCGTTGATTCCAAGTGCTTGTAGGTCTGTTTATATATTATCTCTCCACCGTCTTCTTGGTCTACCTCGGGGTCTACGGTTATTTATTTCCTGAGTGTAAGCGAGTTTTGTATGACACAACATGATCATGTAAATTCTATCACTAGATCATTATTGCCGCACACCCTTGGTGTACATCATACTGTCAAGTTCACAGCCCTGCAAACACTGCCATTGTTGTAGGAAGCGGAAGAAACTCACACCCTCTAGAACACGACTGAAAGGGGTTAGGAGACCTGCTCCTTGCCTCATTACTGTCGTCTATGAAACAAACCTGTAATAACCATTTAGGAGACAAGGTTGACTACACAGAGGTGGTCAGTCTTAGAAGCGCAACCCTCATTAAATAGAATGTGAACCCACACCATAGTAATGTAGGGCAGCGTCTCACTGCTTCCACCACCACAGAAGTCCACTTGGTAAAAGAGAAACATGCATGCAAGTGTTTGTTTTTTAAATATGGGAGGGGCGGTAGCCGGCCGGAGGGTCGTGGGTTCGATTCTCCGTTTGAGACGGGGAATTTTAAACAATTTGCTGTCAAAGCAGGTCAAAGGAACCTAACGTGCGTACCAGGAAATGTATAGGGAAGTAAAGATAGCTGGTCTGACAATGACCACCCCTCCCACCGAGAACTGAGGGGTCCATCAAACATAGGTCTAGCACCATGTGCCTCATGCGCCAAAGACGTGTAAAAGGCTGCTTTACTTTAGTACCAGATACCCACTTGTAAACAGGTACATTACACCCACTTGTAAATGGGTACATTATACCCACTTGTAAACGGGTACATTATACTCACTTGTAAACATGTATATTATACCCACCTGGAACCGGGTACATTATACCCACCTGTAAACGGGTACATTATACCCACTTGTAAACGAGTGCAATATACCCACTTGTAAACGGGTACATTATACCCACCTGTAACCGGGTACATTATACTCATTTGTAAACGGGTACATTATACTCAATTGTAAACGGGTACATTATACCCACCTGTAACCGGGTATATTATACTCATTTGTAAACGAGTACAATATACCCACTTGTAAACGGGCACATTATACCCACTTGTAAACGGGTACATTATACCCACTTGTAAAAGGGTACATTATACCCACTTGTAAACGGGTACATTATACCCAGTTGTAAACAGGTACATTATACCCACTTGTAAACGGGTACATTATACCCACTTGTAAACAGGTACATTATACCCACCTGGAACCGGGTACATTATACCCACCTGTAAACGGGTACATTATACCCACTTGTAAACAAGTACAATATACCCACTTGTAAACGGGTACATTATACCCACCTGTAACCGGGTACATTATACTCATTTGTAAACGGGTACATTATACCCACTTGTAAACGGGTACATTATACCCACTTGTAAACGAGTATAATATACCCACTTGTAAACGGGTACATTATACCCACCTGTAACCGGGTAGATTATACTCATTTGTAAACGGGTACATTATACCCACTTGTAAACGTGTACATTATACCCACTTGTAAACGGGTACATTATACCCACCTGTAACAGGGTACATTATGTTTACTGTTTAAAACCGAAAGCTACTTCATGTTTCATGAGCAAAACATTGGCAGTTGTGTGTAGTTGGCCGAGCCTGGAAGCACACTAATTTCTTCAATGAAGGGAAGTCACTTAGAGGTTGCGACTTCGAATCTGGGTGTCGCGATAGTGTAGTGATTAGACGCCCGCCATCCGGTCCGGCACGCATGGACTTCAATCAGCATCAGGGTGTTTATTATTTTACAACGGACCTGCCCCTCCAGGTCGACCCAGCTAAAATAGGTCACAAAAAATGTCTTCGGAAGTAAACGCGGCCTGGGCAATACTGACTACATCACGCACCAAATAGCTACTCGTCCATATACACATGTGTCTTTTTATCTTCGCTTCTTTCTTTCACCTATCTGAAAGCTAATCAATACCTGTATTCTGAACACGTGTTTCATTCGAATCAATTCATGCCGTTGCTCCTTCCTATCCATACCAATCTTCAATTTGAAGGCCTGAATTCTGACCACTGATGCCGATTAATTCAGCTTAAAGACCTTGTATGAGTCGGTCAATCATCTCGTCACAGTTACGTAGCCTCAAGTGTACCCAAGTGACCGGAGTATTAATTAGATAGAAGGAGACAGAAAGCCACTTCAGGACTATTGAAGAAGTGCAGGGCGTCAGGGTGTTCCCACTAACATGTATTTCTCTCAGTTTCTTGTTTGGTATATCTTGGGTAGTCGTATGTTTGCTGTAACGACCAGAACTGGTGGAAATCCTGCATGGATACACTGAGCTGAACATTCCTAATGACTCACAAATAATTTATCTCTTTGATTCTATTGGAATTGAGCCAATTGGAATTAATTCTTTTCTAATATGTTTAAGGGGATTAATGAACAATCTTCTAACACCTTCAGTCTTTACTACCCCAGCGTTTGCCTCTTTCCATGACCACGATATATTCAACACGCTTCTCTAACACCGCATCTCCAATAACTCCAATTTCATTGACTAGCATTCTCAACACTGAAATATAGTCCCTTGCAATGAACTTTTCTCAGCATCATGTGCCCTGCCGACTGGTGTAGGCGAACATGTCTCTCCACAGATCTCTGTCCTTCCTGTTCTGGATCAACTTTGTTTTTTATATTCCTTCTTCCACAATCTAAGTCCATGCAGTATGTTTTCTCTCGGTCTGCCACTGTCTCTATATCCAATGATGTTTCCAGTTGCCACGATGTTCTCCAGTGCCTCTCTTCTCATCACATGGCCACAGAATACTATTTGTCTCTTTCGTATAGCTGTACTTTCAATAGCCTCTTTCTGGCAATCGTTATTTACTCAGACAGTCCAAGGTATTCGCAGTATTTATCTCAGAAACCACATCTCCGTTGCTTCTAAGCTCTTCCTAATTTATTCATTAACGTGCCATGACTCACTGTCATACAGAATAAATAGGTTAAAAATAATACTTGAATACTCTGTTTGTAACACTATTGATTTGTGACCGTTTAAAAAAAAGCGCTTTATGATGGCATAGTACTCACCTCAAAGTTACAGTAATCCGTCTGCTCAAAAGCAAGAAGGATCTGCCTGTAAAAGAAAGACTCCGACCTGAACTCCGGGTCATTGAACAAGGTGGCCTTAAGTGCTCTTGTGGTGATTTTCTCATTGAAGATCACACTATGGTGGAACGGGTTGTCGTCCTCTTCCGTGACCAGGGTTGGCAGAGCGGTGAACGACTTTGTCCAGTCCCAGTATGGCAACCCGATCTTTGCCCCCTGAAATATGTTTTAACTTTCTTAGGCGACATGGTATTGATCAACAGCCACATTCTTTCACATCATTAACTCTTTTAATAAAGAACCCATCTTTAAGTGGTCTGCGTGTCAACCCAGAGGTATAGGAAGCACTAGGAGGTGGCTTATATCAGTTGCAGTTTATGCTCAGTTATTCATGCTGTCTTGAGCATAGCTTACTTCATACATACTATATACTCTTTATACTACTTATGCATAGTCATATACACATAAAAAGATGTCAATTGCAACGAGAAAAAGAGTGTTGAAATGCTACATGGAACATGCTTTTATGTATGAATATGAGAAGGGGACAATGAGCAGACAAGCTGAAAAACATCCAATGGCTGTGGAAATACTGTTTCTGGGAAAAATTCAAAGAATACCATGGACTGACAGAAAAATCAACAACTAAGTCCCACAAGAAGCAAATTAAAACAGTAAATTGGTTAGCGAAATTAGACGTTGACAGTCAGGATTTTTTGGGCACGTTATGAGAAGAAATAAACCCGAGAACTTGGTGACAACTGGCCAGATTGAGGAGGAAAGAATAAGGGGAAAGCAGAGAAGTAAATACATGGATGGCTTGGCCACGTGGTCTGGTCGAGAAATGAACACGGAGCTGATCCACGACTCTGGTGATTGTGCGAGATGCGAACCATAACCCTCTTCGCTTATGGCGGGCACAATGGAGGTTTGCATGGCCGAATGGATAAAACCTCTCGCTCTTAAACTTCCTGTGCGCTGATGCCGGAGTAACGGATTCAACCCATACATCGGTCAATTGAATTAAAATTTGACTTTTTGTTCTTGACATGGGGACGTACGTGGGTTTGCCTGATGGCGAGGGACACTGGTAATAGGGAAGGGTATTCCACACGCATATATCAGTCCAGTGCAAAAGAAGCAGTGTCAAGCTTATGGACTACGCTTGAGTTGAAAGCGGGCGAACCACACAAAAAACTTCGGCACAACGTCACTAAGTTTCCAACTTAGAAGAATCTAGATTATTACTTCTCATTGCCACAATCAGTTTTCCGTATTATCACAATCACACATACCACGTTCGAAACACAGCTGCAGCCAATTTGGACATAAACCGCCTGGCTCTAATTTTCATACAATGGTATTTAGAAATCAATGGCAAAATGGCAAACAATGGCAAACGTAAACTTGTCAAGAAATCACAAACAGCCAAATACATTTGGGGTTGACAGCTACTTTCTGTAAAGGTTATGCAACCAACTTTAACTGTGTTAAAGATATCTCCATTGTCTCTTCATCGTGTTCTCCACATTCCTCAATTACACCACATCTCCCCAAGAAACATTCTAAGAACTGGAGTCTTGTGAAATGCTTGGAAAGCATCAATGTTACCTTGGCGGTCAGGGCATCCTCCCACTGTTTGATGTAGAGTCTGTGCCATTGAGGGAAGTTGGCCATCCCGTGGACACAGCAGGCTACAGGATGCCCAGCATGAAGGCACCTGTCGGTTGGTTTCCCGTGAAAGCTAGCAATTTTCTGGGGAAGAGCATTTAAATATGTCGATTTAAATAGATAAGTTATCATTCTTGTAGAGGATTTGGTGTGTAACTTTATATGTCAAGACCGAATAATAGTTGAATTATGTGCACACGTGTATAGAAGAAGAATGACCAGTACACTCACAAATAAACCCTGTGTGTTTATTCCTTTCTATTTCGAAGGCAATGCGTCATAGCTAGCTTTGACCATAAAGGTCAGTGTGTCTCATTTCTGCATGCTTTTTGCATTTGTTTTATGTTTTCTTCCTCTAGACGATTCCGCATGCAATTCCACCCGTGTGACGCATCGATTTCCCGATGTCCCTCCACCTTTGTGACGCATCCATTTCCCTGACGTCCTTCCACCCGTGTGACGCACCCATTTCCCTGACGTCCTTCCACTCACGTGACGCATCCATTTCCCTGACGTCCTTCCACCGGTCTGACGCATCCATTTCCCTGACGTCCTTCCACCTTTGTGACGCATCAGTTTCCCGGACGTCCTTCCACCCGTGTGAGGCATCCATTTTCCAGACTTCCTTCTACCTTTGTGACGCACCCGTTTCCAAATGTCCTCCCACTCTTGTGACGCACCATTTTCCCGAATGTCCTTCCGCCCGTGTTACGCACCATTTTCCCGGATGTTTTTACACACATTTGACTCACGCGCTTCCCGGATGCCTGTCCTCACATATGACGCAGCTATTTCCCAGACACCTTCCCACGTGTGTGACGCTCTTATTGTCAACACATCCCATTTTTTCCCCCAGAGTGCCAGGCCATTTTTCATATTGTGATCAAACCAAGATTGACTCCCACATTGTATATCCCACCACAGTTGTTCTTGTAAGCACCCATTCACTTTGCCTCTCTCCAGCCCAGCTCAAAGCCCAGATCTGGCTGCAGTATCACATCATGAAAGCCTCCAAGTGTTCCCCATTCTCCTTGACCTGAGTCCATGACGAAGTCCAACAAGAGCAACATCCTTTAAAAGCCGTAAGTCTCCCGGGCGAAGCGGTTTAGCCCTCTTCCTGACGCCCCGAAGGTCGTGGATTCGATTCCGACCTACGTCATTCGGTTCAACAGTGTAATTTTACCGGAGACTCTCGAGGGTCGTCACTGAACCTACGGAGTTCATGCTATGTGTGGCGCTTTCGGCAGACCGCCTTGCAGAAAGAGACAGAGCTATATTAAATAAAACAATGTGCGATGATGTCCATCCGCTCGCCTTTAAAACCCTGTAGAAGCTAGAAGTGCAGAAGAGAAATGAGTACCTGAAAGCCGTTAGGACCAGTGTCTTCCTGCACTTTACGAAGTGCCGTGCGTAGGTTTCCAATCTCTGACTGCGACAAAGTGGACACATCTTTCCTGACACCAACACCACCAGAAGGTGGTGACCCGCTGTCTTTTGTTTTACCTGGTTACACATCAAAGAAATCTTTAATGCACGAATTCCAGACTTCACGTATACACTCCTCATCCTTGTTCTTAATCTTAAGAATAACACAATAATGGTAATAAATAGTTGATTTAAATAATTTAACTCATGGAACTCGGCTTATGGGCGCGCCCATTATAACCTTACAAGGATTATATTAAACAATTGCCAATGAACATGTTTGTAGTGCGCCGTTGGGAAATAATGGATAATGAAAACATATCTCTGTCGCTGTTCCTATCACTGCCTGCCTGCCTGCCTGCCTGCCTGCCTGCCTGTCTGTCTGTCTGTCTGTCTGTCTGTCTGTCTGTCTGTCTGTCTGTCACTCTCTCCCTGTCTGCCTCTGTTTCACTGTGTCTATGTGTTTGTCTGTTACCCTGTCCGTCTCTCTCTCTCTCTCTCTCTCTCTCTCTCTCTCTCTCTCTCTCTCTCTCTCTCTCTCTCTCTCTCTTTCTCTTTTTCTCGCTTACTTGTTATCCCGTGTTGGAGAATAATCGTTTCCCTCCAGCATACCATGTGCCAAGAAGCTGTGGCTCAGTACATGGCAAAAGTTTTATTAATGGTCTAACCTTTACGTCATTCAGTAATCATCATCATCATCATCATGGTCTAAAGGAGTTCAACATAACCGTATGGATAAGTACGCTCGCTCGTTAACTTCCGGTGTGTTGATGCTGAGATAGTGAGTTCAACACCTGCACAGTTCAGTTGAACTAAAATGTCGACTTCTCGTCCTTAACTTAAGGACGTAAATTACAAGTACCTCGGAAGTTGGAGTAGGTTCGCCTGATGGCAAGGGACACTGGTAACAGGGCAAGCCATCACACATACACAGATCAGTTCAGCGTGGACTACGGTCGAGTTCAAAGGGAACAAACGAAACAAATGGCCTAGCCAACTTGCGTGGGCGTTCATAGCTCTCCACAGACTTCGTTGTTTGTGTTCTGGATCAGATCTGCTATTGATATTCAGCCATTTCATTGCATGAACATTAAAGGCACATTAAGGACACATTAAGGGCACACTAAGGAAAGATTAAGGACACATTAATGACAGATAAAGGACACATTAAGGGCACACTAAGGAAAGATTAAGGATACATTAAGGACAGATAAAGGACACATTAAGGACACATTCAGTAACAACAACAATAATAATAATAATAATAATAATAATAATAATAATAATAATAATAATAATAATAATAATAATAATGTCCAGTAGAGACAAATAGAGAGTTTACCATGAGGAGGATCAAAGAGGATGGTTGGTTCTGGCAAAACGTCCTTCAGTAGATGACCTTCAGCATCAAACACCTTGACATCCAATGTAAACTGGGGTTCCGAGTTAAGAACATCTTCCGGCGTGAGTTCGTGTCGCTGCAGGGCCTCCGTGATGTCCAGCTTGAACACACGGTCAAAGGCCCAAGGCCTTTCTGTAGGGCCGCCAAGAAGGTTAAAAAGACCAGCCAGCTGACATTTCTCTGTGTGCTGAAAGATGACAGATGCAGGTTAAAACTGTCAGTAAATGGCACTGGTACACGACTACAGCGCATTAGGCATATGCGATCATAAATATGGTTTATGGACCAAATGGCACTAAGTAGGAGATGTGGTCGAATTCGTGTCGATCGTCTTTACTTTCCAAGACATTTCCTGGTACTCATTTAAGACTGATGGACCTGGAAATTACTACAATTAACCATTCGAAACCGTCGTGAATGCGTATGATACCCAAGATTACCTATTAGACAGGCGAGTGGCTAGCTACTAAACCCAAGATTATTTGTTCGGCAGGCGAGTGGCTAGCTACTAAACCCAATATTATTTGTTCGGCAGGCGAGTGGCTAGCTACTAAACCCAATATTATTTGTTCGGCAGGCGAGTGGCTAGCTACTAAACCCAATATTATTTGTTCGGCAGGCGAGTGGCTAGCTACTAAACCCAATATTATTTGTTTGGCAGGCGAGTGGCTAGCTACTAAACCCAAGATTACCTGTACGGCAGGCGAGTGGCTAGCTACTAAACCCAATATTATTTGTTTGGCAGGCGAGTGGCTAGCTACTAAACCCAAGATTACCTGTACGGCAGGCGAGTGGCTAGCTACTAAACCCAAGATTACCTGTACGGCAGGCGAGTGGCTAGCTACTAAACACAAGATTACTTGTTCGGCAGGCGAGTGGCTAGCTACTAAACCCAAGATTACCTGTACGGCAGGCGAGTGGCTAGCTACTAAACCCAAGATTATTTGTTCGGCAGGCGAGTGGCTAGCTACTAAATCCAAGATTATTTGTTCGGCAGGCGAGTGGCTATCTACTAAACCCAAGATTATTTGTTCGGAAGGCGAGTGGCTAGCTACTAAACCCAAGATTATTTGTTCGGCTGGCGAGTGGCTAGCTACTAAACCCAAGATTACCCTGTTAGACAGGCGAATGGCTAGCTACTAAACCCAAGATTACAAGTGCAGATCCACATGGCCGAATGTCTAAGAACGCGCGTTCGTAAATATCCGTTGTGCTGATGCCGAGGTAAGCGGTTAAACCCATACACCGGACAGCTGGACTAAAATATTGACCTGTCGTCCTTGGTTTGGGGATGTAAATTACAAGTACCTCGGAAGTCAGAGTGGGTTCGCCGGATGGCGAGGGACACTGTTAATAGGGAAAGCAAAATTCAGTCCATCACTACTACAAATAGTGTGTATAGGCTACACTTGAGTTCAAAGCGAGCGAGAGCAAAAAAAAAAAAAAATATATGGACAAATTATCGCACAAGGTTATCAGCATTCTGAATATAATTAACGTAGCCATTGCCATTCTGTCAGGTCGTAGTCATATATGACTCAATAGCGAATGCTGGACGGCGTTCACCAAACTCAACAACCCACAATGCGTCAACGGATTCGGGAGGAACACGACTGAGAGGGAACTCGCCTTATCCTGAATGCGAGGAATTGCTATGTAAAAACTAAATGTTATGGCAGGGCATACAAGGCCCTCGGCCTTTATCGACAACTATAATCAAAGCTCCTTTAGAGTTGGAGCAATGCTTTGCTGATTGGGCAGTTTCTGCAGCTTGTCTTGTTCCAGATGTATTGATGTTACCTTTCCTCTAGAGGAAACCAGGCAGACAGAGAGAGGGATCTTTCTTCATGGGAAACACATGGTCTGTAAAATCATCCCAGGCATTGTGCTATGAAAAGGCTTGACGCCATCCCATTTTTATTACGCCTTTTTTTTTGATTGAAGCAAAATGTAATCGTGTTTTTTTTTTCGTTTAACCCTATTTGTTTAACCTGTGTACGCCGACAATATAATGAGAAATGTCAGAGATGATATAATCAGGGAGCAATATGATGCCCTAAATATTGGTGGTCATGAAATTCCAGAGATTCGATATGCTGATTATTCAGTATTATTAACCACACCACAGAATGGTATAGAAAACTCAATAATCTCAACCCAAAGAAATAGTGAAAATCATAACTTATATATTAACATTGTAAAAACAAAGATAATGCATACATATACTATGGAGAAAGAAATATATGTTAACGAGTTAAGATTGGAGGTGGTGGAAAATTGAGAATATCTTAGGTCATTGGTTATCAACAATTGTAACACAATGAAAGAAATTAAACGACGACTATCAATTGCTTTTCAAAGACTAAAACAGCTGAATACATTATGGAGTAGGACAGATAGAACTACAAAAATTAGATTTTTAAGAGCATACATCTTTCCCATTGCAACATACGCCTGTGAGACCTGGACACTTACTAAACAAGCTGAACAGCGCATAAATGCTTTTACAAATAAATGTTATAGACGGGTTCTAAGAATATCTTGAGTAAAGAAAAGAACAAATGCACCCATACTTCAAGAATTAAATATTGAACAGGATTAGCTATTAAAGACGATAAAACAAAGAAAATTTATATACGAGTATTTTGGTCACTTGAAACGTCATGAAAGTTTGGAGAGAACAATAATGGAGGGGTATAGGCCTAGGAAGAGAGGAAGAGGAATGCCAAAGAGAAGATGGGTGCAGGATGTGGCGAATGATATCCAGATGGATGTATCGGACGCTGGACATCTTGCTGGTAATCGAGAAGTTTTCCGGAAGGTTGTTATGGGAGCGAGGTTCTGCAAAGGACATGCTGCTGAATGAATGAATGAATGAATGAATGAATGAATGAATGAATGAATGAATGAAAAATGCAATAACCTATCGTCATTAGTAAGAAGCCAGTAGTAAAAGTCACAGTCATATTTTAAGCTGAGTCATGTTTTTTTATACTAGACGACCCGGCCCGGCTTCGCCCAGCCCCTGGCGGGGAGAGTCTCATTGAATTCAAATACATTTCTCTAAACGCACAGAGTATGCGTTCGACTCCTGCTCCCGTTCCCGTTGCTCGTCTGTTCCTGATGCTCCCTTTCCCATTCCCGTTGCTCGTATTTCAGTTGGATCCGCGGGAGTGAGAACAACATCTGTACAAAATTTCATCTCAATCGGATGGACCGTTCGGGAACGCATAAAGGACACACACACAAAGAAACATTACTGTTCATAACTAATATCTGGTTTAATCAGAGAGTGAGTTCCCTTAGAGCAAGATGGCGGGCCACAGGCAGGTCTGTTTCTGAAGCTCGTAATGCCTTTTTCGTTTGTGCATGAGGAAAAATTTTTGATCTTAAGCTCACAAACTATGTCAGCTGGCTCCGCGGGAATGAGAACAACATCAGTACAAAATTTCATCTCAATCGGATGGACCGTTCGGGAACGCATAAAGGACAAACGAACAAACAAACAAACAAACAAACAAACAAACAAACATTGTCTTTTATATATATAGATATCAGGTGTCAGCAACCTACAGCACGCGTGTCAAGAGTGCCACGTGGGTCTATTTTTTAATGGCACTCTGCTAGAATTGAAATGCGGTATTGATTGATTGATTGATTTAGGAATCGACATCACAGCACTCGGGGCATTCCCATAAGTGCTCCGTCCCCATCCTCAGCAGCTAGCGAAGAGTTCCAACACTAATAGTATCAGTAGCAATCTGATTATAAGTCCGTCTCGCCTTTCCTCTGAGCGTTGAGCGTCACTCCTCGTTGTCTCATTCTTGCCAGACCATGGTAATCCATTTGCTCCTCCGAGTTGTGCAGGTGCTCCCACAAGGCCGCAACCACGTCTGCCTTGTCATGTATCAATACTCCACCAAGTTCTGCAGAGCCAGCCAATCTGTCCGCCTGTTCATTTCCCAGCACACCGGCATGCCCCGGAGAAAAGATCCAGGCGATGCTTGTCACCCGTGACCTCCGAAGCGAAGCAAGCCACTCCGCACGAAGACTGCCCGTCCTCACCCTCGTCAGCATGCTTTCTGAGTCAGTTACAATCACGATGTGTGTGTGTGTGTGTCGTATTCTCCATCCAGCGGAGAGCCGCAGTAACTGCCTCCACCTCCATTCTTAAACTGGATGTTGTGGTATTATATGATATGCCAGGCTCTCCTGCCCCAAACATCGACCATTAGCGTTGGCTATGACCCCCCAGCCACTTCTCTCACCTCTTGACACCGAACCATCTGTGTAGATAATCACATCACCCGAGTGAGCATTGTCCTGAATTAGTTGCTGGATTTCCACTTGCGTGCATTGTTAGTTAAATACATGTATATAATTCTTCAAAAGCGTATCCTGATTTTACATCCCTTCAAAACTAAAGTTGGTAGATTTTGGAAGCAAGAACTTGCCTTCTGGTGCAAATTGAGTGAATGGGGCACAAAAATGAATGATCTAGACACAGTTCTATATCCGTCCTATCCTTCTACTCTCCCTCTCCCTCTCTCTCTCTCTCTCTCTCTCTCTCTCTCTCTCTCTCTCTCTCTCTCTTCCTTTCACTTTTCTCTCTCCCTCTCTTGACCACCCTCACCTTCAACTCTTTAGTTCTTTCGACTATCGCAAACCCATGCCAGTACAATCCATCGAAAATAGCATAACAGTTGGTATTGTTAGTAAGTGTGTGTGTGTGTGTATGTGTGTGTGTGTGTGTGTCTGTGTAGCTCACTTTGAACCCAAGCGTAGTCTATACACGTACTTCTTCTTATAGTACAGTGGGTTGATGTTTGCGCGTGAATTAGCTTTTCCTTTTACCAATGTCCCTCGCCATCAGGAAAATCCACGGCGACTTTATAGGTACGTGTATGTTACGTCCGCAAGTAAAAGAGGAGAAGTCAACATTTTGGTCCAACTGACAGGTGTAGGGGTTGCTACCTCGGCATCATCACACGGGAAGTATAATAGCAATCTCTCTTATTCATTCCGACATACATAGCACTGTTGTTATGAAATAGTATAGTGCCGTTATAAAAACTGAAAAATTTGCTAACGAAATGTCCTCGTTCCAAGACTTTTGAGTAAAGGAATATGGTTCATACAGTGGTGGACTTAAGCTGACAAGTTGGGGGTCTTTAGATCATCACTTCGGTACACCAAATCCAAAGGGTTGCCAAGACACATGGTTGATAGTGATTCTCCACTGTGACCTTTACAGGAGTCCCGGGTCATGTCTATCTGAAATAGCAGGAGTTGTCAAACGATGATGTTATTCTCAGCGGTGGCTGAGTTGAATTCAGATGAGCAGAGTTTAGAACCGACATACCAGCACTCGGGACACTCCCATACGTGCTACGTCCTCATCTCCAACAACCAACGAAGAGCCCGAATAGTACTAGCACCAGTTACAATCTGATTATGTTTCTATCTGGCCATTCTTCGGATTACTGAGTGTCGGCCAGATTCTCTGGTTTCTCACTGCCGCAGCATTCTCTCCAGGCAATGATGGGTTATCTGTTCTTTCACACACTACACATGATCCCAAATGACCTTGACCACGTTTAACTTATCACCCAGTGAAGACGACTCAGTCAATCTTTCCATCTGCTCATTTCCCACCACACCAGCATACCCGGGGGAAAATATATAACAGATTGCTCCATATCTGTTCATTTTTTTAATTGAAGCATGTAAATAACAATGTGGATGCTGAGGAGATTATGTTTTATTAAACACAAATTATGGGAACATTATAGACGGATAGAAAGAGCAATAAAGATATCCTGAAAGACGTTAACTCACTAGGCGAACTGGTTAATTGCATCAGAAGAAAACAGACCACATTCTTTGGGCATGTGATGATAAGGACAAGCTGGAGTATATTGTCATAACGGGGACACTTGAAGAGGAAGAGAGCAGGAGAAGTTCAAAAGATAAATCCAAAACAGCTGGACATCATAACATGGACAAATATAAGAATCAGAAATGATCGGTAGCACACAAGACAGAGGGCTGTGGACAGACATGATCGCCATCTTATGTGGCACGTCAAGAACTATACGAAGAAGGTCACTTATGTTAGAGAGAAGGACAAACATTTCTCACCAGGCAGATGTGAAGTTGAACGGAGCATGAGGTATTAATACCCAGCAGCAGGAATCCAGCAAAGACTCGGCCACTGCTCTGTTTAGCGGCAATGAGTTTCTCCAGCTGCTCCAAGTTGAGGCCTCCTATGTCCAGGTTGTCATAGGTGTATCCCAGCTCCTTGTGGTCAAACACTGAGTTGGGCACAGCATGTTCTCTGAGCATGCAAACACATTAGCGAATGAGTAGGTAAGGAAGTCTTTCACATGGCTTAAGGTGCACTACTAAGTTAAGTAAAATAGCTGTTTACAGTGCTCTTGGCGCAATGTGTAAACGCCTGGACCCATTATCGGCAAGCGATGGGTGATGTGGTCAGAATCACGCCAAACGCCCTTACTTCCCAAGTACAGTCTATGGCTCCTATTGTACCGTGTGTCGACCAGGGCGTCAAAATCCACCTTCATGCAGATTCGAATCCAAGACTACATGGATGGAAAGGCGCGCGTCTAGCCACTACACCACCAGACTGCCAGGCACTTAGGGCACACATAAATGTATGACAGATTGTGCTTTTCAGCTAAAATGCCACTTCACGTATACTATGTACTTTTGTATGGATGCGAAGCGTGGACAATGAGCAGCCATGCTGAAAAACATCTGATGGCTGTGGAAATGTGGTTTCTGAGGAAAATGCAAAGAATACCACGAACAGTCAGAACAACCAATGACCAAGTCCTACAAGAAACAAATGAAAACCGTAAACTGATTAGAGAAATTAGACGTAGACAGTCAACATTTTTTGGGCATGTTATGAGAAGAAATGAATTGGATAACTTGGTGACAACTGGCAAGATAGAAGGGAACAGACCAAGGGGAAGACCGAGAAGTAAACACCTGGATGGCTTGACCACATGGCATGGCGAGACTGAGCTGATCCATGACTCTGGTGATCGAGTGAGATGGTGAGTCATGACCGCCCACGCTTTCCGGCATGGCACATGATGGATGGATCCCAGTTGCAGATTTGGGATTTTGAAAAACATTGTTGGATATCCTTTGCAGGAGGTTGCAATCAACACCAGGTTGATTATCTAGGCAAGTGTACATGCAGTAGTTTAATTGCTTTCTGAACCAGAAGTCAACTCTGAAGTCTAGCTGCCCAGGGTTGCGGAATGGACCCACTGCTCCGCTGTCAGCGTACAGGAAGTTTAAAGGTGGGCGTTTTAAACCACTCGGTCACGATGGTCTATGTAATGCGTCATGCTGTATGAAATTGCCGAAATTGCCTGTATGAAAAGTATCTATTAATAAGTCACTGTCATTGAAAGTAAGAAAGACAGTGCTGAAATGTTATATAGAATCTATCTTGCTGTATAACAGTGAATCGTGGAACGGGGATGCAATTATGAAGAGCTTAGAAGCTTCGAAGATGTTCCTGAGACGAATGTTGCTAATTATTAGACTGCCAGAGTAACTGAAAATAAATGCATAGAAGAGACTAAAGAAGTCAAAATATTATGTATAATTATGAAAATAAGAGAGACAAACACCGTGCTTTGGTCTTGTGATGGGAGGAGAGGCGCTGGAAAATACTGTGGCGACTGGAAAGATCAGTGGGAAAAGGAACAGAGGCAATATGAGAAAAACGATATTGTATAGACTGAGAGGGTGTCGCTAAGGAACATCATCAGCAGGGTTGATCCAGAACATCAAAGACCGATATATGGGGACAGTATGAACCCTAAACCAGTTGACAGGGCTGCTGACTGATATTGTATGAGGTATGATGATCATTGTCTTTACTGACGCTTCTTCCCAGAGAAATCCTTGATCCTAATTTGGCTCGTTGACTATAAAGCCATAGTTGCCATCTTGGTTTGTATAACATCCTGACATTAGGCAATCCTTCACGCAGTCACTTATTCGGTACATAATTTAGGCTATGTAAGTCTGCTAATGTCTCTATAATTAACACCTTCAAATGTAGGACATTTCAGAATGCAATTACAGAAACGAAGACGTCGAAACAACAAGCCTTCATCAGCAAACAATACAAGAAGAAGCAACAAAATATAATCATGGGAAATGGGTACTATAGAGCTTAGTGTTTGGAATAGTAGGAAATAAAAATAATCACAATGAAATATAACGTGTGGTACTTCACCCAAAAGCTCCTGGAACAGTTATGTACTGCCCAGATTGTTAAGCTTTATACAGATATTTGTCTCTGTCTTTTCCTACCTCTCTTGCCGTAATGTTTCCTATACGTGATTAATCTCTGTATCCTACCTCTTTTGTTTATATTTCCCGTGTATTTATTTGTCATTCCTGCTATATTCATATCAGATGAGGACGATTTGGAAGCAGACAGTCCTGCGTTGATTTCGATGGTATGGGCGTCGGTGGTTCATACAGCCATGGCATACTACTGATCGTAAAACTTTCCTTTTAAATCACAAACAGTCAATAAATTATGGGGCTGATTGCGACGTCGTGTGAAGAATATGCAACTAACTTTTAACTATATACAATAAGAGGCAGTGAACAATTCTTCAGAGGCATTATTAGAAAAACTCGAACGTACTGTGACAACTAGATAGTTTATAGAAAATACATAGGTAAGAAAGACAGAGAATATTGAATAACAGCATTTCAATATGATGTGAACAAATATTAGCCGATGAGTTGATGCATCTATTAGATGTTGCTAATTGTGGGGAAAATGATCTGGTATGAGAGTAATCATGATCATGAGGATGCATAATTGGAGAAGTATTATGTAAACAATGGTTATCTTTGATTAAATGATAAATGACACGAATGCAACATTGCTCAATAGCAGATGACATCTACGGTGTCGTAATTATCGCAGACAATGGATTTTGTGTTTTGTTGGTGTATCTGTTTTTAATTAAGGACTTGCCATGACTTTATTGGAAAGAAAGCCGAGTCACAGAAATGTGGTTTCTGTGTAAAATGTTGAGATTGTCGTGAACTGCTATCACGATCAATACCACGTACTGCAAACAGCAAAACCTTAAGGACGGATGATTGTCCACACAGGGCCAGGTCAATTGTCATGATTTTGATATGGGGCTTTAGATCTGGACAACGTTGTGATTGTCTGGGGATCGGGAGAATGTTTTGAGAATCGCAAGAATGTTGTTAGGGTCTGGAGAAGGTTGTTAGGGTTGGGAGGAAGGGACAAGGTTGTTAAGGTTGTTAGTGTTTTGCGAATGTTGTTAGCTCTGAAAAAAAAGAAGATTGTTATCCGTGTCTGGATAATGTTGTTACAGTCCGGAGTAGGGTTGTTATGTAGAAAGTATTCGAGGCAGGGTGGAAAAAGGGAGAATTGCTGTAAGGCTTGGATGGGCAACCAGGTAGCCACAGGGTGGAGCTTACATTAGAACAAAAAGTAGAAATTGTTCTGGAGTAATAAGACTGCCCTTTCTATCCCGCATGGCGGATATAGATACTGTTGATTTATGTCTTTCAATCAATATCTGTATTAATATTCATCTCTCATTGTCTTTACGCAGATGTCTATACTTTTGCGAATCTAATTAAGTGTAGTTTAAATGTTCTGGTAATGTCTTTTTGATAAAAATAATACCTTCGAAGATAACTATAATAGTAACGATGGTGATAACAGCTATTACGTTGATGATAATGATGATGATGACACACGTGCCTGGTGAACTTGTTCTGATTAAAACCCTCGAAGCTGAATGGCTGCATGGGTTTTGTCATGTCGTTGAACGCGCAGTCGGCTCGGTTGTAGGCCAGATGTCTTCGCTTCTGGAGCTCCTGCCACACGACCCAGATCTTGTCTGTGAAGGAGTGATGGATGAAGAAGATCGGATCATAGGCTGAGTACTCCAGGGAGGATAGTGAGTATTTTTGATATCCTCCAACGAGGTAGTGGATGGCGTTATGCATGACCTCGAATTGGACCTAGAGTAGAAAAAGGAGAATCGATGGATTCTGATGAATACTAAACTGATGAGTTGAGTTGAGTTGAGCTACGAAATCCCATCACTGCACTCAGGATATTCCCACACTCTCTCCGTCCCCTCGTTCAACAGCCAGCGAAGAATCATACTGCTAATCGTTCCAACTGCCATCTGAATGAAAGTTTTCGTGGTATTCCCTCTCGGTCTCCAAATTCGTCCAGAGTCCCTGCCGATCCCCTGCCATATCATTCTCTCTACACACGGATGCTCAGTCTGTTCTACCCCTTTCTCCTCCTGGTCACCACAAAGGCGCTCGGCCACCTCTCGCTTGTCCATAGGTAATGTACCACCGAGAGGTGCACTCCCTGCCAACCTATAATGCTGTTCATTTCCCCGTACTCCGGCATGACCAGGGCAGAAAATCCATACATTTCTCAAATTCTGTGACCTTGAAGCGAGGCAAGCCATTCTACACGAAACATTTCTCTTTTGACCTTACTAAGCATACTGAACTTCTGTGCAAGAATGCTAAAAATTAATTCTTTACAACGGTATTGTAATTTCACAGAAGAAATTGCCCCTTCTGCTGTCGTGACAGTTCAATTGTGTGTTTAGGGTATACAAGTTGGTCGTGTTGTTATTCATGTCTTAGTCAGATATGACTGAGCTAACGTATGACAATAGACTATAGACGGTACCATCTGCTTTCTGTTAGCGCCGGTTGTTGGGTGGCGCGCACCAAACCTGACAACTCATATTGAGCCAACGGCTTCAAGCGGAGAAACTGCTATCGGAAGGGTACAAGCCTTATCCTGGTAAATGCAACCTAAAGATTAAATGCCATTGCAGGGCAGGCTAGGCCCTGAGCCTTGGTTGGCAAAAGGTCTAGGCTTGAAGCTCCGAGTATTGGACAGATAGATCATTGCTTTGTTGATCTAGAAGCTTCTGCAGCATGTCTTGTTCCAGACGTATTGGTGTTACCTTTCCTCTAGAGTTAACTAGGCAGGCCGAGAGAGGAATCATGCTGTGTGGGCAACACATGGTCTCTACAATTCAGCCCAGGCTTTGTGCTATGGAAAGGTATAACTTCACCCAAGGTCTTGTTGTAATTATTATGCCTGTTTTGAAGCACAACGTAACAAACTATTATCTGCCAAAACAGCAAGATTCCGGTGTACAGATTAGCAGCGATATTTTCAACTAAAGGCCAACAGTTATCCGCCTTCAGCACTGTTTTTGGTTTTGTTTGTTTCTTTGTTGAGAGTGCCATTGCCTGATAACCACTGTCTGTAAAGTCGACTTCCCTGCTTCATCCGACTTTCGTATTGCACTTTTTGGGCAGAAATTGCTCGTTTCATCCGTCTTTCGTACTGCACTTCTTGGGCAGGACTTGCTTGTTTCAACTTGCCAACAACACACATATCCGGATGTGGCTTATTCATGTTTGTGATTATATTGTAGCTGATTGCTACATGTTTCATCACCATCATCATCACGTGGCTTGTAGTGTTTTGAACCTTTGCCCCATAGCAGTCTGTTGAAGTCTTTTTATCATAAGCTAGGTGTGCTGCCTCTGTTGCTGTCATGTATAAATTATCTACCACATCTTGCACCCATCTACATTGTCATCTTTCTCTTCTGGCTATGCATCCCTCCATAACGATCTTTTATAGGCTTTCATAACAATAAAAAATAAAGCGCATCTGTTGTATCAATTCTCTCTCTCTCTCTCTCTCCTCTCTCTCTCTCTCTCTCTCTCTCTCTCTCTCTCTCTCTCTCTCCCCCCCCCCCCCCGCCGGCACATTTCATCCAATTGTCCGCGTGTCTCCAAACATTCAAACCAAACAGAACTTACTTCAAAGTCACAATAATCGACCTGCTCCAGAGCAGACAGAACTAGGTTAAGCAGCTTGGAGTGTGTCCCATCTTCTGTGGTGTCAAACAGTTCTGGTCGAACATCCCGAACTGTGTGGGCTTGTTCCGACGGGACATATCCACGTGAAAATGGGTTGATATAGACCTGGTGGATAGTTTTAAATATCTAGGGACATTTATAACATCAGATGGAAGATGCACAACAGAGATCAAGAGCAGAATAGGGCAAGCCAAGGCTGCATTTCACAAAATGAAGAATATCTTATGCAATAAGTCACTATCATTGAATGTAAGAAAGAGAGTGCTGAGGTGCTATATAGAACCTGTTTTGCTGTATGGCTGTGATTCTTGGAATATAAATTAACAACTTAGGAAGAGATTAGAAGCAACAGAGATGTGGTTCCTTAGACGAATGTTGCGAATTCCTTGGACTGCCAAAGTAACTAACGACGAATGCCTTAAAGAGGCTGACGAAACTAGAGCATTATATACAACAATAAGAAAGAGACAAACTGAATTTTTTGGTCATGTGATGAGAAAAAGAGTGTCGAGAGGATACATAGAGCCTGTTCTTTTGTATAGATGTGAAACTTGGACAATGTGCAGTCAAGCTGAAACACATCTGATGGCTGCAGGAATGTGGTTTCTGAGGAAAATGCAAAGAATACCATGGACAGACAGAACAACCAATGACCAAGTATTACAGGAGACAAATGAAAATCGTAAATTGATTAGAGAAATTAGACGTAGACAGTCAAAATTGTTTGGACATGTTATGAGAAGAAATCGATTGGAGAACTTAGTGACAACTGGCAAGATCAAAGGGAACAGACCAAGAGGAAGACCGAGAGGAAAATACCTGGATAGTTTGGCCACATGGTATGGACGAGACAGGAACACTGAGCCGATCCACGACGCTGGTGATCGAGTGAAATGGCGAGTCATGACCGCCCACGCTTTCCGGCATGGTACATGATTGATTGATTGATGAGAAGAGAGGCGCTGGAGAACATCGTGACAACTGGAAAGATCGAGGGAAAGAGAGACAGAGGCAGACCACGAGAAATGATGCTGGATGGATTGCGACGGTGGCATGGAAGAATATCAACGACAGAGTTGATCCAGAAAACCAAGGACAGAGATCAGTGGAGAGTCATCAACGCCTACGCCAGTCGGCACGGCACTTGATGCTGATGATAGACCTGGTCAGGCACAAATTAAAATATTTACATAAGTCTTTAAGGAGCAGTTCTGATGATTCGGTATACTCAAAGCTATATAGATGTTTCCCATAGCAAATACCGCTGCTGTGTGTGGAGTATTAGACTTTCGCACGTTCTGTGTCACCATATATGAGATACAAGGGTCAGCGTGGCAGAATGATAAGAGCGTTCTCTTTTACATGGCCATTGTGCTGAGGAAGTGGGTTCAACCCCCACACCGGTCAGTTGAAATAAAATGTTGACTTCTCGTTCTTGACTGGAGGACGAACATTACTCGTACCTCACACGACGGAGTGGGTTCACCATTTTTGCATAGGACACTGGTAATATGGAAAGCTAAACCACATAATAAAAAATCAGTTCAATGAATTAGAATTATTAGCAAGCGTATGGACTACGCTTGAGTTAAAAGCGAGCGGATGAAAACAATATGGGATAGGGTGGGTTGTTCACTTCCTCAAAACCTTTTAATTCCCAAGCAACTCACATAAAATCACGAAAATGGTATGGCACCTATTTCTATCATATCTATACCGTACTGGTCTCAACAACAATGCCCTGCCCCAAGTGTGGATCGAACACGGACCATTGTCTTTGTAGACAAGTATACTAACTAAAAAAAATGGAAAAGAAAAAATCAACAAATGTCACCCTCCTAAACAGCAAAAAAAAAAAAAAAAAAAAAAATATGCAGCTGTCATTTGAAAACATGCTGGAAGACAGCCTCAAGCCAAATGCTGCAGCTAAACAGGCTGCGGAAACAGAGTGGAGAGCCCTAAAGCACATAATTTACAACACTGCTATGGAAATCCTGGGTCCAACCCCCCGAAAGCATAAAGACTGGTTTGATGAAAATTCTGAAGACATCAACCAATTGCTGGCCGAGAAACATGTTCTCCTTAAATGACCCGAAGTCAATCTAAACAAAAAGATTCCTTCAATAACATTCTAAGAGTAGTGCAGCAGAAACTTCGGCACATACGGGACTCCTGGCTGAGCAACAAAGCTGATGAAATTCAAGGCTTTGCTTGCTGACAGACATGATATTAAAAACTTCTACGACTCACTGAAATGGTCATCCATAACCAGGCATAGTTCCCCTCCTCAGTGCAGATGGGGGAACATTGGTCACCGATAAGAAAGAAATCCTTCAACGCTGGGCTGAGCATTTCAGTAACATCTTAAATGCAACTTCCTTCTTCTATGATGAAACCATCAACTGCTATCCTAAAGTTCCCACTAATGATACACTTGGTAACCTGCCAACCATATTGGAACTAAACAAAGCCATCCAGCAACTTTCCAGTGGAAAGGCGCCTGGTCCTGACTCCATCCCAGCAGAGATATACAAGGCAGGTGGGCCAGTCTTAATAGAGCAGCTTCACCAATTCTTTACAAACATATGGGTGAACGAGACCATGCCACAAGATTTCAAGGAAGAGTCAATAGTCCACCTTACAAACGTAAACGAAACCGCCAATCCTGTGACAACCACCGAGGCATCTCCTTGCTCTCAATCGCAGGGAAGATACTCGCCAGAATTCTTCTCAATCGCCTAAGGGCCCATGTCGATCAAGGTCTTCTTCCTGAGAGTCAATGTTGTTTAAGAAAATAATGAGGAACTGTTGACATGATTTGCGCTGCAAGGCAGCTGCAAGAGAAATGTCAAGAACAGAACTCTGAAATGTTCTCCACTTTCATTGACCTTACCAAGGCCTTTGAAACAGTCAGCAGAGAAGGACTGTGGAAGATTATGGCAAAATATGGCTGTCCACAAAAGTTTGTCCAAATACTGCGGCTATTTTATAATGGTATGCAGGCAAGAGTACAGGAAAGTGGTAAACTGTTTGAGCCCTTTCCTATCATCAATGGAGTGAAGTAAGGATGTGTCTGGCACCAACACTGTTCAGCCTCATGTTTTCAGCTATGCTGACGAATGCCTTCGAGAACAATGACATTGAAATAGACATCAACTACCGCATGGATGGAAAGTTGGTCAATCTCTGAAGGCTGAAAGTCAAAACCAAAACTAACAGCGACACCGTCAGAGAACTGATGTTTGCTAATAATTGCGCTCTATATGCCAACTCAGAGGCAGACATGCAACACAATGTTTCAGCTTTGCCAACTTTGGGCTCAATATATACTTGGATAAGACTGTAGTTATGTATCAGCCAGCCGAATATCAAGGTGAACGGTCATAGATTAAGTATTGTGGACAAATTCACCTATCTTGGCAGCACTGTGTCACAAGCTGCCACAATTGATGACGAAGTGAATGCAAAAATCCCCAAGGCCAGCGCGGCCTTTGGCAGTTAGTTAGTTAGTTAGTTAGTTAGTCGACAGATCATCCTCATTGCACATCGAACCATTCAGTCCATAAGTGCTCGGATCCCCTCCTCAGCAAATCCCGCAGCGTGTAGCGGCTAACGACGCCAGTTCTGTGTTGGTTTATCAATCTTCTTTGGCTTCCTGCGTAGTGTTCTTGTTTGGCCACACCTCTTTTAATTTGCTGCTCTCGCAGTCTGGCCATTGTTGTAGATTCACAGTCATCACTTGGTTCTCGCAAAAGTCTTACTTCTTGTAGAGCATTCAGAATGTCGGCCTGGTCCATGGCGCGTCCGCCCTCCACAGTAGCCTCACCTGCGAGCTTGTCAGCCCGCTCATTTCCTTGTACTCCCGCATGCCCTGGCACGAAGATGAAACTAATCTTTGCCAGTCGAGACCGCTCCAGAGGCAGCAACCATTCTCTTCGGATCGACCCCTCCTCTATCCTCTTGATCATGTTCATTGAGTCGCTAAGGAAACAAGCCCTAGTGAATGTCTGTGTCTCGAGCCATGTTATTGATTTACTTACTGCCATGACTTCCATGGTCAGGCTACTTGTGGTTTCAGTAAAAGCACCAGAGTCCTCCTTCACAATTCTCCCTCCGGCCCGAGCTGTAAAGGCCCATGAGCTTCTCACATGTCGGACGACCGACCCATCTGTGTAGATGACCGCGTCACCGTCTAGCGAATTCTCGAAAATCAACGCTTGTACTTCAGCCTCAACAGCAGCCGGATTTTCTTGTCTGCATTTTCTGTCAAGTTGGATGCAAACTGAAAAGGATGTGCAGAAGTCTGTTGGCACTTGCACCCACTCCTCGCCAGGTTCTAAGTCCTCAAGTGAACACACCTGTTGAAGAATGTCTTCGGCTTGACCTTTGGCAGACTGTACAAGAATGTATGGGACAGAGATGGAATAAGCCTGTTAACAAAGCTGAAAGTCTATAAAGCAGTTGTATTATCCACATCATTACATAAGGGTGCAGTCACTTGTGAAGCAACCATTACTGCAAGAGCTGTGAAGAAAAAGGCTGGACAGAAAAACCACTGCAGGAGATCCTCCTCCTGGAGCGTCAAGCATTCTTTGCCCACATTGTCAAAGAACATTTCGAGCCAAAATAGGCCTTATCAGCCATCTTAGAACTCACGGTTCCATACTTTCAACCCCACTGGATGAAATGAATGGTCATCATCATTCTTGATGGACAAACAACAACACTAACTAACCATATTAGCAGCTCCACCACCGTGCCTCCATGTTTACTTTATTTCAAAACATCACACATCGACTATATTATTTCCAAATATCTCATTTAACTCCTCTTTCAGTACATCACAGACACTGTGTTAATTCATAATTATTTCACCTTTCTAGACATCACAGACATTTAACTTCATCTTTCTAGAAATCATAGTTGTTTAATTGTTATAGGAATCACAGACAGTTGTTTAAGTTTTCTAGACACCACAAACATTTGTTTCATCTTTCTAGGAATCACAGACAGGTATTTAATCTCTCTGGACATCACAGACAGTTATTCTAACTTTCTATACATCCCAGACAGTTATTTCATTTTTCTGTAAATCACAAACAGATATTTAAAGTATCCGTACATCACAGACAATTTATTATTTTTATTGGCACCTTTCCGTCTTGACAGACGATAGTTTGGTACATTGTGCTTCAAAAAGGTTTAATAACTACTAGCTCTGGCGGTGGCGAGTGTGGCTGATAAGGCCAATTCGTGCTGTAAATGTTTATCCACAGTGGATTCATGTGAAAACAAGGTCATTTCCACCATCATGCACCATCTTACGTCTCTCACGCTCTGTGTGTGCTTTATATGCAATCATTTTCTTCTTTGTCTTTATTCCATTTCTGATAGTTGTCCTCCATGCACCACGTTCAGCGACGACTTGCTCCCAATGTGCATTATCAATGCCTGTATCAATCACGTCCCGCTTACACACATCTTTGTATCGTTGTAGAGGCCGACCCTCCTTTGGTATTCTACCATCATCCATCCTCCTAACGTGTCCTATCCATCTAAGTCTATGAAGACTGAGCATGGAACACACCGTCACACAACCTGATCTTTCCAATACTTCAGTGTTTGTTATTTTGTCTTTCCACTTAATACCAAGTATTCTTCGCAGACACAGCTTATGAAAGCTGTTTAAACATTTCTCTTGGTGTGAGTAAGTTGCCAGGTTTCACTGCCATAAAGAAGAGTACTTAGAACACAGGCTTGATAGGCGAGGACTTTTGTTTTGGCAGTAAGCTTCCTGTTCTCCCAGACTCTATTTTGCTGACATGTTCATTGTTGTTGCTGCCTTATCAATCCTGATGTTGATTTCCTGATCTAGGGATAATTTGCTATTTACCTCTGATCCTAGATATGTAAAATGGTCTACTATCTCCAGTTCGGCGTCGCCAATAAAGATTGATGGTACCCCATGTGCACCTTGTGACATAATCTGTGTCTTCTTTTTGTTAATTGTTAAACCAAATCCAGAACAAGCATTGGATAATGCAGATAGCAGATGATGTAATTCTTCTTCAGAGTTGGTTTAATTGCAGCATCATCCGCAAAAAGAAACTCTCTGATTATTTTATTTATTTGGTTGTTTCGGGATTTGAGAACTAAATATTGAGCACATCTCACTACTGGTAACGCTGATCGTATTCTGGTATGAACCTAAGGCCCATCCACGTCAATATGGAAGCACTAGACTCGAGTTTTGCTCTCGTTTGAGCTCGTCAATAATGCATATCCTTGACCGAACCCGGAAACAAACCCCGGACCACTGGCGTTTGACGCGAGTGTGTAACCACTAGACCACGCGGCACACGCTGGACACGGCCAAATTATCACAACAGAATATCACAACGACACCCATCGTAAGCTGTAGCTCAAGATTTGCCTAATCGCCGTGACTGACGTCCGTCAATCGATGTGGACCCGAACGATCTCTGATTAGTACTCTCCTAAATTTTGTTTTGGCCTTCAATCTCTGCGCATTATAGAGTCCGCCATCTGAGCGTAAGTGAATGTATATACCGGCATCCTGATCACGAAAGGCATATTTCAGTAGAAATGAAAAGTATATTCCAAAGAGGGTGGGGGATAGTACACAACCTTGCTTAATTCCACTCTTGATTTCAAACTCTTCTGAAGTTGCACCATCAAACTTGATTATACCCTTCATGCCTGTGTGGAACGATTCCACAATTGACTGAAGAGTTGGTGGGCAGTCAAACTTCTTTAGTGCCTTGAACAGACCCTCACGACTGACCAAATAAATGCCTTTGAGAGGCCGATGGAGGCAATAAACAGTGGTTTATTTTGTTCCCGGCATTTTTCTTGCATTTGTCGCAATGAGAATATCATATCAATGGCAGACCGGTTCTGCCGAAAGCCACACTGTGATTCTGGGTAGACGATCTCCTAGGACTTGAAGTCTGCGCAGAACAATTATGGCAAATACTTTCCCAACAGTACACTACACAGAAGATGAAGAAGACACAGAAGAAGAAGTACACAGACAATTACTTCATCTTTATATATATATATATATATATATATATATATATATATATATATATATATATATATATATATATATATATATATATATATATCGTGTGCCATGCCGGAAAGCGTGGGCGGTCATGACTCGCCATTTCACTCGATCACCAGTGTCGTGGATCAGCTCAGTGTTCCTGTCTCGTCCATGCCATGTGGCCAAGCCATCCAGGTATTTTCCTCTCGGTCTTCCTCTTGGTCTGTTCCCTTCGATCTTGCCAGTTGTCACCAAGTTCTCCAATCCATTTCTTCTCATAACATGTCCAAAAAATTTTGACTGTCTACGTCTAATTTCTCGAATCAGTTTACGGTGTTCATTTGTCTCCTGTAGTACTTGGTCATTGGTTTTTCTGTCTGTCCATGGTATTCTTTGCATTTTCCTCAGAAACCACATTTCTGCAGCCATCAGATGTTGTTCAGCTTGACTGCTCATTGACCAATTTTCACATCGATACAACAAAAAAAAAAAGGCTCTATGTATCCCCTCAACACTCTTTTTCTCGTTTCAATTGACATCTTTTTAGTGGTCAGAATGTTTTTCATCTTGCTAAAGGCTACTTTCGCCATGGCGATTCTTGTTCTAATCTCTTCAAGGCATCTCCCATCAGATGTTATGACTGTTCCAAGATAATTGTACCGATTCACTTGTTGAAGAATATTTCCATTTACTTGTATATTACATTGTGGCACTTCTTCCTTCCTATTGACGACCATAACCTGAGTCTTTTTACAATTTAATTCTAATCCCAGTTGCTCACTGTGTACAACAACTGCACCTACTATTTTGTTGCAGGTCCTGCGCATTGTCTGCAATCAATACTGTATCATCTGCATATCTAATGTTATTGATGTTTCGTCCTCCAATGCTGATTCCATTGATATCCTCTACATTTCTGAAAATATTTTCACTGTATAGGGAAAAAAGATCTGGAGACATCACACATCCCTGCCTAACACCTCTCTTAATTGGCTGATACTGTCCCACTTCATTATCAATCCTTATTGCAGCTTGTTGTTTCCAATATATGTTGTTTATAAGTCTAATGTCTTTCCCATCAATTTGTAGATCTGCAAGCATATCCACCATGTTGACATGTCTAACTCTATCAAAAGCCTTTGTATAGTCAATAAAGCACAGACGTATATCCTTGTTTACTTCTATAGCACGTTCAATAACTGTTCGCAGCATATACACAACATTTACTGTACCCTTTCCTTCTACAAACCCTCATTGTTCTTCCCCTATTTCAGGTTGTATCTTTTTCCTCACTCTTTGCATGATAATTCTTAGCAAAATCTTTGTGATGTGACTCATTATACTAATGGTTCTATGTTGATCACATTCCAAGGTTCCTGATTTCTTTGGGATTGCAATAAATACAAAGTTACATAATTCAGGAGGTATATCTCCAGTATCATATAATGTGTTCAGCAGTCTGGTGACTTGCTCTAGTCCTAATTCTTCTAAAGCTTTAATCATTTCTGTTGTGATGTTATCTGCACCGGGGGACTTGCCAGCTTTCATATGCTTAAGAACATTTCGAACATCCATCTCCAAAATTGGCAGTCCTTCATTATTAAATCTAATATCATACTGTTCGTCTCTGTTATCATCATAAAGGTGTTTCACATAATCTGTCCATAAATGTAGAATCTGGTCTTTTTCTATTATGATTTTGCCATCCTTAGTTTTTAGACACCCTGTTGATGTACTTGTTCTTTTATTAGTAAGTTCCTGAATTCTTTTGTGCACTAATTTGGTATTTTGACTGTTGTGTTGGTTTTCAATTTCTAAGCACTTTTCCTCAAGCCATGCTTCTTTTGCCTCCTTACATAATTTTCTGACTTGTCTGTGAATTTCTTCATATTTGACAGAATTATTTTTGTTGAGTCTTCTTGTTTCCATGAGGTGTAAAATTTCTTCAGTCATCCATTTCTTACGACCCACCTTCTTTAATTTTGGAATAGTTATTTCTGCAGCCACTTTGAGTGAATTCTTCAACGTTTCCCATTGATCATCCACATCCTGGAATAGGATCTCTAGATCAGACAATATTTCAATTCTGTTCTATACTTCTATGTTGAATTTGTTTTGTATTTCCATGTCATTACTCAATGTACACAAATCATATTTAGTGTTTCCTGTTATATACTTGACTTTCTTCAACTTTATCCTCAATGTTCTTGTGAGTAATCTGTGGTCACTATAACAATCAGCACTGGGAACTGTTTTTGCTACTGTTAGCGCGTTTCTAAATCTTCTGCTAATGAGAATGTAGTCAATCTGGTTTGTAATCCTGCTATCAGGACTCCTCCATGTCCATAATCTTCTATTGTGTTGCTTAAACCATGTGTTTCCTACAATCATTTCCTGTTCTTTTGCCCACTCTATGAGTCTGTATCCTCTTTCATTTCTCTCTCATAAACCATAGTTTCCTACTGGGTATCTATCTCCTTGATTTCCTACTTTTGCATTGAAGTCCCCTATTATGATGTTTATTTCTGAAGTTTTACATTTCTTTAAGGCAGACTCTATGTCATTATAAAATTCTTCTACACTATCTTCACTGGATTCTCCTGTTGGGGCATATACTTGAATAATATTTATGCTAAAAGGTCTGCCACTTAATTTAACTAGTAGAACTCTGTCCGACACGGCCCAATATCCTTGAACAGATTTTGATGTTTTCCGGTCCAAAATAATTGCCACTCCCCTATGACGATCTTCTCCTCCAGAATAAATAATCTTGAAATCTTCTTCTATCTTGATGCCTGCTCCTGTCCATCTCGTTTCTCACATACGTAAAATATTAATTTTTTCCCTTTCAATTTCTTGTTTTATGTTCTCTAATTTTTCGTCGTCGTTTAACGTTCCAAGTTGCTAATTTTAACGTCTCTGTCCTTGTCTTGCGATGATAAGTCTTTAAGCACTTTTAAAGAGGTAGTTTCCTCTATGGCAGTTACCTTACTGGTCGGAGACCGCAGCCATTGACTCAAGAAGAGTTCCTCTACCTGCCGTCGTGAAACTCGAGACCATGACCTACAAATATCTGTCGGCTGCCTTCAAAATTTCATCCACCGCCTGCCTTCCGTGGCTTCTTTTGAAAACTTCCAATCAAAGAACACAAAATAACATCACATAATCCACAGGAAAACACTATTCACAGGAAATCCATAGGAAAACACTAAATAGCGTCCCTCCGAAAAGTAACGCTTCATTTTGTCGCCATTGTACCGGAAGTTATATATATATATATATATATATATATATATATATATATATATATATATATATATATATATATATATATAAAACAAATAATTATTTTATGTTTTCAACCATTACACATAATTATTTAATCTTTTAAGGCACCACACATAGCTATTTCATCTATCCAGACATTACGGGTGGTTATTTCATCATTCCACACATCACACATAATTACTTCATCATTTCAGATACAAAACATGTTTACCTCACCATTACCAACATTGCGTATCACCTAATCATTCACACATATCTACCTCATCATTCTAGACATTGCATATAGTTCATCATCAAACAAAACATCACAGCTAGTTACCTCATCTTTCCAGATATCATAGAACGTTGTTTGTGTAAAGGTACTGGGCAGCTCAATGATATTTCTGGTCCAGTCCCAGTAAGGGATTGCTATTGAGCTACCATGGTTTGCAAGTGCTTGTTCAACCTGTAACACAAATTATTGTTAATGTTAATATTTTGGTGACGGAACGACTTACAAGTTACGGTTGCCACCTCTACCATGAGAAGTACTGTGTACAAGTTTAGTTGTAAGTACATGGCGAGATAAGTACGTGATATAAAATATTTGATGACATGCATCGAGGAGCGGCTAGCCGAGTGGCTAAGAACGTCGGGTTCTCGTTCGAGACCCGCGTTCAAAGCCTCGGTAAGTTGTGGATGTTTTCTATCGGGGGCACACCAAAAAAAATCCTAACATGCACAGTTCTAGGCGAGTGCACTAGCCAGGCGACCTTAATTCCCCAGGCTCAAAACCCATCTGCTCTACACCGCCAGGTACTATAGGCAGTAAATGATAGATGACATGCATGTTTCACGTGACAACGAATGGATGTGATTCATTGAGAATCTCGCAATCACTAAAGAAGTACATTGGGGCTTTTGAGCTCAAATGCTAAAGACAAGTCTTACAATATGTGGACCCAGAAAACATATTATTGAAATTCTATAATATCTGAACGTGAAAGAAACATGACTCATGAATAGTATCATGTGTCGGGAACTGACATACTGTGGCCATGTTACACGTCACAGTGGCATTGAAAGTACAGGGATGGAAGCCATGACTCCTGGTAGAAGTGACAAGGGGTCGAACAGCACGAAGATGGGCACAGGCTATTGCAGATATATTGGGCTGAAGGATGCAGGGGGCAGGAGTACTGGACAGAGATCGAAAGGCTTTTCCACGCTTCGTGATGAGAGCGACGTTCTGCAAAGAACCTGCTACATGGTGATAACGTAACGCACGCCTATTTTAACGCTATCGGGCCTAATGGGTATATGGGGCAAGCCCCATGTTTGTATAGATCAATCGACACTCGATGGGTGATATAAATATCTGGTGGGTGAGCCCCATGTTTGTATAGCCCAATCGACACTCGATAGAGGATATAAATATCATGGTGGGTGACCGTATTCTTTTCAAACGACATTTGGTAGCGTTTTTAGGATGATCGACCTGGGAGATCAGGTACATGTCTTAAATAATCAAGCTCAGTTCGGATTTTAACAGATTCAGTGCCCCCCAAAAATGTAGGTCTGGACCAAATTTACGCTGGTAACTTACGGGGGTATGTTAACCGGTCGCTCAGAAAGCAATGGCAAACTACTGAGCGTATTATTGCCTAGTGCATCAACAGCAGATGAAAAATGCTGGTGTTGACTGCAACATCCTGTAAGGGATATTTAAAAAAAACATCAAACAAAAAAGCATGGTGGAAAATGGGAAGAAGGAGTGTGTCACAGTTATGACTTAAAAGTTGTTAATATGGTAGCAGACATGTTGTATTATAACACAATGATAAATGTTCGGCGATATAAAAGCCCATGGCAGATACGGACAATCGCTGAAGACGATTAACCAACCCATGGCAACTAATCAGTTATCACATGCCCAGCTGGCCAACAGGCAAGTATGGTAGCCAGTAAGATCATATAGTATTTGACCTCGTCCGGGATCTGGACATTGTCCAGGCTGCAAGACCACATCTTCTCCCGTACTCTCGTTTTATTGTGTAACAATTGTTGGCGGTGGGGTTGGCGGTGGGCTTGGGGAGGGTAAGTTCACGGGCTCACACGTTACTATCAGTTCTGTTCATTATGAGACTGTGTGTGCACCAATTCGTCCTATAGATTATGCGATTACGTGGGCATCACTTGGTTCTCTTGGTGGTACGATTCTATGTTCCTCAGTTGGTTATGTAAATCATGCATTGCCGTCAATTATTGTGTTTAGCGAATCATTCGTTTGTATTCAGCATGAAAAGAAGTCAGACCATGTATTGCTCTAACTGTCCACCTGTCGGAGCTTCCATCGTAGACCAGTTGCCTAGTATTTAGATTAGTCTTTAGATTGCATTTCCTCGCACTAGGATAAGGCTTGTACCTTCCCATTTGCGCTCCCCCGCCAGAAGCCATTGGCACAATGTCGGGTGTCGGGTTTGGTGAATGCCGCCCAACATTCGGTTCTAGCAGAAAGCAGGTAGCACTGCCAACTGTCATAAGTTCGTCATATCTTACTAAGACCTGAACCGATTTCTATTCTTTTAAGTCAACATTCAATAATAGGCCAAAGTTCAATAGCATGTTTGAGACGAAGAGAATACCAATGTGGCAAATAACACAGGTCACGATCATCCGTACGGTTATTCCCTTACCTGTAAGGTAAACAGTCGATGCCAGTGAGGAAAGGTGGGCATGCCATGCTGGCAGCAGGCCACAGTTGGGTGGTCGGGATCTGGACAACGAGCTGGAGCTCCGTGGAAGGATGCCAGATGAGTCCAGCCATCTCTTGAAGTGTCCAGCTGAAGGCTATACAGTGCAGCCTTGAGACTTGTAATGTCACGTTCACTTAATGTGCTCAGGTCTTGGCGAACAAGATTTGGAGCCACAATGGCGGAATTAGGGATTCCTATTAGAAAAAAGAGAGAAAACCATCAATGCTCCACACTGGTAGATTTATGGTTTTATGTGAGAAAACTAATCCTTCCGTCCCCAAGGGAATCGACGATGTATGGGTCACAGTATTGAAGCCATGCTTATCTAACAACTTCATTGGGCTTAAAATTGAAAGCCAGTTAATCAACTCTCTGGGATGCCTCCATACAGCGGGAATCACCCTGTTGTAGATGCAACTTTATAACCTGCTGACTTCACTCTATATTTTCATATCTGGCTGTTTGCACACCTTTGGCTGCACATTTCTTATATTGCATTTTTGCAGCTGAATTAGACTCAATCTTATAGAAAAAAGAGTACCTTTCAAAACTGAACTGAAGCCAACTTTTGTGCCTTCTTGATCACGAAGGAGTTGTGTGTTAATATTATTTTGTAATTTTATGTGTTTTCTTTGGATCTGCTTGTGCTCTCCCGTACCTGATGAATATTTATACAACCGAAAGGTCGTTTGTTGTGTCCTAGGATACTTATTTTTATTTTATTACTTTATTATTATTATATATATTTTTTATTGTTTGTTGTTTTGGGGGAGATCAGGTTGCTGTGGAAATACAAACCGAACTCAATCGCATAAGTACTTGGTGTGATGAAGCTGGGGCAATGTTCAACCCAACAAAGGCAACAGCGACTTGGTTCTCGTTGAATAATCATATTGTCAACACTCGAACACCAACTGTAAAGCTGTGTTCAGAGATGGTGGAAAGAACACAGGCAATGAGTTACCTGGGGATACGTTTTGATCGAAGCCTTGCTTATAATGGGCACAAAGACCAGGTGATAACAAAGGCCAAGCGGGGTTTGGCTGCGATGCGGTTGATGGCGGCAGCATACTGTGAGCAGCGCCATCTGTGTCTTCTGTACGAGGGGGTGGGCATGTCTGTTTTTGAGTACGCGATGGCAATCCTGACTCAGCCTTAAGCAGATAGAGAAGATAGAAAGGATACATAATGAAGCCATGCGCATTATTCTTGGATGTACAAGAGATACAGCATTCAGGGCGATGCGCTACCTTCTTGATTTTCCAACCATTGAAGACAGAATACAAGTTTGCAGAGCAAGCGCCTACCTCAGAGTTAACGCAAAAACACAACATTCACTGAATAGTGAAATTATGAAGGTGAAGGGCAGCAGGTTAAAAAGAGGACGGTCGTGGATGGGTCAAGCCGAAGACATTCTTCAACAGGTGTGTTCACTTGAGGACTTAGAACCTGGCGAGGAGTGGGTACAAGTGCCAATAGATTTCTGCACATCCTTTTCAGTTTGCATCCAACTACATAGAAAATGCAGACAAGAAAATCCGGCTGCTGTGGAGGCTGAAGTACAAGCGTTGATTTTCAAGAATTCGCTAGACGGTGATGCTGTCATCTACACAGATGGGTCGGTCATCCGACATGTGAGAAGCTCATGGGTCTTTACGGCTCGCGCCGGAGGGAGAATTGTGAAGGAGGACTCTGGTGCTTTCACTGAGACCACAAGTAGCCTGACTATGGTAGTCATGGCAGTAATTAAAGCGATAACATGGCTCGAGACACAGACATTCACTAGCGCATGTTTCCTTAGCGACTCAATGAGCATGATCAAGAGGATAGAGATGGGGTGAATCCGAAGAGAGTGGTTGCTGTCTCTGGTGCGGTCTCGGCTGGCTAAGATTAGTTTCATCTTCGTGCCAGGGCATGCGGGAGTACAAGGAAATGAGCGGGCTGACAAGCTCGCAGGTGAGGCTTTGGTGGAGGGCGGACGCGCCATGGACCAGGCTGACATTCTGAATGCTCTACGAGAAGTAGGACCTTTGCGAGAACCAAATGATGACTGTGAATCTACATCCATGGCCAGACTGTGAAAACAACAAATTAAAAGAGGGGTGGCCAAACAAGAACACTACACAGGAAGCAAAGAAGATTGATAAACCAACACAGAACCGGTGTCGTTAGCCGCTACACGCTGCGGGATTTGCCGAGGAGGGGATCCGAGCACTTACGGACTGAATGGTTCGGTGTGCAATGGGGATGATCTGTCAACTAACTAACTAACTAACTAACTAACTAACTAACTAACTAACTAACTAACTAAGGGGGATTTCCACTCTGTGATTTATGTTCACCTTTATGTAGTCCATTGTAAGGTATGTACACAGTGTCCGTTTTTAGTATGTCTCATCTTTTCGCAGATGCTACACACACCTAACTGTTTGCATTTCAAATAATAATAATAATAATAATAATAATAATAGTAGTAGTAGTAGTAGTAGTAGTAGTAGTAGTAGTAGTAGTAGTAGTAGTAGTAGTAGTAGTAGTAGTAGTAGCAGTAATAGTAATAGTAATAGTAGCAGGCGCAGCAGCAGCAGGAGTAGTAGTAATGTTAGTAGGAACAGTAGGTGTAGTAGCAGCAATAGCAGAAGTAGTAGTAGTTGCTGTAATAGTAATAGTAGTAGCAGTAATACTAGTAGGCGTAATAGCAGTAGCAACAGTAGTATTATTATTAGTAGCATTAGTTGTAGTAGTAATATTAGTACTGGCAGTAGTAGTAATAGTAGTATTAGCAGTAGTTGTAGTGGTAGTAGTAGTAGTAGTAGTAGTAGTAGTAGTAGTAGTAGTAGTAGTAGTAGTAGTAGTAGTAGTAGTAGTAGTAGTAGTAGTAGTAGTAGTAGTAGTAGTAGTAGTAGTAGTAGTAGTAGTAATAGTGGTAGTAGTACTAGTAGTAGAAGTAGTAAACCTTGTAGGAGTAATAGGTGTAGTAATAGAAATAGTCGAAGTCGTAATAGTAGTAGTAGACGTAATAGTAGTTGTAGTAGTGAAACGGTACAACTATCTCGGAACATTCATAACATTTGATGGGAGGTGCCTTGTAGGGATTAGAACAGGCCTCGTTATGGCAAAGGTAGCCTTTTGCAAAATGGAATATATACACACTAATAAAATAATGTCGATTGCAACGATAAAAGGAGCGTTGAAATGCTACATAGGACCTATACTTTTGTATGGATGTGAAACCTGGACAATGTGCAGACAAGCTGTAAAACATTTAATGGCAGTGGAATTGTGGTTTTTGAGGAAAATGCAAAAAAATGCCATGGACAGGCAGAAAAACAAACGAACAAGACCGACAAGTGGCAAATGAAAGCCGGAAAATGATTAGAGAAATTATACGTAGACAGTCAAGGTTGTTTTTTTTTCTTTTTTTCGGGCACGTTATAAGAAGAAATACACTGGATAACTTGGCGACAACTGGCAAGATTGAAGAGAAAAGAACACGGGAAGGTAGAAAAGTAACAATCTAGGTGGCTTGACTACATGGCATGGTCGGGACAAGAACTCAGAACTGATCCACGACTCTGGTGATGGTGTAAAATGAAGAAACATGACATTCCCCGCTTACCGACAATAGCAAATGATGAATGAGGAGAGAAACGACTTACGTTTGGCTGGCTCCAGCAGAACATTGGGGATTGGGATTGGATGTATAGGAACTTCTGTTCCGTTTGGGAACTTCACATTGACCCTGAAGTGGTACTCGTCATCAAAACGTATGTTGTGTTCTTGCAGCTGCGGAGGTGATAGAGGGCATTGGCTGAAACCACACGAAGCCATAATTTACTTGCTCGACGAGTTATGTTTGGTTTCGTTGTTATGTCCAGTTATAAACCGTGACATAATGGGGGAATGGTATGTAGCCCGATAGTCTTTGGTATCCATGCTATATGTCAGCGGTTGATTTACTGGCCGCACGTCTGTGAGACTAAGTTTCTTCGTCTCCTCATCCTTCCTATATCCTTCCTCCTGCGTCTTCGTCTGCTTCTGCGTCTGCTCCTGCTGCTTCTTCATGCACCTCAGAAGTCATTGTATCTGACTGGATGTGTGTCAGGTGTGCTTCCTCTAGACACATTCCATCCATTGTAACGGGCCCTAATCCCCCGTGGCTAGGATTACTTTTCTCCAGCAATTTTGCCAAGACAGCGGGCTTATAGCATACTCTTTGCAGTTTCTAACTGTCATGTGATTTTAACTTGCATACTTGCACACAAACCCTCCTGATTTTCGCCCTTATCCGAGAACGCTAGGTATTCAATCTCACAAGTATTGATGCATGATAAGGCAGACGTGGTTGCGGCCCTGTGGGAGCACATGTACACCTCGGAGGAGCAAATGGATCACCATGGTCTGGCAAGAATGCGACAGCGTGGAGTGACGAGGGGATCTGGCCGATGCTCAACGCTTAGAGGAAAGGCGAGACACACATATAATTAGATATCTACTGGTACTATTGGGGTTGGAACTCTTCGCTGGCTTCTGAGGATGGGGACGGAGCGCTTATGGGAATGCCCCGAATGCTGTGATGTCGGTTCCTAAATCAATTAATCAATCAATCAATCAAGCAATCAATCTCACAAGCCAAGCAATCAGGGGGGGGGGGGAGGCGTATGATACACTTGGATACCAATGGTACTGGGAAAATGCCGAGACTGAATGTCAAGGCCGATGGCTTTGCGGTCAGGACCTTTCAGCACCGAATAGTGAGGGTGGTATATAGCTTTACTCGCAACCTGTTGCAATGAGTATAGGTTTGATACCCCAGGTGATATGACATCTTCATGCCATTGGAGGTGGCATCTTTCTAGATGTATTAATTCCCTGTATGCAACAATGGGCTGGAGTCTGTCAATGAAATACCGGATATCAACAGGGAACCTATTACCAGGCATGACTTTATCTCAACCAGCAGCTTTTTGTGAAATGAATAATTGATCTGTTTACACATCTGCATACATGCCACGCACTTGATAGAAAGTTCCAGCTGGTTTCTGAGAATGTATACGTGAAGGGAAACTCTGCGATAAATCCATGAGGAGATCAGTCTTCAGGATCAAGTCGGAAGGAAATGATCTACCCCAGCTTCCACCATACAGCTTTATATGATAACCTCAAAAGTGTGATATAAATTACAGTAACCAAGCCATTGTCTTGTACCCTGTCAGTATTGTTGTTAAGGATGTAAGGAGTGTTCAGCACGTGACATCACGATGCTGACGAACACAGTGACATCATAAGGACAGTTTAAGATTACGCCCCACTTTTGACATGCACCAAAGAGGAGCAGTATGTTATCCGTTTTGTGAGCATTTAAGGGGTGACACCTATAGACATTCATCGGTGAATGAAGGTCCGGTATGGTGACACATGCCTGCCAGTCCAGAAAGTGTAAATGTGCAGTAGGAAGATTCAGAAACGGCGTGACTTCTGTGACAGACCTCACGACCGGGTCTGGCACACGAATTGTGACTCGAGGGTCAACTTTTCTGAAGGAATCCAAGCACTTTATCCGCGCTGGAGGACGTGCATTGAACGCAGTGACGACTACATCGAAAAATGATACATTTATTCTTTACTTTTTCAGAATAAATTTACTCTCTCTCTCTCTCTCTCTCTCTCTCTCTCTCTCTCTCTCTCTCTCTCTCACTCACACACACACACACACACACACACACACACACACACACACACACATTTAAGGTTTTCCTTTGAATCCCTCTCGTAAAATCTGATAGTTTAGAAACCACGCTTTTATCTTTTAGCGAAGATGTGTCTTATGTATCTAATACTGAATTTTTGCATTTGTTTCTCTGGTTCAGCACATGCAACATCAAACTGAACATGTCCAATTTGACACACGCCAATGTATTTAAGTATTTGAGTATTGAGGAAACATTATTAAAGAAGTTAAATGTTGAATACCCCAAACAACTGCAGCAGCATTTCACAAAATGGAGAATATTTTCATCGATTTAATTTTATTAGTGGAAGTGAGGAAAAGAGTTCTTAAGGGCTACACTGAGTCAATCCTGGTGTATGGAAGCGAATCATGAACAATTAGCAGACAAGTGAGGAATTCTATGGAAGCTACGGAGATATAGTTTCATAGAAGAATGAGAACAACGAGGACGGATAGAAAGAGTGACGGAGATATATTAAAAGACGTGAACTTAAGGACAGAACTAGTAACTCACATAAGTAGAAGAAGTCCACATTATTTGGGCATGTCATGAGAACGTGGGAGCTGGAGTACCTCGTCACAGCGGATAGGCTGGAGGGGAAGAGACGCAGGGGAAGACAATGAGAGAAAATTCTGGACAGTTTGACATCATGGCACGGAGGAACATCAGCATATGAAATACCTGACAGGACAAAAGAGAGGAGGCTGTGGGCAGACATGGTGACCAGTGCCATACGGCAAGGACTATAAGAAGCAGAAGTTCAGCATTTAACTAATAGTAAAGTAATATAAACTAATAGTAAAAATATAACACCACAATTGTCAAACTCAACTCTAGTGATTGTTCCTCTACAAGGTAAAATATAGGACTTGTATTCCGGTCCAGTATGTCTATAAGTTAATTATGGTCAACCGTTTGTTGACATGTGATGGAGCGTTTGTTTAAGTCCATCTGAAGGCTACTTCGAGTTTCTTTCCCCAGTGGGGAATATGCCCTCAACCAACCCACTCCACGCCCTTATATTTAGCTGTCCCAGGCAGCTCTGCCCACGCCCTTCCCATATTGTTCATTTCTGTTTCTACTTCTCTTCTCCTTGAAATTTTGGGTCTTCCTCTATTCATTTTGCCCTGTGGGTTCAAAATTAAGGATTTTCTAGCGAAACTATTCTCGAGGTTCTCAATGTGTGGCCTTTCCAACCTGGTGTCTATTCTTCCCTTGTTGGTTCACTGGTATTTATCTAATTCTCGCCATGGGCTCAGAATCGGTGTTTTTGAATACTATTTTACTCCTTTGACTTTGCCCAGGCACCACATAGTGAATGTCTGTAGTTTATTTGTAATAGTTTTCGTTGTTCACGGTGTTTCTGATCCATACAACAGCACTGAGTTAACGTTATTCTAAGTTTAATGTCTTTTGACTTCTACAAACGTTCTAGTGTCATAAAAGCACAGCTAGCTTTCTATATTATTATTATGGTATCTTTATCTATTCCACCACTTTTGTCTAAATATATATCACTTCCTGTCCAATATGGTGAATAGGAGATTGAGCTGTTAAGGCCTCTGGAGTGTTTTTGATTCTGACTACGGCTTGCTTACGCAATTTTCTCACGTTGGACTGGTAGTACATGGTACCATCGCCCAGATAGTGAGTTAAGTGCTTTGGGCGACACTGTGAGCTGTGGATTTCGTGTGGCGTGCTATTTCATTTGTCCGCGGTTTTGTATTGTGAATTGCATGTTCAGAACATGGCAGCTGTCGCTTGCTGAACTAGCTAGTGTTGCCTTATGCAGTAATATGTGTGAAGCTGCTGCTTTTCTAGTGACTGCCGCTTCCATCTGCGATGAACTGTAATTTTAGTGGCCGACTGTTGTGTTGGCATTCTGGCAGCGGCTTTATCCATGTACTTGCCTGTGCGTGCTATTGGTTTATCGGTACTGCTGTTTGTTCCACTTTTCACACGGGGTAGTAAGGAGCATTTTGTGTAATATTCACTGGCACAGGATCGGAACAATATGGGGGGTGACTCTTTGTCGTGAAGTTGGAACCGCGACTAACGACTAACTAACTGTCTACATATATACCCCAGTACGCATATGATTCTGTCCGTTGAAGTGAGGTTTCATCAAGCGAGATCAGGTTATCATTTGCTTGATGTGTTCTTATTATCTGTGTCTTTCCTCTATGGATTTTTAAACCTAGCTAGTTGTTGTGACATCCCATCCAGTGTTGATAGTTTATCATGTATCAGTTTTCGTGTGTGAGGTGATGTAGTCAGTAACGTACTAACGTCCATATCATCGACTACTTGTCAGGGAGAGTCCATTGTGTTCCATTTCTAGCAGTGCTTGTTGTTGTCTTCACAATCCAGTCTATATCAGTAAGAATAGTAAGGGTGACAAGAGGCATCCTTGCCTCATCCCTGTTCGTAAATCGCATCTCATGAAGGACCCTGCCATTCATTTCATTATATGTTGCCTTGACCAAGTTAACGATTTACTGCGGTATTCTACAACGTCTCATTATTTCCAAAGATATTACACACCAACGCTATCAGAGAGACCTTTTCGTAGTCCAAAAATACAATATGAAGTGATAAATATCTGATCAATGCAGGATTTATTTGTTCTGAAGCTGGAATGATCATCACTTAACTCTTTGTCAGTGCCGTTTCGTAAACTGTCCAGCGTGAGCCTGCGTATTATCTTTCCAGGAAATAACAGTAAAATTGTTCCTCTATAATTGTCCCACTCATCAAGGTCTCCTTTTTTCAGCTTCACCGGATATCCTCCTTTCCAGTCTACAGGTATTTGTTCAGTTTCCCAGATTATGTTAAATACTCTGTGCAGTAATTCAGTTACGACGTTTACGTTAGTTTTATTGGCATCTGCTGGGATGCCAACTGGACCAGCAGCATTCCCATCTTTCAGTAGTATGATGGCTTTGCTAAACTTTTCCTTGGATGATTTCTCACAGTTGATATTCAGCGCCTCTTCTGCAGACTGGATATCTCGAGTCTTCTGGAATTAATCTATTTAGGAGTTTCGCTAGGTATTGAGCCCATCTATTTAGTTGACACGAGGGCGAGTCAATAAGTAAGTCACACAGTTCTGTGGGATGGCAGATAAATGTAGTTGGTGTTTTATACAGGTGTCATTAGGTGACAGCAATATCGAACTTTACATTCCCGTTCGTCAGGTGGCGCTAGGTGTCTCATGCGCATGCGCAGTGCAGCGCATAAACAAAGTGGCGACCGTACTCACGGCGTGTACAACCATAGAGCAACGTGATGTTGTGCGTTTTTTGTGGACCTAAAGGACTGCCTGCAAAGGACATTCATAAGGAAATGCTTCCTGTTTATGTTGACAAATTTTGTCCTGTAAAGCGGTGCATAGCTAGGTAGAAAATAATTCTCAAGGACGCTCTAAAATTTTTGATGAAATCCGATCTGGTCGTCTTGTTGAGATTGCAACAGAAGCATCCGTGCAGCGGATGGAGGAGATGATTAGACGTGACAGGCGAGTAACGATAGACTCTGAAGCACCTGCAATAGAATGCTGACATGGTTCAGCAAACAGCATAATGCATGATCGATTGAAATTGAGGAGTGTTGCTTCTTCATGACAATGCCAGACCACATAACTCAGGAGAAAATTAACCAACTAAGGTGGGAAGTTCTGGAACATCCACCTTACAGCCCCAACCTAGCCCCTAGCGATTTCCACCTTTCTGGTCCACTGAAAATCCACCTTGGCGGGAGACATTTCGCGAATGACGCCGCAGTTAAATGTGAAATGAAAACGTGGTTTAGAAAACATAGTATGCAGTTCTGTGCAATCGGTTTGGGAGGACTGATAAAACGATAGGATACGTGCATCAATGTTGGCGGAAATTATGTTGAGAAATAAAGGGACAATGTATCTATAAAAATAAACTGGTTTCAAGTTGTTATCATACTTAGTTATTTTTCTACAGTCATTTGTCACTTACTTATTGACTTCCCCTCGTACTTAATCTTACCATCAGAGGCAGATAACTCACCTGGGGTGTTATCTCATATTTAAACAGACGATCGAAATGCCAAGGCATCTCTGCTGAACCTCCGAGGATGCTGAAGTAACCTGCCTCGAAACACTTCCCTTGGCTGCAAATCTCGAAGTCAACAAGAGCTGATGTCTGGAAGCCACTCAAGAGGAACCCTGGAAGACAAAACAATTGTGATTGAATATGTGGCTTTAATAAATTCTACAAGGGGTAGCTTGAATGACACAGCAATCGGGATTGACTGTGTGTTTTTAACAAATTCTACAAGGCGTATCCTGAATGACACAATAATCGTGATTGACTATGTGTCTTTAACAAATACTACAAGGGGTAGCCTTGATGACACAACAAAAGTGAACATGTTTCTTTAACAAATACTACATGAGAAACTCTGGAAGACAAAAAACAACCATGATTCAATCATTTTTTTTTTTCAACAAAATCTTCAAAGAAGAACCCCAAAATAAGAAAACAATCATGATTGAAAAAAGATTTAAAACACACTGTACAAGAGAACCTCTGCATGGCAACTCGAACATGATTGAATACGTTTATTTTACACATTGCAACACAATCATGATTGAATACATTTGAATACAAATACTATAGAGCAGTAGTTCCTAAGCTTTTCAAGCAGGGGGCCATATCTACTCTTTTCGGTAGTTAAGCGGTCCACAACATTATAAAATTATAAAAGTCGTGCAATATAATTCATACTTTTCTTAACATAAATTTTAAATCAGTTTCGAAAATCGCTATTAAAGTAATTAATTTACAATTGTAACTGTTCTTCATAACCAGTTACCTAAGTTCAGATGCCAGTTTATCAATGTCTGGGTACAAATCTGTCTTAAGCAAAGTCATAAGCGCAGCTAGGTTACCCTCGGTGAGTCTGGAATGTTACTTGTTTTTATAACGATAATTGCGGAAAATGACTGCTCGAGGCCTCGCGTGCCGCTTTCTGATAGCTGGCTGGCCACAAATGGCCCGTGGGCCGTGGTTTGGGAACCTCTGTTATAGAGGAAGGTTAGATGATAAAACAATTATGATAAATTATTTTTTATTAAAATACAATGTACCTCGACAAACTGATCATAGGTCGAACACTGAAACATACTCATGGATATGTCCGTAGTCAGCTGGCGTAGACGATCATGTTTACCCCCATCTCGCGGTGTCATCGCACGTATCACTTAAAAAATACAAATAAATATTGCCCCGAAGTAGTTTCCTGGTATGAGTCTGTAACGTGATAGTGCCATCAGATGTTGCAGGCTTGGGTGTGGCTGAACAGATGACCAGCCTTTCCATCACTCAGCAGGCGACGAGTGCTCATGACATTATTAACGCAGTGTTCTGTCAACTTCGCTGACGTGCTTGATATATATCAGTTAATAATCTCATATTTTCTCACGTCATGATAACAAATATGAATATTCTATTCTCTGCAATCCTCGATTTCTCTAACCACTAATCCTCCTTGTTGTTTCTATAGTTTCAATATTTCTCTTCTTATCACAATGACAGTATGTTTCCTTCTCCCGGCCGTTTCTCCCATTGGACCATAAGCTCTCCACTCAACTCATCCCACCCTTTTGCTTTCTCAAGCAGAGGCTTCCATTTCCTCATCCCATAATATTCTTTGATGTCTCTAATTATTTTCTCCATGTACAATATTAGTATCCAATTCTATATTTATTTGTCTCCCGATGAAGGCTTTGTTGAAGCAATGCCTAAGCAATAAATTGTTACTATAAATATGTTATAGGTAACATGTAAAGAGGAGAGAAGTGACGTCATTGCACAAGGTTTAACCCCATCGGGTTAGATCTCTCTTGGATGAACGGAATGTCCGCTATTAAGAGGATCGGGAAAATTGTACTAGCGGTCTGAACGACGCAGTCTGAACACGAACCCACCACCAATAGAGCTCGAAACATACGATTTGACTACTTCGCCACATAGACCCCCATTGTGTAAAGGTGGCGACACCCATTGTGTACAGGTGGATACCCCCATTGTGTAACGGTGGAGACACCCATTGTGTACAGGTGGAGACACCCACTGTGTAAAGGTGGATATACCCATTTCACATTGGGCAGTGGGGAGAATTTTGTGTGATATTCACTGGCACAGGAACGGAGCATAATGGGGACGACCCGTTGCTGTGAAGTTGGAACTGCGACTAACTAACTAACTATACCCATTGTATAAAGGTGGAAACACCCATTGTGTAAAGGTGGAGACACACATGGAGACCCCACTGTGTAAAGGTTGAGACCCCACTGTGTAAAGGTGGAGACCCCACTGTGTAAATGTGGAGACCCCACTGTGTAAATGTGGAGACCCCACTGTGTAAAGGTGGAGACCCCACTGTGTAAAGGTGGAGACCCACTGTGTAAAGGTGGAGACCCCACTGTGTAAAGACCCCACTGAGAGACTCCATTGTGTAAAGGTGGAGACCCCCCATTGTTTAAACTCTGATGCACTCATTGTGTAAATGTGGACACATTCATTGTGTAAAGGTGGAGACACTCATTGTGTAAAAGTGGAGACACCCATTGTGTAAAGATTGAGACCTCCATCGGGTAAACGTGGAGACACTCATTGTGGAAAGGTGAAGACACCAATTGTGTATTGGTGGAGACATCCATTGTGTACAGATGGAAACCCCGTTGTGTAAAGGTGGAAACACTCAATGTGTAATGGTGGAGACATCCACTGGGTAAAGGATGACACACACATAGTGTAAACGTGGAGACACCCATTGTGTAAAGGTGTACACCCTTATTGTATAACGGTGAAACATACTTTCTTGCATTGTCTCTCAAGTTTGCCTGAAAGTGTAACTATAGTTTCGTTTAAACCAGTGGTTCCCAAACTTTTCAAGTAGAGGGCCATATCTACTATTTTCGGTAGTTAAGCGGGCCACGTTATAAATTATAAAAGTCGTGCAATATCATTCTTACCTTTCTTAACTTTGGTCAACAAAATTCTAAAACTTTAAAGGCAGTCAGTGTCAGTACTACACTGCGGTCATTTTATGGTTTACAATCAAAATTTAATATAAAAATAAATTTTTAATCAGTTTCGAAAACCACTATTAATGTAATTAATTTACAATTCTAACTGTTCTTCACAACCAGTTACTTAAGTTTAGATGCCAGTTTATCAATGTCTGAACACAAATCTGTCGTGCCCAAAGTTACAAGCGCAGCTAGGTTACTGTCGGTGAGACTGGAACATTGCTTGCTTTTTTTTTTTTTAAATATAACTGTCATTGGTCATTGGTGAAAATGACTGCTCGAATCTGTAAGTCGAAACAAAACGACAAATGTATCTCTGGGCGAATGAACGCAAGTGTTCAAATTGTTCGACAGGCAATAGTCACCAGAATGAAATCATATGATCAGCTGAAGGTGAAGCAGACAGCTTCAGAAATGTACATCTCAGTGGAGAATTGCATTTCAAATCAATTACTTCGTGATGAAGGTTTTGCTGTAATTGACAGAGCTTGGCAATAGGAAATACGAACGGATTTATGAAGAGAGCAACATTATCCTCCTCTATTGTGAACTCTTGATATCTCGACTGAACAATATCCAGAAGACTTTCAACTTTTACTTTGTACAATAACAAGTCAAATTTCTTTTGCACCACAAGTTGGAAACACCCCTAAAGTCCCTCCATTCAGCTGTCCGATATTTTACTTTTATTATAATTTTATTTTAAATGAAGAAATATGTCAGGGTCTTGTATGTAAGTAATAGTGTAATTGCCGGTATGTAAGCGAGAGTCAGTGTAAGCAATAGCTGAGGTCAAGGACAGTAGGAGACACCACGGCTTGGCTGACGGAAGGTCAGGCAAGAAGTCCGTGGACAGACCCACGTGATGTGGGAAGGTCAAGGAGGAGAGAGTCAGTGGGTGTGAGACAGCGGATAGAGACGGACGTGTGAAGAATAGCGTTCTTTTATGCATTTTACTTGGGTATGTGGTTCGTGTGTACTTCTGACACTGACTCCTGTCTTTTCCACATTTCACATTGGGCAGTGGGGAGCGTTTTATGTGATATTCACTGGCACAGGAACGGAGCATAATGGGGACGACCCGTTGCTGTGAAGTTGGAACCGTGACTAACTAACTAACTAACTAAGTGTGAAGAATAGCGAGAGATAGAACGATCGAACGATAGTGTTGTGACGGATAGATGAGATGAACGTTGTGTATTGATATTCGAGGAATGTACTAACTGTGATATGTGCGAGATGATGTGAGACTGTGATTGCGAATGGTCATACGGGTGACAGTGTAAATATTGCCCATGTGGACGTGAGCAGCGAGCGTTTGTCTGCCTGTGTAGAATGACTGCTTAATCGTACGCGAGGTGACGGTGGAGTGAGCACATAATGTTATACTGTAATATACTGTAATAAAAAGGTTGTTCAGGAGACAGCTCCTGCGAGTTTCCGATTGCAGTTATGTGTTATTAGTATATGTGTCGTGGACGTTGTAGTTTGCCTGTCCAAGTCCAGTGAGCTAGACGGAGAAGATAGTTAGGACTCTGACAGGTATAATGGTGTCAGAAGTACACACGAACCACATACCCAAGTAAAATGCATAAAAGAACGCTATTTATTTAAAGAAGAAGATCGATTGCATAAGATCTATAAGAAATTGTAAATCAGATATTTGTTAATAAAATCAAAACGAAAATAACATCATTTCTTTCCACAGCAGGTTTCAATTCTACAAAGCGACCGACGTAACCAGAATAGGTCAACTGTAACCAGCACGAGAATCACGTTCCTGTACATCAAGAGTTCGAGTAAACAGCAGATAAAGATAAGTTGATTAATTTTGATTGCTAATTACCCAAATCTGCATTCTTTGATTTCCTTGTATAGATACCATCATTAGTAGATTTGAATATTAAGGAACATAAAATAATGTCAGAATAAGAAACAAGTTATATTTTGCTCTATTGAAACATAAATAGCCTATATCAATATATTAATTAAATACTTAGAAATTAAACCAGGTCCAAAATGACTTCATGTGACGACCTCAAAGAACTAGCCTTAGAATATGCAAGGACCCCGGAACAAGTAAGATACTGGTGCACAGAACATTACAAAACATTGAAGGGCTATTTAAACGATACAAAGTCTCAACTCAAGGAAGACTTGAAACTAGTTGAAAACAGAAATAGGAAAAATAACTTAATCCACGAGTGGACACAGGAATTCGAAAAGAAAATGCAAGACTACACAATTCCAAAAACTAGATGGTATACATGGTATAGGGAATCCTTACCAATACGAAACAGACATCTGCAAGAGATCATACCAGATATGTCAAGGGAAGACTATGATTATTACAAAACAAACATATTATCAAACTACTTAAACGACCTCGACACCCTAATATTAGTGTTACAAGACCTGAAACCAGTCCCAGACATGTCGTTTACCCATTATATAGAGGAAATAAAAGGCAGGTACATGAGGCTAATGGCTGAAATTAGAGACACAGACAATGATCAGGCAGCATTAGATTTCTTCCTAATAGAAAAACTTAAAGCAACACTCCCAGCCGAATGCACAAAATATTTAGAAGAACACAACACAGAGCCTATCAAAAATTTACTAGAAAAATGCCGCGAATATTACAACCAATTTATGAACCTGGTTAAGAACACTCAACAGAAGAGTACTGTGAAGGCAACGGCATCTTCAGCCACAGATTGCCAAAACAAACCACATAAAGCAAAACCATTACTGTGCAAACATTGTAGCACTCCGCATACAGAAAATGGAATATGCGATAAGAATCCCACTTATCAAGAATACCTGAACACTGTTATAGCACAGAAACTGGGAAAGGTAAACCAGAGGAAATATAGAACCAAATGTCATTTTTGTTTAGCGTATGGCCACAGACGTTTCGAATGTGAAGGAGTAAAAAGAATACAGAAAGCAAAAGCAAATGCAGCCATAAACATTACAACAGACAGTTCAGCAAAGAACCTAGAAAAAGTAAACATCACAGATACTAAAACAAGTAGAACAAACACTGCAAATACAGAACAGACTGAGTTTTACCCAACAGACTTCGTACCATATTTTAATAATGTTGTTAACATCAGTCAGCCTCACTCCTTATTAAAAGAGGGTAATACTCAACAAGAAAGGGAGGAAATGAACAAAACCTCCAGACTATCGTTAAGAAAACTAACATTCCATGAGGGATACATTAATGACACAGTATGCACATGTGTACGCGACACAGGGTCCTGTCTTATCGGTTTTCGGAAGACCCTAGCTGATCCTAAAGACTACCTAGATGAGTACATCTATTGCAGAACTGTTTCAGGGACAGTAGAGAAATATCCTATGGCGCGGGCCAATATAAAATCACCTTTCCTATCAGGCAGAGTAACTTGCGCATTATTAGACAATCCATGCTGCGATTTATTAATTGGAAATGTATTAAATGTAATAGACCACACAGAGTCCAAAAACCCAGACATGGCAGAAAGTTAACACCCCAACAAACACTGCCTTAACCACACCACTCATCATACAACAACATGATGAACAGACCAAAGTACCACACCAGACCAACTTAACTACCATCTCACAACAAGAAAAAACAGAAACTGGTGTTTATCCACAAAGAAAAGAAGGTACAGATAACAAGCATTTCACAAGTGGGGGAAAAGATCACAGGTTATCATGGTACAAGCTATACCTCCTGTTAACTACACACATGCCCAAGTGCACACAATGGATAATTCTACTCGCACTACTCATAGTAACACAGATGACATTATTCATGACAAACCATCTAACCTCAATACTTACATCATTACTGGTGAACCAAAGTTTGTTGTTACCATGGATAAGCACTATGTCAAATCAACTCATACACATACTTATGCTGAACAAAGGAAAACATCAGTCGGTGGAATTACTGACAAAAATCAGCAACAAAGTATCTTACACATTTTGGAATATATACACAAATTTCATAGCAGTGTACAAACACGCACGATTACATTTCAAAACTATACATGGTGTATTACTATTATTATTATTTGAACTATTGTATGTATACACACATGTACGAGTGCAGGTTTGGAGATAGCACTCAAAATGATCTCAACATGAAATTTGAAAATCCCCACCCGTCGGAAAATTAATTTTAACCGTAACCCACTTTATATTCTTAAATCTAGGAACTCCAGAGTTGCCTTGTCTGCTGTACGACCCCAGCGCTATGATACTAGCACACTCCATTGTATAGACCAACATAAAAGGTCCTTCAACGTGAAAAGTTTCATCGGCAGAACAGTAAGACTCAACATTAGATTTCAAGTATCTAACAATAAGCTATACCCATATTGACTTCGTTTCAAACGAGTATCTACAGAGTCCACATTTTGAAATCGACTAACAACGACAAGAACTTCACAAGTACAGACATTCATTTCCAGTGATCAGTTTAAGAAACCAGATGCCAACCTACAAACTATGGCAAAGAAAGTCACAGACAGACGCACCATGGCCACACTCCTAAGTAAGGCCACCGAACTTAAAACATTAATACATATTTTACAGGTGTGAACTCCAATAATTTTACAGAACGGACTTACAAATCGTCCAAACTTAGTGCAAAGTCGTAATCACTATACAGAAGAAAGGACAATATCATGATATACAGAGTACGTCAACAATCGATTGAGTAGGAAGAAACGGCGAACATGTCAGCACCGCAATGAACATTGAACACTGATAATTTAATTACGTGTGCATAACTTTCACAGGACAAGAACAGTATCATATACGTGCATAAAGGCAGCGACGATGAACATTTTATTGTAAATTTATTAAGTGCATGACATCCAATGTCTAATTTTAATAGTATAGTACTTTGTATTGTTAGAATGTGATATGTACATATAGTTCCGTCGCCCTGCTACTGAGTGAGTGCGTGGCGCGACACTGTGAGCTGTGAGGTTCGTGTGAAGTGCTTTTGAATTTGCCCAAGGTTTTTTGGAACGTGACTGCATGTTCGGAGTGATGGCAGATGGCTATGTCCCAGAGTTGACCGGTTTTTGCCTTATGCAGAAATGCGTGGCTGCTGGGCTTCTGGTTGACTGCCACTGCCATCAACGATGAACTGTATTTCGTGGACTGTGTGGGTGAACATCTAGTAAACATCCAGATGGGAAAATGGCTGCAGATTCCATCAGAAATGAACTGGGTGTTTTGTGGGGGACTACTGTGTTGACATTCTGGCGGCGGCATTATGCACAGTGCATCTGTGCGGGCTGTTGTTTGTCGAGACTCCTGTCTTTTCCACTTTTCACATTGGGCGGTGGGGAGCGTTTTGTATGATATTCACTGGCACAGGAACGGAGCATAATGGGGACGACCCGTTGCTGTGAAGTTGGAACTGCGACTAACTAACTAACTAACTAATGTACATATAAGCGTAAGTACAGCTGCGAAAAGTAGAAGTTGTAATGCTGAGAATCAACGCCTGGCAATCCCAATACGCGATTGTTACCAAACTTGCCTTCGCGTGTGGTGGATGGCCCGACGAATGACGCTTAGCAATAGTGTTACAAAACTAATACCATATTGTTGTAACAACAGGGATATACCAACAAAAGAGATTAATAATAACTCTCCAAAACAGTAAAGGAGGTGTGCCCAAAAAGGGAAACAACTCACGGTCTGACATAAGATGAGGTAAGCGGGACTATGACATACATGAAGTACATTCGAACCATGACCACAACAGTGACATAGCGTACTCATAGAGAATCGATTAGGGTGCATTAAATAGAGACGAGGGGGACCACGTCTGAATAGAGAGAAAATTTAAGAATGCTGTAAGAGGAAGTTGTAGCCTTATTCCAGGCGTGAATCAATGGAGAATCCTTAAACCAGCATAGCCACAATAACTATGAGATGATAATACACAGCGAATCGATTGGGAAACATGAACAGAATGTAATGTCACGGAGTGGGGATTGAAGAATATAACGAGGTATGACAAGTAGACCCAACCAGAACATTTGCCAGACCACGACAAAACCTTGAGAGAAACCTCAGTACTGAAAAAGAGAGAACAATAGTTATAGTTGATCTCGAAAAAGACCAGAGTAAGAAGATACGCACGCGTATACGGATGGTCATACAATCCCCTGACAAGGTTAAAAAGATGTATCAAGAACAACAACAGAATGTGTCACATTTCTAAGAGAAGGTGCCACATTGTTTGTGCGGGGGGGGGGGGGGGGGAGGAGGGAGAGTGTCAGGGTCTTGTATGTAAGTAATAGTGTAATTGCCGGTATGTAAGCGAGAGTCAGTGTAAGCAATAGCTGAGGTCAAGGACAGTAGGAGACACCACGGCTTGGCTGACGGAAGGTCAGGCAAGAAGTCCGTGGACAGACCCACGTAATGTGGGAAGGTCAAGGAGGAGAGAGTCAGTGGGTGTGAGACAACGGATAGAGACGGACGTGTGAAGAATAGCGAGAGAGCGGACGATCGAACGATAGTGTTGTGACGGATAGATGAGATGAACGTTGTGTATTGATATTCGAGGAATGTACTAACTGTGATATGTGCGAGATGATGTGAGACTGTGATTGCGAATGGTCATACGGGCGACAGTGTAAATATCGCCCATGTGGACGTGAGCGAGCGTTTGGCTGCCTGTGTAGAATGACTGCTTGATCGTACGCGAGGTGACGGTGAAGTGAGCACATAATGTTATACTGTAATATACTGTAATAAAAAGGTTGTTCAGGAGACAGCTCCTGCGAGTTTCCGATTGCAGTTATGTGTTATTAGTATATGTGTCGTGGACGTTGTAATTTGCCTGTCCAAGTCCAGTGAGCTAGACGGAGAAGATAGTTAGGACTCTGACAAAATATCATCGCACAAATTTGTAAATAGTTTTTTCCCCTGGATCCTCTCATTTAAAGAGTTTAAATGAGACGTGATGCCCACCAAAAATGCCAGGTCAATAAGCCAGTCATCGTTCAGCAGACATTCCCGTTCTGTAGGCAATGCATTTTTTTTTTTTTAGACAGAAACAGATACACATTATTTTTTCAGTTCCCAGAAACGTGACAGAACTTTCCCTTTAGATAGCCATCGGATATCACAATGTAACAGTAGCTCGCCGTGTTCCCCGTTCAGGTCTGATAGAAACTATCTTAACTAACGCCTATTCAGCGCCTTACTTCGAATTTTGTTCACACATCTCAGAACAACATCCATGATATGTTTCTAATTCCACACAGAGCTTCTTGGTGAATGATACAATGATATTGTAATATAGTGCTGCCAAGAAACTGTTCCAATAATGCTTGACTTCCCAATTTTTACACGTCAAATCTGGTGCACCGTCGGTGCATGTTCTGTCCAATTTGGTCCATTCTACGTTGTTTTTCTCTACACACAATTTCAGAGTTTCAAACAGATCAGTCCCTTTGGTAGTTGCATGCATTGATTCAAGTCCTAGAAGTTCTTCAATGATTTCAAAATTATCGTATTTTGCTCTAACAAAAACTACAACCTGAGCTACTACCTCGCGTGCCACTTTTTTACAGCTGGCGGGCCACATGTGGCCCGTGGGCCGTGGTTTGGGAACCTCTGGTTTAAACTGAAGACGATAGTTACGTTTAAACTGAATCCTAGATGCATTTACGTTTAACCGGAAGCATCACTGACGTTACGTTTAACCGGGAGTCTAATTGATGTTGTCTAACACAAACTGAAGCCTATCTATGGTTACGTTTAACCAGAAACTTAATAGTAATAGTAGTTACGTTAACCAGAAGTGGACACTGCATAGTTACCAGCGAAAACTCTGTCATGCTGCTGCCTCTCCTTTATGTAAGCGTCAAGAACTGGAACACTCATCCCGACAAACTCCAGGTCATCGTAACGGTAGTTAAAGTGCTCCGAGTAATTGAAAGTGTCTTCGGGACGGGAGAACTCTTGCGTGTTTGGGTTCAGATTGTACGGCGGCCCAAAGCTGAACGGCTTTAAGGGCTCCTGTTGCAAGTGTTAACGATATAAGAGTGTTTATAACTGTGTTAACAATATCAGAGTGTTTATAACTGTGTTAACAATATCAGAGTGTTTATAACTGTGTTAATAATATCAGAGTGTTTATAACTGTGTTAACAATATCAGTGTGTTTATAATTGTGTTAACAATATCAGAGTGTTTATAACTCTGTTAAAAATATCAGTGTTTGTAACTGTTAACAATATCAGTGTTTATACCGGTGTTAACAATATCAGTGTGTTTATACCGGTGTTAACAATATAATAGTATTTATAACTGTGTTAATGATATCAGAATGTCTATAACTGTGTTAATGATATCAGAGTGTTTATAACCGTGTTAACGATATCAGAGTGTTTATACCGGTGTTAGCAATATCAGAATATTTATACCGATGTTAGCAACATGAAAGTATGTTTATATCCAAGTATTAGCAAAATCAGTGTGTTAATTTCAAAGTGTTAGCAAAACATGCATGTTTTTTTTTTTTTAAGTGTTAAGAAAATAAAAGTGTTATCAGAATCAGTGTGTCATTAACAAAGTGTTAGCAACGAAATGTGTTAATATAAAAGTTTTAGCAAAAACAAATTTATTATCAAAGTTCTAGCAAATAGATACATTAATATCAAAGTGTTAGCAAAATAAACGTGTTAATATCCAAAATATAACCAAATAAATGTGTTTATATTGATGACAAGAAATAATTAATTTCGTTAAAATGACAACACAATCTGTATCGCTTTATTTTTCTACCAAAAGACATTTTGGTATCAAACATATGTATGCCACATTGGTTTAATAGCGTTCGGTCCCGTAGTACGTGCAACATTCAATGGTTGTATAGTCACTACTTGCTTGTTCCGGGAACCATCCACGACATTGGAGACCCATCTACATTCTTCCTCTCTCTACTGCCTTAACTGCTTACTCTTGGCTCCTGCTGTTTCTTACTTCCTGAAGACTTGTTTATTCGTGCCTTCCTCCCCATTTTGTCTAACTTGACAGCGTCTTAAATACATATGCAATAGAATGTTGTTTATGCGATCTGACGCTTCTAGAAGGTTCCCGATTAGCAATGCGCACTGGAACCTGCTATTTTTCTGACAATGCTGACAGGAGGATGGTCAAAAATCAACTGTTGGTTGTTTACCCACGTACTGATACGTAGTGTTACTGGTCAGGTGTGATAGTTTGACCTCATGCACACTCCTACCTAATTTTAGTTTTTTTTTTTATTAGTTCTTCGAATCAATCCAAGATTACCGGCCTTCTGATTTGAGGATGAACATGTTTTCCACTGTGCATATCAAACTACCATCTATGGCCCTACAGTTATCACTTAAGAGAGGGTGGAGGGCATACGGACCTCTGTATGTCTGTCTACCCCTTGTTCTTGGTTCCCTCCTGTTACAATTCGTAAATACCATGGTATGCTATGTTAGTTGCATATCTTTACAGGACGTCACAGTCAATCCCAGCAAGTTTTGCTGTTTGTGATCCCTTGGCAAGTTTACGCTCAGTAGATTGCCATTGCTTTCTGAACAACCTGCACCCATACCCTTTCATAAAAAAGCAACGCAAGGTGGTCTGCTGCAAAATCGCCAGCAGCTGTGTTTCTAACGCAGTATAACACCTTGGCCACGGAGCCAACCTAAATACCATAGTGCTTTGAATTCTTACTCGTATATCAACAACTACCGTATTCATTCAATTCCTTTGGTCTGTGTTTTTTTAAATGTTGCATATCCCTTACAAGACGTTGCAGTCAACACCAGCATTTTCCAGCTGCTGTTGATGTAATAGGCAAGTTATTACGTTCAGTAGTTTGCCATTACTTTCTGAACGACCGGCTCCCATACCAACACGTTATAAAACAACGCGATACGGTCTGCTGCACAAATCGATCGCAGCAGAGTTTCGAACGCCTGGTAAGCGGCTCATGAACCGCGTTCGCAAGCCTTTGGCCATGGAGCGGGGTCTGTGTTTACTTCAATACTATTAATCAAATAACTATATTCTATACGCTATTTTAATGTAACCATAATATGGGACTGAACAGTTAATATCATAAAGTTAACAATCTCAGAGTTTTACTTGTAGGAGAGCTATTACAAAAAAAGAGAGCCACAGTAGCACAGAAGCTAGCACATGTGACTGCCGGCCGGGCGAACATACGTTCGAATCCTCGCTGAGGGGAATTTCTGTTTTAAATTAACCTGCACTCTCAAGACATTTTTTTTTTAAATTCGCATATCCTTTACAGGACATCGCTATCAACATCAGTATCTTTCAGCTGAGTGTTGCTCAGTAGTTTGCCATTGCTTTCTGAGCGGCCGGCTCAGTTATCCCGCAAGCCACCAACGCGGGGAGAACCGCTTCCAATTCTCGCTTGCTGCGTTATCCTGCGTGGATAAACGGGATAACGGAGAAAGTCGTGTAACCTCTCGGCCAGAGAGACGGTACTCTCAAGACTACCCAGCCCAAATAGCCATATCTGCTCAAGCGTGCCTTGTAGACTGTAGATTGTTATATGGCGCTTGTATATGTCTATGGACAGGCAGTAGAAAGACAGACTTTATCCTGTTGACATTTTATATTTGCATTTCAGGTATCTTGTTTGCAGCATGCAATGGCGATCTCGCCACTCCGCATATCTCTGCCATCCTATAACTGAGTAAAGGTAATGCTGCTTATATTTCCATACACACCTTTCTCTGGTTTTCTCTGCCATCGTTGTTTTGTATTTTACCACAGAAAATTAATTTCTATAATATACCTTTTATATTGATATATCACCTAAATTTCATTTCCCTGTTCTATTTGGTTTTCTGAGTGATAGACCAAGACTTCCAGCTGTCAAAACTGTAACGTTTCATTTCTTCTCTGGGTCGCTGTATTACCAATATTCTTGACAGAAGCCACATCCTCAGTGATTACTGTTTCTTCATCATTTCATTACACACCTCTTCTCATCTTGTTCCTCTTCTACCTTGCGGTGTCGAGGTGCATGGTAAGGCAGACGTGGTCGGGGCCCTTTGGAATCGTGTGTGTAGTGCGGAAGAAAAAGATACATCATCATGGCCTGAAGAGAGTGGTGCCGCAGGGAATGACCAGAGGATCTGATCGACAATAAGAACTCCGAGGAAATGCCTGATGGACACATATTCAGACTGTTATTGGTACCATCAGTATTGGGACTCTTCGCTGGCTGTGAGGATGGAGCACATATGAGAATGTCCGGAATCAAATCAACTCAATCAAACACCCCGGACTCTCAACATACTACAATGGAATGCCGAAGGAGTTTATAACAAGAAAACCTCCCTAACACAGCGTCTTCATAAAGATAGAATAGATGTGGCATGCATTCAAGAGACACACCTCAACGCCAATCGCACATTTTCAGTCGAGGGATATCAGGCCACACGTTTCGACCGCGAAGGACACAAAGGAGGAGTTGTAATACTTACACGAAATACAATACCTTGCAGCGAAGTATCTGTGATCTCTGACAACCAAACGGAAATTATAGGTGTTGATATAATGATAAAGGACATGAAAATAAGAATTTACAATCTGTATAGCCCGGCAGATAAGGATCTTACACTCTCAAACATGGAAATAACTGACACAAATTGCATTGTTGTCGGAGACTTTAATAGCCGCTCAGAAAGATGGGGATACCCAGATACTGACAAAAGAGGAGATGAAGTGGAGGACTGGGAAATAGACTCAAATATCCATCTACTCAACAAAGCGGATGACACACCGAGCTTCTACTCCAGAAGATGGATTACCACTTCTACTCCAGACTTAGCTTTCTGCACAGGAGACATCCTCCACAAAATCGATCGCCATGTGCTTGACCAATTAGCAGGTAGTGACCACAGACCAATCAAGCTTGTAATAAATATGGAGTATGTTCCACAGGAGCAAAAGCCTTTGCCTCGCTGGAATTACAAACGAGCAGATTGGGACATATTTTCCATACTAACAGACAAATATTGTGAAAACATAAATACACGATATGGCAACATGAAGCAAATGGTGGAAAGTCTAAACAGAGCAATAATACAGGCGGCCACCGAGTCTATTCCAAGAGGAGCGAGGAAAAATTACAAACCATACTGGACTGAGGAACTACAAATTTTGGAGGACAAAGTTGAAGATGCTAGGAAGACCGCAGAGAGAGAACAAACAACTGAAGCGAACATCTCTCTCAAAGCCATCTCAGCAAAATATAAAAGAACAGTAAATCAAACAACAAGAGATTGTTGGAGGAAAAAAACAGAAAACCTGAATTTTGACAGGGATGGAAACAAACTATGGAAACTAGTGAAAGCCATGAACAATGAAGGACCTAGAAACAAACAAATAACAATTAAACAAGGAAATGCCTTGCTTACAGGAAAAAAGGCTGCAAATGCACTAATGGAACACTATGCCAGTGCAAACCACATTGATATTACAGCCGAACAGAAGAAAGCAATCAAAGATAAACAGATACATCATAGATATACAGAGACAGCAGCAGAATATATGATGGCAAATCTAACAATGGAAGAAATGGAACAGGCAATGAATACCCTAAAAAAGAAGACATCACCAGGAAAGGATGGAATCACAAATGAAATGCTAATAGGACTAGGCACTAAGGCAAAAAAGAAACTACTAGCAGTCCTAAATTACAGCTGGAAGAGGGGAATAGTCCCACAGGCATGGAAGGAAGCTATACTAATACCAGTCCCAAAGAGAGGAAAAGACCTGGAAGAACCAAATGGCTATCGACCTATCAGTCTACTTAGCTGTGTAGGAAAATTAATGGAACGCATTATCAATGGCAGGCTAACATGGCATCTGGAAGAAAACCAACTCTTAACACCTCACCAAGCAGGATTCAGAAAGTACAGATCCACTGAAGATCAAATAACCTATATAGCTCAGGAAATAGAGGATGCCTTCCAAGAGAAAAAGCACACATTAGCGGTCTGGATAGATTTAGAAAAAGCATTTGATAAAGTATGGAAGGAAGGACTGAAAGTAAAACTGCAAAAAATGCATGTTTGTGGGAAAATGTACAAATGGATCAGCCACTACCTTGAGAACAGAACTGCCAGGACAAAAGTACAAGGACAAACCAGCAAAATGATGCTGTTGGAGCAAGGTGTCCCCCAAGGAGGAGTTCTTTCACCAACATTATTCCTAGCATATATAAACGACATCACGGAAAATTTTCCAGCTAGAGTACACACATCATCCTTTGCAGATGACCTAGCCATATGGACATCTGAAGAATATATTAGTACAGCTAACAGCAGAATACAGCAAGCCCTATTAGTGCTAGAGGACTGGTCAAAATCATGGCTAGTGAAGATAAGTGAGGAGAAAACAACATGCACAGTATTCTCCCTCTCAACTAAAACTCAGCAACCTAAGCTGGTATTGAATGGAAAAATATTGCGCCATGAAGAAAATCCAAACTATCTAGGAGTCACCTTTGATCGTCGCCTGACATGGAAGACACAGGTTGAGAAAAATCGAGCAAGAGCAAGGCAAAGAATGGCAATCATGAAAAAGCTTGCTGGTACAACGTGGGGAGCAGATGAGAAAGTTCTCAAGAAGTTATGTACTGGACGGGTGAGGCCAGTACTGGAATATGGCATTGCAGCTTGGGCAACAGCAGCTAAGTCAAACTTTAACAAAATAAGCAGAGTCCAAAATCAAGGAATGCGAATAATAACTGGAAGCCTGAAGACAACGCCTATTAATGAACTAGAAAAGATCACTTGTTTACAACCAATGCAGGATAGAAGAGATAGCAGAGCCCAGCAACAAGCTGAAAAATTTAGAAGATTGACAGACCACCCTATGTATAAAAGGTTTAGTGGTTTTGGAAAGGGAAGACTGAAGCGTAGCAACTTTGTAGAAACTGCAAAACGAAAGATTAGGGCAGATCCCATACTTAACATATCAACAGTCAAACCCATTTACAATGCAGACAAGTTCCCAGCTTGGAGACAGCAGCTACTGCCTGAGATGATAGAAAACATTCCTGGTATTGAGAAAAAGAACACTCAGCATGAAATCGAAAGAAGAGAAATAACCCTAAACTACATAAAAGAACATTACCCAAGCAGCAATTGGACCCATGCATTTACAGATGGATCAGCCAAAAATTCGGTAGAGAATGGAGGAGGAGGAATTCTCCTAAATTTAAAAAATGGAGTGAAAAAAACACATTCAGTGGCAACTGGAAAGTTTTCAAGTAACTTCAAAGCGGAGGTAGAGGCTCTGAAAACTGCAGCAGAAATGCTCTTGATGGAGGAAAATAAAGAGACGCAAATAGCTATCTTTACAGATGCAAAGTCAGCTGTCTCAATACTGAAGAGCAATTACAGCACAGAAATAGCTGACCTAAGAGCAGCACTCCATGGTCTATGCCAGAAATCCAAAAAAGTTGTAATACAGTGGATACCATCACATTGCAGTATACCTGGAAATGAAGAGGCTGACAGACTGGCAAAAGAGGGCGGACGACTACCACAGCCTGACATAGACATAACCTATAACAAGGCAAAGAGGTTGATAAAAAGCACTTATAGAACCAAATGGGAATCAGAGCATCCAGGTCACCAGAAGGATGATGCATATTACAAACTCGACCGAAGAGAACAAGTAGCAATCTTCAGACTCCGCACAGGACATAACAGGCTGAAATACCACTTGTTCAATAAACTAAAGATAGGAGATACCGATGAATGCAATTGTGGAATTGGTAAAATGACAGCTAAACATTTGCTGCAGGAGTGCCCAATATATGCAGAACAGAGAAAGATATTTTGGCCCACACCTGCTTCATTTGAGGACAAGCTCTATGGAGATATCAACAAGCTCATGTTGACTGCAGCTTACTTTAACTACATTCAGGTTGACATTTAAAGGTGCATGAAGAAGTATTTAGACTGCCACACTTCATACCACAGGTATGTCGGTTACAAAAGCGCCTCAGAGGCATGAAATGGAATATTGCTTGGATAGCAAATCCATTATGTGGAAAGTCCGAATCGAAAGCACACTGTGTGGGCTTCATAAAAGGTGGAAAAAGTGTCCTAGTGGCACGAAATGGAATATTGCTTGGATAGCAAATCCATTACATGGAAAGTCCGAATCGAAAGCTCACTGTGTGGATGTCATCTGCAGACTGCATTCTTCTGGTTTCCGGAAGAACAGCCTATGGTGAATGGAAGGCCCAATATACGGAAGTGAGGCTAAGCAGCCATGTGCAGGACGTGACGATTCCTTGGGTGAGCCCAGTACCAGAGCGCTGTGTGTTGGCTCTGCAAGTATGGAAGCCTCCTTGGATGGCGGGGAATGCCCATGGTCTGCCCCTGCCTTCCCTTGAGGGCTGACCAGGATGTCTTTGGCTGTTCTATATGGGCCAGCTGGGATGGGGGATAACACCACAACAGTGAGAGCCAAACGTCCTAAGAAACCCCCGGGAAGGTTAACCCGGTCAACAAATGCCCGCAGAAGTCGGATGTGTCGGCCTAACGGCGCAAGAACGCAGCTCTGCTGTGGACAGGCACAACGCAATCACGTCCGAAAAAAAAACTCCGGATGAACGAAGAAGAAGAAGAAGAACTAAGAAATAAACAGCGAAAGAAGAAACACAGACACTCACCTTCAACAGTTCTAAAGCACAATTTGCCTCACTTGGAGAATGACCACGGTATTTCTGAAGAGCTTGCCACACTGCCCATATTCTATCGGTGTTGGAATGATGCAAGAAAAACACTGGATCATACGATGCATAATGAAGGTGCCCCATGGAGTGCTCTTTGGATCCCCCAACCCAAGAGTGGATGGCGTTGTGGGCTACCTCCAGGTGGACTTCAAAGTCACAGAAATCCTCTTGTTCCAGGGCCAGCAGAGTTTGTTGGAATAGCCACGTGTCCCAGCCATGGCGACCATGCCTGTAAAGATACTGGCTCTGCAACGTAGATGAAATTAATTAACACTCATAGAAGACAGCTATTGACTATGGTATTACGCTTTATGATATATTTTACCCAGAGGGTGGCTTGCTTTAATTGTGGCTATCCAACCAGTTGTAAACCACGTTGCAACATGATTCTGATTTTGTTAGAATCGGAGTATAATGATTCATTGAATTGGTTGGTTGAATGATTAGATTTAAGGATGATGTTAATCATATGCTAAATGGTTCGGCCGTTAGAATGCAACGTGTCGTTAGAATGCAACACTATCAACTACCAGAACTGGCACTACATCAAAGAACACCTTATTCCAGAGTAAGAGGACGTCCAAGAAGACAATGGATTGACGACATTAAAGACATTGTAATGTTTGTCCATCAAAAATGATGATGGCTGACACATGCCTGTGGTCATTGACATTGAGGTGAGTGACCGGGCATGAGAAAGAATGGAGATGAAAGTGGGGGACAGTGAAGTGACTGACCTGGCTATGAGAAAACAGCCAGTCCTGAGAAATAATGGGAAGGGTGAGTGTGGACCCCAGGGGATGGGGGAAGGACAGTTTAGTTTTGTGTGAAGTCAAGGGACTTCAGGACAGTTGATGTGTAGATGCCGAACTGATCGGTAGTCTGAGTGAGAGAAGAGACCGACTGCGGGTCAGGTCGTTTAAGAGAGATCTCCGTGTTGTGGTGTTCTGCTAGTTGTGAAGACAGGCCTGAACCCAGAGTGGGTTCTGTAGCGAGTGTAGGCCTAAACCCAGAGTGGGTTCTGTAGCGAGTGTAGGCCTAAACCCAGAGTGGGTTGCATAGTTGAGCAGTGGCTCCGACCCAATGTGTGGGTTGTATTGTAGGAGATCCAGCCGTGGATAGTAGCTGGATTACCTGTCTTGTGGATGTGATAAGAAGCAGGCCGTGAGAAGGCATTGATGTGTGCTGGTTAAATTGTGAGGAGGATATTTATATTCTATGGATTACATTGTTTCTGGATATATACATATGTTCCGTGAGTCTGTGTTATTTCTGTAATAAAGGATTATGTGCGCCAACGGAATCTTGTTTCATTACTGGTGAATATGCACTGCGGGGGTGAGTTACATTGCAAGACAGATATCTCCATTGACACACCATGAGTATCGTTACCTAGACAACGACCATCACACAATAATATCATGAGCATATCATCGTAAGAACCTTGATATTATCATCAAGAAAACGTGTGACAATGGCCATTAATTTCATCCAGTTGGATTGAGAGTTTAGAGCCGTGGATTCTTAGATGGCTGGTAAGGCCTATTTTGGCTAGAAGTGTTCTTTGACAATGTGGGCAAAGACTACTTGACGTTCCAAGAGAAAGATCTCTTCCTGTAGTCTATTTGACCCGTCTTCTCCCACAGTTCTTGCAGCCCTATTTGCCTCGCAAGTGACTGCACTCTTGCGTAATGATGTACGCCACAATTTTCGGTCTTTGGCAGCAGTACCCCAAGTGCCGAGATGAATTCCAAAAGCTTTGAGCGATATCTTCAGAGTGTCTTTAAAGCCTTTCTTCTGGCTGCCCTCGGAGCGTTTACATCAGCGCAGCTCACCGTAAAAAAATTCGTTTTCGGAGCTTGTGAACTGGCATGCGAGTCAGGTGACCCAGCAAATCTGATTCTTTATTAGTAGAGTGAGAATACTGGGCATGGCAGCTCTTTCTAAGACTTCCGTGTCTGGGATCTTGTCTTGCGATTTGATCTTCAGTAGATTCCTAAGGCAGACTGTGTGGAATTTGTTTAATTTCCTGGCGTGTCGCTAGTAAAGAGTCCAGGTTTCGCAAGCATATAGTAGTGTGGATAATACAACTGCTTTGTAGACTTCCAACTGTGTACAGTCACAAGAAATGACACAATCTATTGTCACCCATTTTGCACTGAAAAGTCAATTATTACCCCCACCCCCTACCCCCATCCCCACCCCACGACGCTTGACACCAAAATCCGAAGAGGATGATGTTAATCACCCTTAAAGAATCCACCGCGCTGCAATCTCCTCCTCTGTTTAGATCAAATCTAGGATCATGTTATCTCTGTGCTCGAACACCCGAGGCACCAGGAAATGATCTCAACCCGAGCACATACTTTTTATACGGTGTGGGTAATTTTTCTAAGTTTGCTAGTATGCCAGGACAGATGCCTCTCGATCTATGATATACGATTTCCAACTGCCAGGTTAATTTGTGTGCACACTTGACCGCCAGTTTCCGAGAAGACTAAAGTCCGATCAACTATGCTAGGATCACAGAGATGTATATCATCCTCTGATGGCCAAACGCCACACATGGCCTTGTACTTATCTCACTCTATCTCAAACTGTGGCGTAGTCCCTCAACCAACTCACGCCAAGCCCTCCTATCGTTAGCTATCCCACGCAGCTTCTTTCATGTCCTCCCCGTATGACTAATTTCTTCTTCTTCTTTTCTTCTTGAAGTGATTTTAGATTTCCTCTATTTCTCTTCCCTGTAGATTTCGGTAACGGACATTCTAGTTAAATTATTCTAGAGTTTTCTCAATGTATTTCCCGCCCGGTTCCGGCGTGTGTTCTTCTCCTCTTGGTCCACTGGCCTTTGTCTAGCTATCTTCATAAACTCCAAGTTGTCATACCATGTTAGTCCTCTTTAACACAGGCCCAGTTAGTATAGCTCTCTCCATAAACTAAACCTTGTCATACCAGGTTAGTCCTCTTGTGCGCAGGCACCAGTTAGTCTAGCTCTCTCCATAAACTAAACCTTGTCATACCAGGTTAGTCCTCTTGTGCGCAGGCGCCAGTTAGTCTAGCTCTCTCCATAAACTAAACCTTGTCATACCATGTTAGTCCTATTGTGCGCTGGCACCAGTTAGTATAGTTCTCTCCATAAACTCCACGTTGTCATACCATGTTAGACCTATTGTGCGCAGTTGATTTGTAACAGTTTTCGTGCTCCACATGAATGGTCCTTACAGCTGTACATATTTAACGTTGGGATTGATTATTCTTAGTTTGATACTAAATTTTAGTTTCTGTTGACTTCCACACATTTGCCAGTGTTCTGCAAGCTCATCTTGTCTCTTGTGTTCTTATTTTCATATATGTATATGTGGCTTGGGGGTCCCGGGCGCAGTTCGTAATCCCGCATACCGCATTTGCAACACAGCTGCAAGAGATTTGACAGCAGACCGCCTTGTGTTGGTTTTTATAAAATGGTATGAGTACTGGTCTTTCAAAAAGCAATGGCAAACTACTGAACATAAACGTGCCAAGAAAGCACAAACAGCCAACAAATGTTGGGGTTTACTGCTACGTCATGTAAAGGACATGCAAGTAACTGAACGTATCTGTTCCCCCATCTTTGCTCACTAAATCCGAACTGAATAATTCTCAGGGCGCTGGCAGGATGGAGGGTCCACGGGGACAATTATGTTTTATTTCATTGATCCAGTTTATCAGAGAAGTTACAAGTACGATTTTATGAAGCTGGGTCAACCCCACAGACGTTGTGTTTACTTCTATACTATTATTCAAATAGCAACTCTGTCAACGCCAGGGATCTGTCATAGAGCATCTTGGTTGGTAGGCGAATGCGCGTATGACTGCGCCACTGATGGATTCTTTCTATAATGCATGCAAAGGCAACATATTTATTTACCAGATACAGCACCTCATTCTACAACTAACCTGAACTCGGAGTTGGCTGATTAACTTGAGACCCACACGAGAGACATGCTTATTCAATATTGGTTCCAACATTGAAAACACATATATAGATTACTTTACCTCATACTGTATGGCAATAAATATGATTTTTAATTAACGTGGAATTCTTCATGAAAATTATGAAGAAGTAGAAGAAGAAGAAGAAGAAGAAGAAGAAGAAGAAGAAGAAGAAGAAGAAGAAGAAGAAGAAGAAGAAGAAGAAGAAGAAGAAGAAGAAGAAGAAGAAGAAGAAGAAGAAGAAGAAGAAGAAGAAGAAGAAGAAGAGGGGGAGGAGGAGGAGGAAGAGGAGGAGGAGGAGGAGGAAGAAGAAGAAGAAGAAGAAGAAGAAGAAGAAGAAGAAGAAGAAGAAGAAGAAGAAGAAGAAGAAGAAGAAGAACTGAAACAAGAGCAGGAGGAGGGGGGTGATGAAAAAGAGTAGGAGAAGAGAAACAGTAGGAGTAGGAAGAAGAGCTTCTTCCTCTTCTTTCGTTGGCTAGAATAGGAGCAATAGGAGAAGGAAGAGGAAGAAACGGAGGAGCAGAAACAGGAGCACACAGAAGAGCACAAGGAGAAGAAGGAGCAGCGGAAGAAAGAGGATGAACAGGAGGAGGAGCACAAGGAGGAGAAGGAGCAGGATAAGGAGGAAGTTAAGGAAGAATGGCATCAGGGGGAGAAGGAGCAGGAGAATGTGCAGTAGCAAAACAAGAGGAGGAGGAGGGGAGAAGGAGAAGGGGGAGGAAGATAATTAAGAGGATTGTGAGGAGGATTAAGATGAGAAGGAGGTTAATACTGATTAGGTCAACACATACAAATATTTCTCTTTCCACAACCGTATCTTCAAACTGAATCGTAGCATTATTAAACGGATTGTCGTATACGTCCCCAGTGTAGGGGTCTGTGTAAGCTGTGCCATCAAGGAAGCTGGGAAGAGCATCCAGCTCACTGGTCCAGTCCCAGTACGGCATACCCACCAGAGAGCCATGCCTTCGGAGACCATCCTCAACCTGGACAGTGTAGAGTCTGTGCCAATGGGGAAACGTGGCCTTGCCATGGATGCAGCAGGCATATCTGGAAACACAAAATCCAGTCCACCTTTTATAATAAATACAAAGACTGAGACGTACCTGTGATCTTATAGAATTGCATGGTTTGTTATAGAACTACACTGTTTGAATGAGAATTTTCTTGCTTGTTAGAGACATGCTTGTTCTAACATAATTATGCGATTTGTTAGAGAGATTTTTGTTTTGTTTTTTGTTTTTTGTTTTTGTTTGTTTGTTAGAGAATTTCATTTTTCTGTTAGATAATTGCTTGATCTCTTAGTATTGCATGATGTTTCAGAGATTTTGTCAGTGAATTAATTGATATGATAGAGAATGTCCTTATCTTTCAAAGAAGTGCTTGATCTGTTAAAATTGCATGCTATTATATAGATTTTGTTAGAGAATTACATGGTATGATAGAGAATTATATAGTTTGATAGAGAATTACATCATGTTATGAGAATTACTTGGTTTGTTAAAGGAATTTCTTGTTTGTTAGAGAAATATTTATATTATTATTTATTATTATTATTATTATTATTATTATATATAATTATTTGTTAAAAAATTACACGACTTCTTAAAGAAAGTCCTCATATGTTTCTTTTTTTTTTTTTTTAGAAATACTTGATCTGTGGGGACGGGTAGCGGGCACAATTCACAATCCCGCACACTCCTCTCCAAATCAGGTTTCAGGCTATTAGGTAGCAGATCGCTCTGTGTTGATTTTTCACAATGATATAAGCGTCTGTCGTTCAGAAAAAAAATGACAAACTACTGAAAGTAAACTTGCCAAGTAAACCATAAACAAAAAGAAAATGATGAGGTTGATTGCGACGTCCTGTAAACGACATAACTAACTTTTTTAGAATTATATTTGTTAGAGACGTACGCGATTTAATAGAGCATGAGGAAGTTTGTTAGATAATGTCCTTGTTTGTTAGAGAAATACCTGGTCTACTGAGAATTACATGATCAATTGAAGATGTTCCTGCGTTGTTACAGAACTACTAGGATTAATTATCTGGTTTGCAAGAGAACGTTATAGGTGCTTATACAATTAGATGGTGGATTAGAGAATCACACGGTCCGTTGGAGAATTACTTGGCTTTTTCGATAATCAGTTTGTAAGTTGTGCAAACATAAATTAAGCAACTATTATTTGTGTCATTATTATTCTAATGACTAGAAATGTATTGGTTTACATTCATAAATGAAACTATTGTATAACTGCCAGCAATACAATAGGGCATCCATACAAGAACTGACAAACAGAGAGAACTCGTCAACACAGGAGTTCTACCTATATTATATTATCATTTAATCGTTTAGTAGATGGATCAACATCAAGGCACACGGGTGTAACCCATAAGTGCTCTGTTCTCCTCCTAACTCAAACCTGAGTTTGGAGAAACTCAGCTCAGTGCACGAACTCCGTAGCACACGGCGAGGATCCTGAAATACTTTGGGTAGATTTTTAACTCGAAATTTTGCCCGGGCAGCGCCGTTAGGCTACTCTTTTTCGATTTCCAACTGCTAAGGGATTTTTTACGTGCGCAACAATACACACGGGCGTCCGATCTCACTACCCAGAGACCATGGGAAATGTTACTATTACTAGAAGTCCACGTGAAAAAATCCCAGTCCTCACCGGGGCTTGAACCCGGGACCTCCAGCACGCGAGGCGGACACCATACCTCGAGACCACGCAGCCCTATATATATTATACTATCAATGTCGGATAAGGACATTAGCAGCAAATGAGAACAGTAAAACGTTGAATCAACAGAAATAAAATGACTAAGATGATTTTTAAATATAACGGGAAGAAACACAATCACAAACGTTAATATTAGGAAGTAAGTAGGGGCAGTTTGGATGTTAGACCGTATCATACATCAATAAAAGATGGTTTGGTCATGTCAAGGGATTGACAAAAGACAGTGTCCTACACAGCCTGAGCACTTAGAAGCGAAGAAACTAGAGCGATAGGTCGCCTTCGTAAAGGATGGATTGATGGAGTCTCTGATAAAATATATGGCATCATGCATGAAACACACATCAGCGCTTTCGACACATGTTTCTTCTCAACTTGATGCTGAAAGTTCAAACAGACATAGAGAAGAGGTGGGGGGGGGGGGAGAGGAAGAGAAGAATAAGAAGGAGAAGGAGAATAAGAAGGAGAAAGAGAATAAGAAGGAGAAGCAGAAGAAGAAGAAGAAGAAGATGAAGAAGAAGAAGAAGAAGAAGAAGAAGAAGAAGAAGAAGAAGAAGAAGAAGAAGAAGAAGAAGAAGAAGAAGAAGAAGAAGAAGAAGAAGAAGAAGAAGAAACATGGGATAACGTTAATATGATAACGAAGAGAAGTGGGAAAGAGGGAGAGGAAAAGAAGAGAGAGATAGAGAGAGAGAGAGAGAGAGAGAGAGAGAGAGAGAGAGAGAGAGAGAGAGAGAGAGAGAGAGAGAGAAAGGACAAAGAGGAGGAGGGATAAGAACGTTGATGAGGGTCACAGGGGGAGTAGAATGAGTGAGGAGAGGACGAAAAAGAAGTTATTAAAACAAATGAATCTCCCCCGATGTGTCTCCACCTTGACGTGGTGGGGGAGCTTGCGTGTCCCATCGACCCCATTTGCTTGCCGATGGGTGAAAAATTACATATCGGACAGTTTATGGGATAGGGACCAGACTAAGAGAGACACAACCTGCTGCTCTGCAGGTATAGACTGAGGATAGCAGTCAAAATTTAAATCAGGTGCACGAAGGCAGAATTTCTTGGTTCGGACAAAACTCTTAAGGCTCCCTGTCGAGGGCTGTGGCTGAACGCCTCTAAGCCACAAACCCTCGGATCTGAGAGCCAGGCCGATACCCGTCTACCGGAAAATAGAAACGTGATACTGAGCAAGCTACATGCTCAGGTCTGATACATGTTCGAAGGCTCTCAGCTGGGGGATATGAGGGATTCCCGGATGAGAGGGCCAGACCGTTTCCCGTTCACTGCTGCACGAAGGTAAGGTGCTGAGCCGGCAGCACATGTAGCCTACCTCGTGAGCGAGTACAAAAAAGAAAGAAAAGTGCCCCAGTCGAAGGGCATGGTTACGGAAACTCTGTATCTAACTCATAGAGAGTGTAGATATAAGTGGAAGAACGTCTCAACGCAAAATGGAACGCACGGCGAGCGTACCTATTGCGTGGGTTGAAGTCACAAGCAAAAGCTTACCGAGTGGATGTCGCCCGCAATCTGACCGCTCCTGGTGTGTGCTTGAGCGATCAGTGGCAAGCGGGATGCTCAACACATGGAAGTGAGGAACAAAAGCAGCCATGAGCAGGACGTGGAAACTCCTTGGGTGAGCCCAGTCTCAGAGCAATATGTGCCGGCTCTGCAATTATGGAAGCCTCCTCGGATAGTGAGATGATGCCCATGGTCTGCCCCTGCCTTCCCTTGAGGACCGTCCGCGATATCGTTGATCGTTCTATCTTGACCAGCTGAGATGTGGGTGACATTACAACAGTCTAACGTGTCTCGAAACCAGAGGAAGGCTAACCTCACTAAAAATGCCCGCCAGAAGTCGGAAGTGTCGGCCTACGGGTGGCAAACTAAAAATTGACACTACGCAATTACGTTCGAGTGAAATGTCTCGCCCGAATGTCTCTCGTGCTAGGAACAGCTCTGACTACCTAGTTTCCGAATGCCGCTCTTGTTCGGAACAGCTCTGACTGGGTAGTTTCCGAATGTCTCTCGTGCTAGGAACAGCTCTGACTACCTAGTTTCCGAATGCCGCTCTTGTTCGGAACAGCTCTGACTGGGTAGTTTCCGAATGTCTGTCGTGCCTGGAACAGCTCTGATGGGCGCAACGACAAGCACATGTCCGAAAACTCGCTGAGTGGATGCCGTCTGCGAACATGTCTGGTTTGTGCGGGAATGGCCCGGGGAAAACGAAATGACCAATATATTGAAGTGAGGATTTAAAGCAGCCATGAGCAGGACGTGACGATTTCCCTCGGTGAGCCCAGATCCAGGGCGTTATGTGTCGGCCCTGCAACTATGGAAGCAACCTTGGATGGCGGAAAATGCTATGGACTGTCCCTGCCTTCCTTTGAGGGATGACCGTTGTCTTCGACCGTTCAACCTTGGCCAGCATGGTTGTAGATGGCACCACAAAAGTGAGAGTCTCCCAGGTATGCTTCCTGGTCAAAAAAGCACGCTAAAGTCGATGTGTTGGCCTACGGGTTTCGGCCCAAGGGCGCATAACAGACACACCGCAATGACATCTGAAAAAACACTCCGGATGAACGAAAAGAAGAAGAAAACAAATGAATATGAAAAACAGGAGAAGCCATTCAGAAACCACACCCTTGAATCAACCATTACCTCTGACTGGCTTCAGGGCTAGGACACAGTGGAGGGACAGCATGGAAGGCAGCCAGGGACTGATATCCTTCAGCCGAACTGTCCGCCTGGAGACCTCTGAGGGCGTGCACGAATGACCGCTTCTCTCGGGAGTTGAGGGAGTTGACGTTTTTTCTAACCAGAGAGGGACTGGTGTGGTTAGATTTATCCTGCTTGTATTCTGATGAAAATAAACCGCAAATTCATCACATGTGACTACTGATCAAACTATACATAAAATCACCTTGTGTATCTTCTAATTAAAATTAAAAAACAAAAAAATGCATCCATCTTATTGCAACATTTCACAAATTCATCCTGGGTTCCTTCTGATTATAATAATACACAAATTTATCCATCTGAGTACAACATTTCACAAATTCATCCTGTGTGTCTTCTGATTAAAATAATACACAAATTCATCCATCTGATTACAACATTTTACAAATTCATCCTGTGTGTCCTCTGATTAAAATAATACAGAAATTCATCCATTTGATTACAACAATTCTCAAATGCACCATATGTGTCTTCTAATTAAGTTAAAACACACATCCATCCAATTCATCCATCTAATTACTACAACTCACAAATTTATTTGATCCCGTGTGTCCTCTAATTAAAATACAACACACATAATCCTGTGTATCCTCTTATTAAAATAAAACACACATTCATCCATCTGATTACAATAATTCACAAATTCATCCTGTGTGTCCTCTAATTAAAGTAAAACACAGATTCATCCATCTGATTACAATAATTTAAAAATCCATCTTGTGTGTCCTCTAATTAAAATACAACACATATAATCCTGTGTGTCCTCTAATTAAAGTAAAATACACATTCATCCATCTGATTTTTTTTTCCGCGTTTCCATCCTGTTTCAGGATATTGCGGTCAACACCAGCATCTTTCAGCTGTATGTTGATTCCTAGGCCAGATTACGCTCATCAGCACGCCACGACTTTCTGAGCGACCGGCTCCATACTTTCATAAGTCACTTTTGCGATTCGAACCACTGCTAATTCTCGTCGCGTCACGTGACGAGAGTATTCGGGGTTAGCGGAGAAAGCTGCTAACCCCTCGGCCATGGAGCTACAATAATTTAAAAATCCATCCTGTGTGTCCTCTAATTAAAGTAAAACACAGATTCATCCATCTGATTACAACAATTCACAAATTCGTCCTGTGTGTCCTCTGATTAAAATAAAACACACATTCATCCTGTGTGTCCTCTGATTAAAATAATACAGCAATTAATTCATCTGATTAAAACAATTCACATATTCATCCTGTGTGTCATCTAATTAAAATAAATCACAAATTCATCATGTGTGTCTTCAGAGACAAATGAAACTGGAGAGTCAAAGCCATAACATGCTGGGGTTGATTGTGACATCATGTAAAGGATATGAAACTAACTATACCTATGTAAGACTATTTTGAAAACTGCTACAGTTTTAAGTAACACATTAGTGAATTCTCTGTTATAACAGCTGACTGGCTGTTCGTTGCCCTGTCTAAACAGCTGAATCAGAGATACAGTATAACGTTGAACATACAGAGAACGAACGAATGAACGAACGAACGACCTTTATTTTCGAAGGGTAAAAACTTGGGCACGCAGGCCCGTCTTACATTCGGCCCTTCCAATCACTCATCTTTCGTTCATCAGTGCATAGTGCATGCGCATAGGAAAACAAAATTGTCAAATGAATGTTGTAAGCATAAACAATGCATGTTACCATGTTATGAGACAAATCCCCCATCCACCCACGAGAGAGAGAGAGAGAGAGAGAGAGAGAGAGAGAGAGAGAGAGAGAGAGAGAGAGAGAGAGAGAGAGAGAGAGAGAGAGATTTGATTTGATTTAACTTTAATTTAAAAGGGTAACAAATTGGGCACGCAGGCCCGTCTTACATTCGGCCCTTCCAATCACTCATCTTTCATTCATCAGTAGTGCGTGACACATAGGGAAAAAAAACATTGTAAAATGAATATTGTAAACATAAACAATGCATATTACAATGTTATGAGACACATCCCCCACCCCCAAACCCTACCCACCCACCCACACATCCAACCAACAATCCCCAGGCACACATACATTCCCCACCCACCCACCCATCCCCACATACGCATTCCTCCACAACACACACATCCTCACACACACAACCCAAACCCACAACACATCCCCCACCCACACACACATCCCCCGACCAACACACTCCCACTCACCCACTCATCCTCCACCCACACATCCCACCCAACCCCAACCACACACATCTCCCTACCCACACACACACACACACACACATACCAGAATAGAGAGAGAGAGAGAGAGAGAGAGAGAGAGAGAGAGAGAGAGAGAGGCTATGATTATAAGGAAAGATCATTATCTTACAATTTTATCGTCAAGCGTCGTGAGGAGAAATAGATTATGTTCCAGCTCCCGGTGGGTGGCACTGGATAGTGTCATTCCGTGTGATTGTACAATGTCTTTGATGTCGTCAATCCATTTTCTTCACGGGAGTCCTCTCGCTCTCGTATCAGATCTTCTTTGATGTAGAGCCAGTGCTGGTAGTTGATGGTGTTGCGTTCTAACTAGATGGCCAAATTATTTAATTTTCTGTATTCCAATATATGTGACACAAGGTATTGATCCCATTGTCTGTCTGATAACATCATTTCCTATTCGGTCACGGATAGTTGTTGGTGTTGATTTTGCGTCAATTGTGATTTGACAATCGGTACAAAGGGTCGTTGTGAATATGCTATTCATCCCGCAGAAGTCGGATGTGTCGGTCTAACGGCGCAAGAACGCAGCCCTGCTGTAAACAGGCAGAACGCAATCAGGTCCGAAAAAAAAACTCTCCTGATGAATGCAGAAGAAGAAGAATATACTATTTATTATATATCGTTTTGCGGACGTTGGTATATGTGGATGCTTCATATGATAGTTAATATTTATTTAATTTTATTTTATAAACGTTTTTCCTCTACATTAATCTCCAGCTGCTACAGAGAAAGGGCAGACGAGGTAGCGCAACGGCTATCATTTTGCTTGGAGATCCGGAGGTCATGTGTTCGAATGTCCTTCAATTCAGGACGTCGTTTCATTGGGTTCCCAGAACAAACCATCCTGAATGGGTACCATGACATTTCTTGGAAAATAATGGCGACTGACATGATACTGACCAAATCACCTATGGAGTATTGATTGGTTTAACACATGGGGGCTAGGAATACATACCCAATTATCACTATAGCGTGATAAGTGTTCTATACGTTGCCTATGATAAAAATTTAGATTCGACTCAACATCCGATCGGGATAGAAGAAGGCACTGAGCACATCTTTCAAGAGTCTACTCGATAACCTTGTTCAGGCTCTGCCTGACATGACATCCCCCACAATGACCCTGTGCACGACATTTCTATCTTGACTATAACAGTACCTTCCTCTTGCTGACATTGTCCAAATTCTTCCTGAGCTGACGACAAGAGTACAACCCACTCAAGGATCTTGTCCACGCTCTTCTTAACCCGACGCTAAAAGTACAACCGACTCAAGACTTGACCAAACGCTTCCTGAGCTGACGCTAAAACTTCCATCCACACAAGGACTTTGACCAAACACTTCCTAACCTGACGCAGAAAGCACAATCCACTCAATGAACTTGTCTAAGCTATTCTCAACCGGACGCCGAAAGGTATTCAGGAAAAGCAGAAGGAAGAAGAAGAGCCAATTGTAATGTCTAACATAGAACACAAATCACTTACTCTTTCCAGGAACAAAAGCAATAATTGGAGCTGGCAGAATGGAGGGGTTCAGCAGGCTGCCATTATTGGCTGTGATTTCCACAACTAGTTCGAAGTTTGTTGCGTTGTCCAGCCGAAGACCCAGACCACGAACGGATTTTGTGATGTCATATTGATACAGACGATCAAAGACAAACGGCATCTCTAATTCTCCACCCAAAATAGAGAAGGTGCCAGCCTGGGCAAAAAAATCGTCGATTGTTATAATAATAGATGATAGACTTTTGACTACAAAAAAATTCAAAAACATAGCAATGTTGATGGACATGAAAACCGCTGAATGTTATAAATGATCAACTTTTGACTACAGAAATAAATTATAAAAACAGGAATGTTGATCGTCGAAATGTACTTAATTCTATTGTTAGTAAGCTATTTCTAGTAATTATTATTACCTGTTGGTGTTATCAATTTACCTGACAAATAATAACACAACATAGTCAATCTTTAATGCTTTTATTCTACTCATTAGTCCTGAGTGAGTGGGTACATGATGCTCTCTCTCTGTCTCTCTCTGTCTCTCTCTATATCTCTCTGTCTGTCTCTGTCTGTCTCTGTCTGCCTCTATCTCTGTCTCTGTCTGTCTCTGTCTCTGTCTGTCTCTGTCTGTCTCTGTCTCTCTCTCTCTGTCTCTCTCTCTCTGTCTGTCTGTCTCTCTCTCTCTCTCTCTCTCTCTCTCTCTCTCTCTCTCTCTCTCTCTCTCTCTCTCTCGAACACTAGTCAAACGTCACAGCATTAATACGAAAACAAACTGAGTAATGATACACACAATTTTATAGCAACACTTAGTCATCAGTGAAGGGCGTCTGGGGGAGTTGAAGTTAGGTCAAGTGGTTACATGGCCTGCCTCGCGCTCTGACATGTTTGTGTGTTCAGTTCCGGGCTATATCGTTAGGTTCATGTATGCAATTTCTAGGGATCTAGAGCTGGGATCTCACTGACCACAGCAGCACACTTGGTACAAGAGAGAAAACGTAACCACCCCACAACGCTTAATGGCAGACAAGGTGAAGAATATAACCTACACGGTCATTTTCAGCCTGCCAATATATAGACAAGGCAACGCCTGGACACGAGGACAGTGAGTTTAAAAGTGTACGGTATTCGACTAACAACAATCGATTGCTCAAATAAGTGGAAGCATTATCTATTAGGCGATTCCAACCGTTGCTATGAGAACAGAAGTGCTTCCGTAAGGCTAACGTTCTCGACCTTGGAACAATACCAAAGACCATGTAATTAGTATGTCAGGCAAAGTATAAGTAATTATGATTTGTTTGTCCACATGGAATGAGATGTAACTCTGCGGTATCCACCTGACGAGAGCCGCTAGGGACAGGCAAGAAATAGTAGAATAAGTTGATTACAGCAACTGTGTTAAGACTGAGTTTAAAAGTGTCAAAACACTCCTTCCTAATGAAAATGAAGAAGAATACATTCTACTCACAAATATTATTCTAATGATTTTAATGTGTTTATTAATTACCCTTATTTGGTAAACCCTTAGGGAAGGAGGGGTACCCTCCTAGTACCACCAACAGGGTCAAGATAATGTGTAACTATGTTATGGGATGAGCATAAGAGCAGCTGACATGTAGTAGGTTGTTATGGTCTCACGCTCTCTATGGCGGGCAGAGAAACCCGTTGAAGAGGTAATATATATATAGCAAGCGACCAGTATGATCACCGCCGTGAATGAGTTCTAAGGCAGGTTGCTTTCTTGACAGATGCCTAGCAAAGTACCTCAAATCCTACCAAAAAACAATGAAAACTGTAAACTGATTAGATAAATTAGACCTGAAAAGTCAAGATATGTTGGGCACGTTATGAGAAAAAATAAACTGGAAAACTTGGTGACAACTAGAAAGATGGGGGGGGGGGGGGGGAGTAACAAGGGGAAGGCAGTCCAGTAAATATCTGGATGACGTTAACACATTGCATAATCGAGACAAAACCACAGAGCTGATCCATGACTTTGGTGATCGTGTGAGATACAGTGAAACCCTACCACCACCCTTCCACCCACCCACTCCCCGCGATTATCGGCATGGCACATGATGATAAGACAGTTATAGAAATCAAAGAAATTATGGAGACTAATTGTTATGGGGATGATTTGAGCAAAGGACAAGACGCTCTATGATAAGTTCGGGTAGATATGATTTTTTAAAAGCTAAATCCCACGCATTATATTGAGTAGATGCCAATCATTCACCTTGTGTTCACAGTTCTGTTTGCCTCTTGTGCCTAAAGACACACAGATGAAGATGTCCACATCGGCAGACACGCCAATGTTGTGAAGCAAGAAACCAGCAAAGACACGCCCAAGCTCCTGACGCCTCTTCAAGAGGTTCTCCAGCTGAGATATAGTCAGGTGGTTGAACTCCAGACTATCGTACTGGTAGTTGAGGTGATTTCTGTAGTCAAACACATCTGCAGGACGGCTACAGGGACAAAGCAAAATGTCATTAACATCAGCATTACTATTATCATCTGCAATTATTCATACAGTTTACACCGAGGCAGACTATTGAAATTAAATTGCACAACAAACTGTTAAGTATAAATGGCACGAATAATGCCCAATGTTGGTTGTTTCACAGCTAACACCAGTGAGGGAAGACATTGCAAGAACACAATCAAATGCTGATCATTTCCCAACTGGCACCAATGGGAAGAAATCCACATTTTAAGAAGAGTGAATCCTGTTCTTATCAACAGAATCTGAATTTTTAGTGTCCGCTGTGATTATACACAGTGAGGAATTGGGTTTAGCAGTAAATTGTATGAAAGGATAAATTGTGGTCATCTCTGGAAGAATGAATAATTACAATGTAACATCCAAATAAATGGATCTTAAAGCTATCTAGGAACACATTGCATTTGACGGAAGATGCCTTTTAAGCTTAAATAGTTCTAGTGTGTTTTGGGAGAATGTTACGAATATCACAGACAGAGAAGACAACACACGGTCTGGCATTTAGAGCTAATGGTAATACTAGATCATGGGTCCAAACCATAAGGAAAGTGCATTTCCGAGGAATGGGGATAGGAACAGAAGAGCCGGACTAGAGATGCAGCCTTATGTGGGGGTTGGGGGATTATCAAGGAATAGGAGTAGAAGAAGACAAAGAAAGATTAATTAGTAAGTCAGTCAGTCAGTCAGTCAATAAGTCAGTCAGTCAGTCAGTTAGATAGTTAGTTAGTTACTCAGCTAGTTTGTTAGTTTGTTGGTTGGTTGGTTAATTAATTAGTTATCTGTTGAGGTATCATCCGTGTACTATGAATGTGTCCATAGGTGCTCGAACACATCCCCCCCCCCCCGCCTGCCCCAATCCCCGCCAACAACATATGCATCAACGTTCGGCGGCTAATAGTTCCAGTTCTTTGTTGGTTGATTGGCTCTTCATTTTCCCGATATGGCTTTCTTATCTGGCCGTGGCATTTCTTACTCTCGAACCTCTCATTATAGACAACGAAGTGGATTCACTGGCGTCAAAGTCCTCCTGTCTCGACATCTTTATAAGTGCATTAGTAGCATCGGCACGATCCATGGGCTGGCCACCTGCAGGGGATGCAGAACCAGCATATTTATCAGCTCGTTCATTTCCTTCAACTCCCGCATGTCCCGGAACGGAGATGAAGATGTATGTGGAAAGTTTAAGCAGATTATCAACAAATTACACGATAGGCAACACCAATATCATCAAAATACCAGACGACATGGAGGATTAGAGAGTCATTAGCACCGATGGTTTCCGAAGACCAAGGACCTTAAGACAACGAAAGAAGTGTTGGTCTACAATGGTCGCTCACATTGACCTAACCAGACACACACAAGAGACTCACCTATATTTGAACGTGAGACTGTTCAGGTCAGCGGCCTGAGAACCAAATGGAAGTAGTGGAGTTCTCATTAAGTTGATGGCACAGTCGGCTTCATTGTACGACAGTCCCCTGTAGCGCTGCAGCTCTTGCCAGACCGCCCAAATTCTGCAGAGATATATTAAGAGAGCTGCACACGTGTCATATTTTATTGTATGGGAAATGGGTTACAGGCGGGAGTCGACTTCATTGCACCGGGTATCACCCTATCTAGCACAGTATCTCTACGCAAACAACCCCCCCCCCCCCCCCCCCCACGAGAGCATCGAATAAAGCACGAACTTCGCAGCATCAGCAATGGCCCCTAGGAGTCTCCGGAAAGATTGAACTCGTGGTTTGAACGACAGAGCTCGAAAAATAACCTACGGCCTTTAGAACGTAAGGTACACGTCTAGACCACTTCGCTGCAGAAAGTCCTGTTTGATATTTAACAACTAAATGATTTACTGGCAAACCTCAATTAGCGGAAGTCCTCACTGTCTCTCTAAAGATGGCATCACTGTTAATATTGTTGTATTTATTAACATTAAACTGGAGAACTTGGTGACAGCTGGCAAGACTGAGAGGAAAAGAACAAGGGGAAGTTGATAGGTAAACAACTTAATGGCTCGGCCACATGGCCTAATCAAGACAAAAACATAGAGATGATCCAGGACTGTGGTGATCTTGTGAGAGGCGAAACATGACAGGCCACGCTTATCAGCATGGTTCATGACAATAATGATTTATTACCATGACATTGTCTTGATTCTTAAAATATGAAGGACCAAGTACAAGAACAATATGACATTCTACAAGATTTGATCATCGAAGAAAACATGTTTATAAACCGAATCATGTCTCAGAAACTAAACTATATTGTCCGTATTAAGTGTCAGAGTGGCTTAGAATGAATGTACAGTAATGAAAGACGTGGTTTCTAGAAGAAGAAGAAGCAGGAGCAGACCGGCACGAAGATGGAAACACAGAAGATTGCAGGCTTCCTGGCAACGAGAGCCACGAAGCGGGAGACATGGTCACCTTAGAGAAACGTTTTGGCGACCCGTGATGAGAGCACGTTCTGCACAGGATCTGTTGTACGATGGTTGATAAATACATTATGTTTGTATTGTCCTAGTCATGTTATGATGCGCGAAAACGTGAGGGATCATATGTGCTACCTTTATATGGAAGGAACTGGAACACTGCAGCAGGATAAGAGCGATATAAATCTCACGTCGACCAATTCTACACCGGGTACCAAGACAAGTCTTAGGAAGTAAAGGCGGCCGGTGCAATGCTGAACACATCTTCCACCATGTAGGGTCTCCGTGACGAAGTGGTTACGCCGCTTGCTTCGCGATCTGAAGGTTGTGGGTTCGATTTCCCGCCTATGTCGTTCGAGTTATGAGTGCAATGTTCTCGGAGAAACCTGGGGGTCGTCGCTGGAGCTTCGGAGTTCATTCTTTGTGCGAGGAGTTCAGAAAGCCGCCTACGGAAAGAAACCTATCCATGTGAGATCGATCCTGGTGCAATGAAGGCGATCCATTTTGCATTTTCGTCGCCTTTTATGCAACCGAGTGGCGATTGATCTATAAAAATATGAGTGAAGCACCGAATTCCCAAAATGCGCCCTAAGGGTTGTAAAAGAGCTTGTTACTTTACTAGTCATAGAGCGTCCTCTGGCTTTGTTTCTGTCATGTGCTAACGAAGGCCACTCTCTAGTAAAAATCTTGCTATATGGCTAAACCATCCATCTGTTGTTATGTTTAAACATGCTATCACTTCCGCTAATCCTAATATGCTTCATATGTCATCGCTCTCATTTTGTTTCTTTTGGGCATATTTAGATTTAATCTTTGATATTTCAGTAATCTTGCATCCTGTTCATTTACGTTAATACCCGGTCTAACATTAGCAGCCAAACTATAAAGAGATGGTATAGGAAAGAAATAGTCATCATTACCAGTAAAACTATAAAGAGATGGAATTGGGAAGAGCAAGGCAACATTACCTGCCAAACTATACAGAGATGAAACAGCAAAGACACAGGCAACATTACCAGTCAAAGCAGGTGCCTAATGTGTATTAAGGCGTGTATAACTCTCATTTATCTACTTATTTTACTTACAGTACAGCAGAAAATTGGATAAGGAACAGACATAAATATATTCCAATAATACATTCAGATGAACTAGACGTACGAAAATGGGACTAAATCAGTATAAGTTAAAAGAAAGTGCTTTCACAACTAACACGAATGGCATGTGGCACACATGACACAAATTGAACAAATATCACACATGGCACAAATAGCATACATGGCATAAATGGTAAATATGGCACAAATATATAAGTGCGAGGCAACATTAGCTTTCAAACTGTAAAGAGTTGTCTGACTAATAAAAAAGTTATGACTTGATTGATTTTGGGAACAACATATGCCATTAACACATAGGTCACCATCATCATCAACTTCTACAAATGTTGCCGTCAAGCGTCGTCGAGAGGAATATATGATGCTCCAGCACCCGATGGGTGGCATTTCATATTGTCATTTTGTGTTAGTTTGATGTCGTCAATCCATTTTCTTCTCGGGCGTCCTGTTACTCTCGTATCAGAATGTCTTTGATGTAGCACCAGTGCTGGTAGTTGATGATGTGGCGAAACCATTTGATCATCTGTCATTTAATATATAATCAGATTGCTACTGGAACTATTAGTGTTGGAACTCTTCGCTGGCTGCTGAGGATGGGGACGGAGCGCTTATGGGAATGTCCCGAATGCTGTGATGTCGGTTCCTAAGTCAATCAATGAATCAATCAATCAATCATTTAATATATGTGGAACAAGGTGTTGATCCCACTGTCTGTTTGATAACGTCGTTTCTTACTCGGTCTCAGATATTTAATTTGGCGGCTCTCATAAAGCATCTTATTTCGGAGGTGTTTATTTTGTGTAAGTGTGAGCCAGATAATGTGCAAGTTTAACATTTAGTGCATAAGGTTTGTGTGGATATGTTATTTAATACATGTCGTTTTGAGGGCATAGATATATGTAGATGTTTCAGTATGGGTGATAGCTGATATATACACTTTAGGTCAAGTTATTGTATATCTATTAAACAGCTGCTTACCTGTCCGTGGTGGAGTGATGTAAAAAGAAGACAGGATCAAATGCTGCGAAGTCAAGGTTCGCCATAGAAAACTTGGCTCTTCCCCCCAGAAGAGAGTGGAGCCTATTGTGCAAAATCTCAAACTGGATTTCAAAATCGCAGAAGTTGTCTTGTTCCAGTGCCAATAATGTCTGCTCATACAGATCCTTGTTGTTGTATAGTTCTGGCCTTGGGTTTCTGCAATGGGAGATGTTGGGATTGCAACGTTACAAACAACCTCTGTTATGATACACATGTAGTATTTATACTTCCATTTATGTTTTTCTTTCGCTCGCTTTTAACTCCAGCGTAGTCCATACACTTGCTACTACTTCTAGTGCACTGGATTGATATTTAACTTGTGGATTAGCATTACCTATTACCAGTGTCCCTCACCATCAGGTGAACCCACTCCGACTTCTGAGGTACTTGTAATTTGCGTCCCCAAGTCAAGTATGAGAAGTAGGAACTGAACCCACTAACTCGGCACCAGAACACCGGAAGTTTAAAATCGAGCGATCTTATCCATTCCGTCATGCTGACCCACGCTTCTGGACACAACCTGGTGAACGTCAATAGGTTAGACATCTTGGTTGCCTACATTCGGTAACAGAGCTCTGATTCTCTTCAGCGTGTGCACCATTATTCTTCAGATGTGACGTGATGTCGCTCGTCTATAGCGTGATGCCACCCAAAGGACACACAACAACACTACCAAGCTACAAGACAATGGCATGATATTTCGTTTGTCCTCTGCAGATTAAAAGTTTTCAATTTAAGCTCCTTAGTTTGTATGTTTGTGTCAGACTAACTATATTATTACATAGGGTGTATTTTTAATGACTGTAAAGTTTTTGAAAAAATTGCCATTCCAAGTTTTGTATTTACCTACTGCGGAGTTCATGCAACACAATGCAACATAATAGGTAAATACAAAATTTAAAGCCGCAATATTTTCAAAAACTGCACAGTCATTAAAAATACACCACGTATCTCAACTGTCTAAGAATGCAAATGTAATATGATGGATACCAGACTGAAGAAGCCTAAAATGGGTTCCATGAAATGTATTGCGAAGTAAAAGCAGCCGGGGTGATGTTGAACGCATCAATTACCGAGTTCCGATTGGTGCATAAAACTATGATTCTAGAAGCATGTGCCGAATGTTTCTTAAGGCGTGTTTCATTTATTTATTATTTTATTATGTTTCATTTGTTTCACTCTCATTTATCTACTTATTTTACTTACCATACAGCAGAACATTGGATAAAAAAACATAAATAAATATGTTCCAATAATTCATTCAGATGAATTAGATATATGAAAATGGGACTAAATCAGTATAAGTTAAAAGTAAGTGTTTTTACAACTAAAACGAATAGCATGTGACACACATAACACAAATGGAACAAATAGTACACATGGCACAAAGGACACAAATGGTACAAATAGCACACATTGCACAATTGGCACACGTAGCATATATGACAAAAATAGCACAAGTATCACAACTGTCACAAATATCACACATAACACAAATGGGACATATGGTACACATGGCATAAATGGCAAATATGGCACAAATACATAAATGACACACATGTCACACATGGCACAAATGGGACAAATAGCACACATGGCATACATGGCACAAACGACACACGTCACACACACGGCATAAATGTCCCACATGGCACAAATGTCCCACATGGCCTTAAACACCAGTGCCAACAACGAGGTATATACTGCAAAACAGAATACACACACAGCGTGGGAACAATTAATAAATAGAGATAAGAAGAATAGTAGAATGCAGATTCATACCTGACAGTAGCAACATTTTCCCCTGCAACTGCGCCACTAAAGAATGGGTTGGGTTCAAACCGCTGTCGCCGAGAATTCAAATATGTGGCCTCTTTGATGAGCTCTGGGAGACTGGTGAACGGTTTGGTCCACTCCCAGTAGGGGATGGCTATATTTGAACCATGACTTAGCAAAGCTGTTTCTACCTGCACACGTGAACAGTGCAATGTTGATTACGTATTAAACAGGGTGCGGATAAAATATTACACACGCAGGTCCACATGGCCAATGGGTATGAAAGCGTTTCTTAAACATTCGGTATGCTGATGCCGAGGTTAGCTGTTCAACCTCTACACCGGACAGCTGGACTAAAATTTTGACCTGTTGTCCTTGACTCGGGGACATAAATTACAAGTACCCCTGAAGTCGGAGTGGGTTCGCCTGATGGCGAGGGACACTGTTAGTAAGGAAAGCTAATCCGCACGCAAAGTTCAGTCCATCACTACTGTAAAAACTGTGTATGGACTACGCTTGAGTTCAAAGCGAGCGAGCGCAACAAAATATTTTTAACAATTACACACTAGTGTAGATTAAATATTAAACAGTCATGTGGATGAAATCATAAACAGTGTAATGTGGATGAAAGCATAACAAGTGGAATTTGAATTATAAAACAAGAGTAATGTGAGTGAAATCATTAACAGTGTAATGTGGGTGAAAACATAAACACTACTATATGGATAAAAACATAACAAGCGAACTGGTTATTATTAAACAGAGTAACGTGGAAGAAATCAAAATAAGTGTAATGTGGATGAAATCACAACCAGTGTAATGTGGGTGAAATCACAAACAGTGTAATGTGGATGAAATCACAACCAGTGTAATGTGGATGAAATCACAACCAGTGTAATGTGGGTGAAATCACAAACAGTGTAATGTGGGTGAAATCACAAACAGTGTAATGTGGATGAAATCACAACCAGTGTAATGTGGGTGAAATCACAACCAGTGTAATGTGGGTGAAATCACAAACAGTGTAATGTGGATGAAATCACAACCAGTGTAATGTGGGTGAAATCACAACCAGTGTAATGTGGGTGAAATCACAAACAGTGTAATGTGGATGAAATCATAACCAGTGTAATGTGGGTGAAATCACAAACAGTGTAATGTGGATTAAATCATAACCAGTGTAATGTGGGTGAAATCACAACCAGTGTAATTTGGGTGAAATCATAAACACTATAATGTGGATGAAATCATAACAAGTGTAATGTGAATTATTAAACAGAGTAATGAGGATGACATCATAATAAATATAATATGGATGAAATCACAAACAGTGTAATGTGGATGGAATCATAACAAGGGTAATATGGATGTAATCATAAACAGCGTAATTTGGATGAATTCATACACATTGTAAAGTGTATTTAATATAAGGTGCGTTCATTTGAAACCCGTTCTGCCGCACCGCGCATAATTGCGTACGTTGAACACGATCATGTCATAGTCATGTGATAAGTACTGACCAATGAATAAAAGAGCAAGTACTTATCGTCCCATGAAGCATAGGTTCTGTTTCTGACCGTTGCGAAAATGATCGGGTTGATCCAAAATCCGTCCAAAGAAACTTAAAGAGTGGTGATTCAGTTTCTTTCGTTTGAAGGATATCGACCAGTGGACATTCATCTATGAATGCACACAGCGTAGGGTAAAAAATGTGTGTCAAAGACAACAGTGACAAACTGAACACAAATGTTTCGGAAAGGACGTCAGTTCACGACATATCTTCGATGGCCGGGTCAAGCGCATATTGTCGCAACAGTAAAAACCATTGCCAAAATTGATGCAGCAGTACAGATGAACCGTTGCCGAAGCATGCGTTCGCTAGCGAAAGAATTTGATGTGTTAATTGAGAAAATTCAAAAGGTCGTTCGTAAAAAACTGCGATATCGGAAGGTGTGCTCACATTGGGTACCACGTATGTTGACCGACCACCAAATAGAGGAACGCATGGGATGGTGTTTGAACCACTTGCTGCGTTACACAGTGGAGGGTGATGTATTTCTCTTCCGCATAATGGCAGTCGATGAATCATGGTGTCACCAATTTGAGCCGAGCAGCAAAAGAGAGAGCACGCAATGGAAGCATGCTGGATCACCAAAAGCCAAAAAATTTCAAGTTACAGGTTTCCGCTGGTAAGGTTATGCTGAGCGAATTTTTTGACCATGAAGGGCTATTGTTGGCCGACTTTAAAGAACCTGGTGTCAACATCAACTCTACCCACTACTTGCAAACACTAGACAAGCTGCAAAAAGCCATCAAGAATAAACGACCCGGCATGCTTTCTCGCGGTGTGATTTTGTTGCACGATAATGCTCGTCCGCATGTCGCAAAGACTGTGCAGGAACACTAGCAAAGAAGAAGAGGAAAATTCTGCAACATCCAGCCTATAGTCCTAATTTGTCACCATGTGATTTTCATTTGTTTGGACCTCTAAAAAAGCTCTCAAGGGGCAATGATTTCTCACAGATGCAGACGTAATGAACGCGGTAAACACTTGGTTCAGTGAACAGCCACAATCCTTTTTTTTTTTTGTGGACGGCATTCGCCGCCTACCTAAGCAATGGGATGCTAGCCTGAATGCCTACGGCGACTTCTTCTGACCAACCCATGGTGCATAATTCATTCAAAATGAATGCTTTGTTTAATTCTACCACACCTGTTAATGTTCCTTTCATGCTTTTGTAATAAAGCCATTGGAACGGGTTTCAAATGAACGTCCCCAATACTAAAACTTGTAATGTGAACTCAATCAGCATCTGATTGTCTCAGAAGCCAATATAGACGCCAAAATAGAAACTGCATCACACAGGCACGCAAGTATGGAAGAAGCAAACGTATGTTGAGCTGAAGAGAGCTGCAGAGAATACGAGATACTGGAAAGACACGACTGGAGGACTGCAACACAAATCTTTAAACTGACTGGCCTCGTAATTAAATTCCTTATAGGACGATGCGTTTTCAAAATGTCAAATTCAGATCCAGCCCGTAACAGACTATTTAGGGATTCTGTGAAGATGGGAATGAAATCTTACTTCCACAATGCATGGCTTAAGTTAAAAGTTAAAAGTGACATGATCATCGACTTCAGACCATCTTTTCAGGTAGACTGACCTAATGAATGCACTATATGCGCAGTCATCAGGCTAAATAAATAGTAGTGTGAAAATGAAAATATCACTGCATTACGTACATTTCCACACATGCCCTGTCTTTTTGTTCAGAGGCCAAGAAAGATTCCCCAAGTTGATGGTATTAACAGCAGCTGATTGAACACCCGTCGGTGTTGTCCTCTGCGCATTGAGTGTAGTCCGGACCATTTGTTCACAGCTGAATAAGCCTCTCTCGCTGTGGCTCCTTTGTTTTTCTGCATTGTCCACTCGATCCCAGAGAGCCTTCAACACATCAACCTGGTCATTATGTAGCTGGCTGCCCACAGGAGCAGCAGCGGCCTGTATATCCGCCTGTTCACTTCCCACATCCGCATGTCCTGGGCAGACAATTCATCGCATGCTCTTGACCTTCGAACCTTCGATACAAGCCATCCCACGCGGAAACTACCAGTTTCTATCTGACGCTAGTTAGTTGAATGTCCATTACAGGACGTCGCAATCAACCCAAAATTCTTGGCTGTTTGTGATTTACTAGGCAATTTTATTTTGCCATAGACAGCTCCGTGGTGAAGGTGTTACTAACACAGTTTGTAATTCAAAATACCCGCGTTCGAAACACAACTCTACATAACAAGCGTTATTTTAAAAAATAAAATGATATGGGTACCGGTCGTTCAGAAAGCAATGGCAAACTACTGAACGCAATCTTGCCCAGGAATTACGAACAGTCAAAAAATGCTCGGGTTGACTAACGTCCTGTAAAGGATATGCAACTAGCATTTTTTATGTTTAGTTTACCATTGCTTTCTGAAAGACGAACGCCTTATACCATCGAAATCAATCAACGCAAAGCGCTATTTAACTTAGCATGCTTTGTTTATAGCAGAGTAATATGTTAAAAACCTTTAAAAACCTTTATACCAGCCTACGGACTACAAACGCTCTGCATGGTCATGATAGTTCTAGAATACTTTACCTCTTTCAGAAAGAGCCTATGCCAGGCTGGGAACGTCGGCCGACCATGGTCACAGCAGGCTGCATTTCGTCCCTCGTGCTTACACAGTCCGGGCTTCCCATGGAAGGAAGCGATGCTCTCATAGGTGTAGTCCTTCTGAATCTCCAACAAAGCTGAACGAAGGCTTTCTACTTCACCCTCACTTAGAGACTCCAGGTCACGTCTGACATGGGATGCAGAAGTTTCCAAATAGCGGTGTTCTTGTCTGTGTAGATTATCTTATAGAAGAGATATTTAAAATTGTCTGGTTTAATTTTTGAGACGTCTCTAAGAATTGTTGTGAAAAGAACTGGTGACCATACCCTATTAGGCGATGACTTATAATATTTCAAGATGGACAACTTCATCCCCCAAAGCTAGTACCTTTACTGTGTCTGACTATGCTGATAGGTAACATTCAACAGTGAATTATAAAGTCGAATAGAGCCCTGGAGATGTAGATATACAGAATAATAGTTCGTATTTCATGAAAACAAAAACAATCAAATTCAGAGGTGCACTTGCTCTTAATCTTCCTGTTTGCTGATACCAAGGTTGCGGATTCAACCCCTACACCGGTCATTTGGACTAAAATATTGACGTCTCGTCCTTAACTTGGGGACGTAAACTACAAGTACCCCAGAAGTCGGAGTGGGTTCACCTGTTGACGATCGGCACTGGGTATAGGGTCAGCTTGTCCACATGCAAACATTAATCCGGTGCACTAGAAGTAGCTACATGTGTGTGTATCCTTGAGTTCAAAACGAGGAAACGAAAAAAAAAACATTACAGAATTTCTAGAAAAACTGGGAATGAAATGAGAGTTGATGAAAGAAAGAAAACAAAAACAATTGAAATATTTCGGACATTGTAAAATACATAACATGCTTATAAAAACCATATTGGAGGAGTACTGTACTAATGGGAAGACAACATCAAGATATCACTAGTAGCAGTTCTTTTGCAGCACGCCGCTCTCATCACGGTGAGCCGAACACACTCTAGATCTCTGGCCACTTCGCCCGCCTCATGCACCGTCGTATCCAAGAGTGTCCGCAATGTCCAGTGTCCATCTTCGCACTGGTCATCCCTGTCCATTCTTCACGGAAACACGCCTTCTGTCGCTCTTCTATCCTAACCACTGTACCGATTAAAATGGCCGCTGTAACGTTTAATATGGCCAAATGTAAACAATATAAAATGACACAAAGTAGTGCAGCTTTATAAAATAGATTTACGAAACATACCGGAGGTTGCGGCGATTAGCCTTCATCAGCAAACAAACTCATTCACAAACACAACATATAGTCAAGGAGATCTCCTGTAACCACATCAAAAGGTGACGACAGGACGAGACGAACAAAAGGATGAAAAAATGAAAGCAATGAAGAGAAAATGAGAATTGAAAAAAAAATGCACATACTTATCTCACAGATCCGATCTGTGAGTAACTCAGAATATCTCCGATGTATTCTTTTTATACCCAACCAACGGAGTGAGATGGAGGATGATGACGGGGTGATAGGTGTTACGGTTCAATGAGCACAATGAGACATTTCAAAGCCAACAGCACGTCCCAATATGGCCAAAGTACTTCAGTTTCCGAGAGAATACATTTTATGAGGCAGTTCTCTTCGATGACTTTTACAGCTATAGACAGTTGTAAACTAATTTGTTGCAGTCATACAACCTCAATATTTGTCTTCTTCTGGGTCCAAGGTATGCTATGAATTATTCTGTAATACTTGAGCTCATCTGCCTCAAATATTTTCTTTCGTTATTGCGTAATGGTTCATAACAGACAAATATATGTTATCATATGGAATATATAATGCCCTCAAAAATTTAATTATAATAATAACTCAATGTAAGATTTGTAACAAAACAAAACAAACAAATAAACAAACGTCTAAATCACAACATCATTAGTAAGTTATTTTTATATCCTTTACAGGACGTAGTATTCACCTCCAGCATTTTTGACTGTTTGAAATTTCTTGGCAAGTTTACGTTCAATAGTTTACCATTGCTTTCTGAATGATCGACACCCATAATGTTAAAAACAACTCATAATAAGATTTAAAATAAACAAGAAACAAATGTATGAACCTACCTGTTCCAGGTGTTCGGAAAACTGTGGTCACAAACAGGTCATCTGATCCGATGACGGTGCCATTCAAAGCCAGGACCTCATATCTGACGTAGTAGCGGTCATCGTAGTGAAGCGAAAGAGCCTTCAGTTGAGCAGTGATTTCATATTTGTACATGCGATCATAAACCCAGGTCATCTCATGGGGAGCGCCCAGTAGATAAAATTCTCCGGTAAGATTGCTGCAGTTATCTTCACTCCTGCAATATGTGTAACAGATGGCGAATTAATCAATGCCTTAAAATATATATTCATATTTTACTTTAACATATCCACAACATTTATATCCATTTCATTTATATGGATAACTTTCGGCTCCCCCTGTATTCCACCGCCTTTCCCCTCTTTCCTTTTAATTTGTCTAGACCACCTGTGCGGTTGCCGTTGAGACTGACACTCTACCCCTCTCCCCCTTTTCCCCCACACCCATCATCATCTAAATCTTATTTCCAATACTTAGTTTCTGCTATCATCCTTGATCTGTACGAAAAAGGCGGGGTACACTATACATTTACGGATTAACATCAGTTAAGTAATGTTTGTAAATTTGTATCATATTGTTTCAGTGCATGTTTATTGTTTGTGAGCTGAAGAGGGCTCGAGCCTCAACATTTCTTTTGTCACTAGTAACTGTTCTAGTAGTTCTTACTGACTCTGCTTCTCATGTCCATTGATGACCAGCTAGCTGTACAGTAAACGGACTAACTTTAACTTACACACAGCTGTAAAGTTGTACGGTAAATTAACCAACATTAACTTACACGAATATGAATAATTGTTCAGTAAATTAACCAATATTAACTGACTCACAGGTGCAAAGTTGTACATTATATTCACCGAAATTAACTTACACACAGAGGTAAAGTTGCGCAGTCAATTAACTAAAATTAACTTAAACACAGATGTAAGGTTGCACAGTAAATTAGCCAATATTAACTTACACACAGATGTAAAATTGTATGGTAAATTAACAAACATTAACTTACATACATATGAATAGTTGCACAGTAAAGTAATCAACATTGACTGACTCAAGAATGTAAAGTTGTACAGTAAAGTAACCAACATTAGCTTACACGCTGTTGTAAAGTTGCACAGAAAAGTAAGCAACATTAACTGACTCAAGAATGTAAAGTTGTACAGTAAAGTTACCGACATTAGCTTACAAACTGTTGTAAAGTTACACAGTAAATTAACCAACATTAACTTACACACAGATGTAAAATTTGACCAGGGCCGACTGGTGGAGTCCATGCAGCAGAAACCCAGCAAACGCACGATCTTCTGCCTTGTTCTGCTGCAACACTCGTGCTAGTTGAGGTATACTTAAGCCATTGAACTCAAGATTATCGTACTCGTAATGGAAATTGACGCGGTAGTCAAAGACCTGGGCATTTAAACAATCGATATTCAAAGTCAAAATATAGATCTTGATGTATATAACATAAATAATAGTGTACGTGTTGATTGTAAGTCCTACAATGGTTCGTTGTCAGCTCTCAAAGTTTGCTATGGGATGAAAAGACTGGCCACCTTTTATCCCGTTTACTCAGACCTAAACAATGCGAGGGGTTAACCATTCATATAGCCACAAGTTCCTGCTCCGGGGCTTGTATTTTGTTTGTTTTGCGATGCAAGAGGTAATAAATGCTACACTGTTTTCCATATCTGTTATCCGTTATATGTTATCTGTTGGGGAATCAGCCTTGCACTCCTGGCAAATCCATAGGTGCTCAGATCCCCCCCCCCCCACATTCCCAAACCTACGCATCAGCGTCAGGCGGCAACAAGTGCCAGTATCGGACTCATCTGAATGTTCACTGACAAGCGCATTGACCTCTGCATTGACTTGTTTTTATAATAAGTGTATTACTCATTACTTCAAATTTCCTTGTTGTTTTTGCTGTTATTCAAAAATGGCTACATTAGTATATCCTTATATATACATTAGTGTGTATATATATATACTAAGCCAATGTTTTATGATGTGGGGTGACAATTTTATTCCTCACCACTTTGCTGTGATCTAAATCAGGACATTTCTGATGGTGCCAAGGTTAGGGCTCTGCGGGATGGAATGCTATATCAGCTTGTAACCTGGTCGTAAGGGCACGAGTGCCAAGACTGTCAACATTTGATGTTCATGTTACATAATCTATACAACCAAATGGTAAGCATACTTTGAGGGGCACAGACTTTTCCCGAGTGACTTGGTCAGGGTTCACATCAGGCGTCAGACTAAACGGTGACAGAGGTTGACGCAGTTGCCCTATGGCACAGTTTGCACTGTTGTGGGGCTTCCGACGGTACTTCTGCAATGCCTGAAAAACAGAACAATTATTCAATAGAAACGTACGCATTTGTCTCAGACATATTTGGTTTACGTGTGTCCTTCTGTATGTGTTAAACCACTTTAAATGTAATACCGATATCCATGTGTGTATGTTTAACCCCTTTAAAAGATATATCTTTGGCCATGTGTTTGTGTTTAATATCTGTACAATTAATATCTATGTCCATTTGTACATGTTTAATCTTTTGAAAAGTAATACATTTATGGTGTTTCTTAATGGTTAGTCTCCATCTTCCACTCCGAATTTGTTTTAAAGAGGTTAGTTCCAAGATAACAGAGTTTATTCGCCATATTTTATCTCATATAACTCGTTTTAATCCGCAGAGCGGCTAACAAGAGTGAAACATGCGTAAGTCTAATACATAAACATGAGAAAAGTGAAACATGCGTAAGTCTAATACATAAACATGAGAAAAGTGAAACATGCGTAAGTCTAATACATAAACATGAGAAAAGTGAAACATGCGCAAGCCTAATAAATAAGCATGAGAATTCCTCCGAAGTCGGAAATTTCTGCCAGTACGGCGAGGAACCACCAGTCTGCACACTAATAAGCCAGACATGGGATAACGGATACTCACCCAAACCTCAGTCCTGAATGACATCACACTGATGTATAACAACAGGATGTCACCATCCGACATACAGGACTTCACGCTGGAGTGCACAGCCAGCGAACGCAAGCAAGCAAGCATGAGAAGAATGAAACAAGCGCAAGTCTAATACATAAACACGAGAAGATTGAAACACGTGCAAGCCTAATATATAAACATGAGAAGATTGAAACACGTGCAAGCCTAATACATAAACATGAGAAGATTGAAACACGTGCAAGCCTAATATATAAACATGAGAAGATTGAAACAAGCGCAAGTCTAATACATAAACATGAGAAGATTGAAACACGTGCAAGCCTAATACATAAACATGAGAAGATTGAAACACGTGCAAGCCTAATATATAAACATGAGAAGATTGAAACAAGCGCAAGTCTAATACATAAACATGAGAAGATTGAAACACGTGCAAGCCTAATATATAAACATGAGAAGATTGAAACACGTGCAAGACTAATATATAAACACGAGAAGATTGAAACAAGCGCAAGTCTAATACATAAACATGAGAAGATTGAAACACGTGCAAGCCTAATATATAAACATGAGAAGATTGAAACACGTGCAAGCCTAATACATAAACATGAGAAGATTGAAACACGTGCAAGACTAATATATAAACATGAGAAGATTGAAACAAGCGCAAGTCTAATACATAAACATGAGAAGATTGAAACACGTGCAAGCCTAATATATAAACATGAGCAGATTGAAACACGTGCAAGCCTAATATATAAACATGAGCAGATTGAAACACGTGCAAGCCTAATATATAAACATGAGCAGATTGAAACACGCGCAAGCCTAATATATAAATATGAGAAGATTGAAACACGCGCAAGCCTAATATATAAACATGAGCAGATTGAAACACGTGCAAGCCTAATATATAAACATGAGCAGATTGAAACACGTGCAAGCCTAATATATAAACATGAGCAGATTGAAACACGCGCAAGCCTAATATATAAATATGAGAAGATTGAAACACGCGCAAGTCTAATACATAAACATGAGAAGATTGAAACACGTGCAAGCCTAATACATAAATATGAGAAGATTGAAACACGCGCAAGACTAATATATAAACATGAGCAGATTGAAACAAGCGCAAGTCTAATATATAAACATGAGAAGATTGAAACACGCGCAAGACTAATATATAAACATGAGCAGATTGAAACAAGCGCAAGTCTAATATATAAACATGAGCAGATTGAAACACGCGCGAGCCTAATACATAAATATGAGAAGATTGAAACACGCGCAAGACTAATATATAAACATGAGCAGATTGAAACAAGCGCAAGTCTAATATATAAACATGAGCAGATTGAAACAAGCGCAAGTCTAATATATAAACATGAGCAGATTGAAACACGCGCAAGCCTAATACATAAATATGAGAAGATTGAAACACGCGCAAGACTAATATATAAACATGAGCAGATTGAAACACGCGCAAGCCTAATACATAAATATGAGAAGATTGAAACACGCGCAAGACTAATATATAAACATGAGCAGATTGAAACAAGCGCAAGTCTAATATATAAACATGAGCAGATTGAAACACGCGCAAGCCTAATACATAAATATGAGAAGATTGAAACACGCGCAAGACTAATATATAAACATGAGCAGATTGAAACAAGCGCAAGCCTAATACATAAACATGAGAAGATTGAAACACGCGCAAGACTAATATATAAACATGAGAAGATTGAAACAAGCGCAAGTCTAATACATAAACATGAGAAGATTGAAACAAGCGCAAGACTAATATATAAACATGAGAAGATTGAAACACGTGCAAGACTAATATATAAACATGAGCAGATTGAAACACGCGCAAGCCTAATACATAAATATGAGAAGATTGAAACACGCGCAAGACTAATATATAAACATGAGCAGATTGAAACAAGCGCAAGCCTAATACATAAACATGAGAAGATGGAAACACGCGCAAGACTAATATACAAACATGAGAAGATTGAAACACGTGCAAGCCTAATATATAAACATGAGAAGATTGAAACAAGCGCAAGACTAATATATAAACATGAGCAGATTGAAACACGCGCAAGCCTAATACATAAATATGAGAAGATTGAAACACGCGCAAGACTAATATATAAACATGAGAAGATTGAAACACGCGCAAGCCTAATATATAAACATGAGAAGATTGAAACACGTGCAAGCCTAATATATAAACATGAGCAGATTGAAACAAGCGCAAGTCTAATATATAAACATGAGAAGATTGAAACACGTGCAAGCCTAATACATAAACATGAGAAGAGGTTACAAATGCTGCTGTTACGTAGTCGGGGGCGCAGAGTTGGGGTGTGCGCCCAACCTTGCATAAATACCCCATGTCATGTGCATTCATCACCTCTGCAGCAAATGTCCAACTCCTTGCCTTCACGTGGCGGAACTGTTTTAACTAACAGGAGAAGGGGCGGCGGTGAGTCTGTGGCGCCGAAAATTAACCAGAACGCTCTAGAAGCGTATGCCCGTATATGCATGCGTTGATACGTGTATGCGCGTCTACATGTCTAAACTTGAATAAGACCACAGTCTGCTCTAGCAAAGGAAAAGTGCTGAAGACGGAGGCAGGCAACCAGGAGGCGCACCACAGAAATCAGGATGCCACGCAATTACGCCAAGCGAACGAAAGAAGAAGAAACATGAGAAGAGTGAAATGCGCGCAAACCTAATAAATAAACATGAGAAGGGTGAAACACGCGCACGTTTAATATATAAATATGATACGAGTGACAGACACACTTGCAAGCCTAATACATAAAACTCGGCACTTACCTGCCAGATGGCCCATATTCTGTCAGTGTTAGAATGGTGAAGGTAGAAGATCGGGTCAAAGGCCGTGTACATTAATGAAGCCATGGAGTACGGCTGGTTTCCACCGATCAGGGCGTGGATGAAGTTGTGTGCGATCTCAAATTGGATTTCAAAGTCGCAGAAGTTGTCCTGCTCTAGTGCCAGCAACACCTGGAAGAGGGGACACGGTGTCGGCATTTGATCTATATCATCATCGATAATATCATCATCTTTATGATGTGTCATGCTGAGCCAGCGCGTGCGATTTTCATCACACATATCTGTCAAATGTATTATTTATAATTTCGAAAGCTCCACGTCTTTCGTGCTACTTAGCCAACTCCTTCAGCATTTGTTTCACGCTGTTCACATCTAGCTCGGAAGTTCTCAGGCTTCCCTGTTGTGACAACTTTCTATATTCTTGTCGTTATATGCGACTGCTGGCGCCTTGCTGTCTTGATAGACGATAGTTTGTTACATTGTTCTTTATAAAGGCACAACAACAACGAATACAGCCTATAGAGGTAGCGTGTTTGACTGGAAAGACCAATTCACGAGGTATGCGTTCGTCCACAATTAGTGCATCTGATTGCCTGGTCATTTCTACTATCACGCACCACCAGACTTCTCTCACACTCAGTGTGTGACTCATCTGTAGTCATGTTCTCGTTTGTCTTCATTCCATTTCTGATGTTTTCCCTCCATGCACCGCTAAAAGCGGTGACTTGCTCCCAAAATGCATAATCAATGTCTGTACCATTCATGTCCCGCTTACAGTGGCTTGCACACATGTTTGTACCGTAGTCGTTATACGACTGCCTTTTAATCCAACAATTGTAGAGCATCATCAATATCGTCCTTAGCAGAACGCCTGTCTACTCACGACTCACCGAACGGTTTATGAATCTTTTGCTATTTGCCCTATCTTATTCTCCCGTATGCCCAATCTGTCTGTAATTCTTTGTGTCCATCTATGAGCAGGTCGACCCTTGACTCGCATTCCAGAAACCATGTGTAGCATAACGCTAACCACCATTATTCATTTACCAACACCTGCCGCAAAAAGAGGAAACAACATTAAAAGAAATTGACTTCACAACCGCAAACGGAGACTAGGACTTAAAACTTAACATCGAAACTGGAACTGCATAAGTGACAAATGACGTGGATTCTTAGAAAGATTTCATCAGACCAAGCTCGGAACCCCATTGGTTGGGAGAGACATGTGACACCGCTTTCGCGCCAACGCCGGTATAGATTATGATAAGCAGCGCACTCTTGCAAAAACATGCCTGGCGAACAGACATCAGAAATTGTGTGACCAAATTTTCAAATAGAGGAGGCAGAATGTCTGAATTCCAGGTGAGCTTGTTAGTCCCGAGATTAGACTAAGAACCCGATGTATCAAGTATCAAGTAATGGTAAACCGTGTTTGTAATGTCAATTGAAATGTATTATTATTAATTAAAACCTCTGAAATATAAAAATGCTCGACTGTAGATTCTAACGACGCAGAGCCGTTCCCGGGCAAAATGACTCTCCAATACTCTCTTCGATTGCAATCTCTGATATTCTTGGAGATAATTATTAACTTTAAGAAGTGCATTATACTACTACATTCTATTCTAAACAACTGTGAGGAGTGATGATTCTAAAGCAATCTTGTGCATTTCACCAGAAACACTGATAAAAGATGCTATCACTACCTACAGCTGAAATGACAGTTCGTGTACTAGAATAAGTGCCTTGTTCTAAAACAGACTTATCTATGCCTATTTACAATCTAGAAAGCTGAAAGAGAAATCAATCTTTCCTTTCTCCTTCATCTATTGAATCAATAGGTTTTGACGGAATAAATATTTATATTTATGTCAAATTTTAATTAGATAAGGGCACACATGAACTGCATTACATGAGAAAGTTGTGCTTCGCGGAACACCATCACGAGCAGTGAACTTAACTCATTACTCAACATAACTTAAAACTCAACACCACTCATCACCACACAACCCAACACTCAACATCACAACAACAACAGATAATGGGAGAGAGTTATTAGACACAGAAGAAGAAGAAGAAGTTGGTTAATTGGGAAAACACAGATAATTATTTATACATATTATAAACACCATTTAGTGGAAGAAATGTTATAAATGTATGTCATTTATTTACATGCATCTTGACACATTCTCACTCTTGTCACTGTCTTACTGTACACGTTCACTGACCCCAGGTCAAATGAGAACTTACATACAGCAGGAAACAGTTGATACAAGGCGTACACCGTGTGATAAACTCTGACCACCCCAAATTAACCCAACACTAGCTTAGAGAGAAAAGGAGGGGAGGGGAACTAGTTCCTACTTCAGGAATTTAGATTTCTTCCGACCTACTTCTAGAATATTGTATTGGTAGGAATGTACATATATATGTGAATATTCATCAGTGATCTTGGTGGCTACATACCAACAACCACCCAACACATCAGCAAACTAACCACCTAAATCAGACCTGACAGAGGGAAGCCGAGAGAGAGAGATGAACCACAAGTGAGATGGAGGATGACTTGGCCATGAGCAGAGTATGGGGAGGCCTTCAGTGGAGCTATACGGGCATACCTGAAGTGGATCCATCAGTCAATGGACCCTGGCTTACCTAATCTTCCAGTCACCAGGTTACATTTCTCATTGGTACACACCACACCCAATTTCAGAAACTGATAGTTAATTGTTGAATTACCATCACACTTAACATGTGCAACATCAAAATGTTTAATATGTTTTCACACTTGTTGACATCTCATGTATTGATGCTTGTTTATTGATGGTCTGTGTGTAACTGGTCCAATATGCAACTTTTCTATTATCTTGTGTAAATCACAATAGAGATGTATGTACTGGCCAGAAGGCTCAGGCCCAGTCAATAAATGATTAACATGAATTGACCTTCTGTTAATTTATCAGTTCAAACCTATCTGTGAGTCAACAACTTCTTTGTACATCATGTTGTCAGAATCTAATGTGATTGATTATGTGTTTGATTGTTTAAAAATAAATTAACTCATAATGACTTACTAAAAATGGGGGAGAGAAGACTCTAGATCTATCAACTGCTCAACATCCATGTTTTCTTCATCTAAATCAGGCTGAGAAAATTCTCCAGACTTTCCTCAGATTTGAGAACCAATAAAAGGGGGCTCCAGAGCTATCAGAATCATTGGAGAAGGGGTAGATTCCCAGTTAGTAATTACCATTCTCACCAGGGCCATAATCTATATCTCCTAGACATACTTAATAGAACGAGGCCTGCAGATAACTCAAGGTTCATATTCTGGGGTTATTGAAGATAGAAGAGGATGGGGCTCTACTACTTTTGTTAGAGATGGGGCATGCACTACAGTGATCTCCCACTCCCTTCAAAAATATATGACACCATGTCTTTCGTCCTTTTCTCTTCAAGCCACTGTGGCTTTTTCTACGGCCAAATTAATTCACTTTCCGAGATTTTTTTGATTTTTTTGCTCGTTTACTTTGAAATAAAACGTAGCTCATACACGCTGATTCTAGAAGCACTGGACTGATTTTTGTGTGTGGATTAGCTTTCCCTATTACCAGTGTTCCTCGCCATCAGGCGAACTCACTCCGACTTCAGAGGTCATTATGGTTTACCCTCGTGTATAGCAGAGCTACTTCATTATATGTTGAACTTGTTTCTTTAGTATGCGCCTAATAAGATACAGCGAAATATGCCAGTCAATAAAATGTAAAATATATTTTGTATCTTCATAATTCATATTCCAACATCATAAGGGAAGAAATACAAACTAGAATCAATTCTGGAAATAAGATATACTATGCACTACAACATCTACTAAAATCAAAGGCGCTATCTCGTAACACCAAAATCACAATATACAAAACACTGATCAGACCAGTTGTGCTGTATGGCTCTGAAACCTGGAGTACAACGAAAGGAGACGAAGCCTTGTTACAAACCTTTGAGAACAAAGTTTTAAGTCGCATCTTTGGACCCATTAGGGACACACAAAGTGGAGAGTGGAAAAGAAGAAGTAACAAACACATTTATGATCTGTTTAAGTCCCCGCTAATCACTGGTATCATGAAGGCTAATAGACTACAATGGCTGGGGCATATAGAAAGAATGGAAGATAATAGGGAAACAAAACTCGCTTACACTCAGGAAATAAATGACCGTAGACCCCGAGGTAGACCAAGAAGGCGGTGGAGAGATAATACATATACAGACCTACAAGCACTTGGAATCAACGACTGGCAAGAGAAGGTCCACCAGAGAGACAAATGGAGACGGATTGTATCTGCAGCAAAGAACCTCAATGGCTCGGAACGCTGAAGAAGAAGAAGATAATTCAAATTCACATAATGCAAACGTTGTTTTGAATTCTCAATATTAAGGTATGCGATTCGAACAAACTAAACAATTCTCTAATTACGAGTTAACATTACCTGCTGGGCAATATTTGTGTATGTCCCAAAGGATGGTTGCTGGTACAGATCACTTCTGATTTGTCTCACGGTGTCCTGGTTAACATCATCAATGTGAGCACTGGAAACATACATAATGTTGCTTGTAAACTCAACATCAAGTGCCCCATGAACTGGCATGGGCGATCATTTTCTTCCCATCTAATTATCTCCAGCAAAATGAATGAACCGGTGTTCTGACACCTTTTTATTACGAAAGGATGTCATGACTCTTAACTTGCTATCTTTCACCATCTCGAGTTTCATACATCTTTCCAGTTGTTGCGGTTTGTTTACATTTTTAATCCTCTATTGGTGTACCCAAATAAAGTCTACATTCTCTTTCTGTTGTTTAACTTCATTATAATTAAGTCAGTTGTCTTGCACTGTCTCGTCACATATTTTGTCGAATTTACTTTCTCTAGACTGTTCTGTGGCGCAGGGCTTACGAATGCGATTCGTAATCACCCATACTGCGTTCGCAACACAGCTACGGGCGATTTTGAAGCCGACATGTCTTGCCATGGTTTCCGATACAATGGTATTAATGTCAGTCGTTCAGAAAGCCATGGCAGACTACTGGACGTTAACTTGCCAATGAATCACAAACAGCCTTTGACTGTCTACATCAGTGGTTCTCAACCTTTTTTGGCCGGTGCCCCCCCCCTTCACCATATTTTTAGAATGTCACCCCCCCCCCCCCCCGCCTTACCATATTTTTAGAACGTCATTCCCCCCTTTCGTATTTCCTCCCTAACCATTTTCCCCTGCCCCTACACAGTATACGTAATAATTGAAGCTAAATTTAATAGCACATACTAAAAGTCTAAACATCTACATAAAACGTGATTTGCGGATCTGCTTACGTTATAAAATGAATTTCAGAAGGGTGAGACGTACAGAACCGTAAATTATGAAGGGAAAAACAATATCAAGTAATCGGTTCTTGTATTAAGGCAATCTAGAAATAATCTTAATCCCCCCCCCCCTGGAAACCCTAAAATTCCCCCCTGGGGGGGGGGGGGAATTCCCCACCGGTTGAGAACCACTGGTCTACAGTCTACCAAAAGGAAGTAGGTCTGTGTCTATCTTCTTCTGGCTCATATCCCTTGACCAGTCCTACGTAGGAAACCCTACCAGTAGCTGCGTCTCCATCGGTATGGCTTTTGGGGTCACTGGAACATGCAAACTCCTTTACCTCGTCCAGATATATACACAACAGAGAGGTTCTTGATGTTTTATAATTAACGCCTTAAACTTTACCGTCAAAACAACATATAACATACTGCAGCACGAGAACAGTCAAATATTATTCGTTAGTCGCGTTTCAAACTTCACGGCAAAGGGTCACTTCTTAATGCTCCGTTCCTGTGCCAGTAAATATTACAGAAAAATGCTCCTCACTGACCCATGTGAATAGTGGAACAAATAGCAGTCTCGACAAACAACCAACACGCACATGCAAGCATACATAAGTTAGCTGTCTGAATGCCAGCACAACAGTTTTCCACTAACATTACAGTTAATCGTCGAAGAAAGCGGCAGTCATTAGAAAACAATCCTTTTCAAACACATTAGTGCATTAAAGCAAATCCAGTTAGTTCAGAAAACGGCCGGTCGCCATTTTCCTGAACATGCAGTTCACAATACAAACAACCGCAGACCGATGTGAAAGCATTCAACATTAAATCCACAGCTTACAGTGACGCTCCATGCACTTATTTTAGTAGCTGAGCAACGGAACTAAAGTCACCTATATTATGAGCAACAACGTTACTGAACATCAGCATTCCCATTCGTGCTGAACCGTCCCACAGTATCTCTGCTCACTGTTCCCACCAGGAGTTGGTTATGATATCACCTCTCTTGACCTCGGAGATGGCACTGACGTGCCTGACCAGGCTTCACTCCCTATTCGTGTAGTGAGGCTAGCCTCGGAGACTCGTCAGTATCCGTCCTCCATTTATCTACAGGGTGTTTGTAAAGTCTCACTACACTTTGTATATACAACAATTATGAAAAATGAAGTACATGACGTTATTTAAAAAAATGTGCACCACAGTCCATCGTGAAACAATATCCAGCGAATGGCTGTCTTCTGTTGGAGTAATTATTTGCACTCCAAGCAGAATGGTGTTATCAACGGAAGAAAGAATTATTTTTGGTTGAACAAGTGTTTCGAAATGGCGGTCGATATACATGGATGGTTGTTCAAAACACATACATTGCATTGGCACCTTGCCGTCTTGACAGACGATAGTTTGTGCTTTAAAAAGGCATAATAACTTTTAACTATGGCGGTAGCGAGTGTGACTGATAAGGCCAATTTGCGCTGTAAATGTCCGTTCACAGTGGGTGCATGTGAACACGTGGTCATTTCCACCATCATGCACCATCTTACGTCTCAAACGCTTGGTGTGTGACTTTTCTGCAATAATTTTCTCCTTTGACTTGTTCAAAACATTATAGTAAGATGTCCTGATAAACAACCTCCTCGTCGCATTACGGTTAAAAATGTATTAAATACGTTATAATGAATACTTGACTGGTACTTTCCAGCTTCCTCAAAACAGCTTTAGACTATAGATGTGAATATTCTAACTAATTTAATGTATTTTTCAGCACACTTTTTTCATGCACTTAATTTTTTTCACAGTGGTTCTACATACAAAGTGTAGTGACACTTTACAAACACTTTGTATTTACGCTTGTAATATACAATAATTTTAATAAACATAAAGATATCTTGGGGTTAATTTGGTTTGTTTGACGTTGAATGAATAAGTTTCAATACACACATAAATAACCCAATAGCTACACCAATGTGGGCATACTCATGATCAGCCAGGAGCATCTCAACTCAGTGCACGCATTTTGAATAACCGCATAGAATCAACATACGTGCATATCAGAATTACACACCACAAGGGTGAATCGGTGGCGATGTGGTTACGCCACCTACCGCGCGCTCCGAAAGTTGTGGGTTCGATTCCGGCCTTCGTCGTGTGGTTGCTTATTGTAATTTTCTCGAGTTATCGCTGGAGCTTTCGGTAGACCGCCCTGTGGACAGAGACCGAGCCAAATGGGATAAAATAAGGTGCAATGAAGTCGGTACTCTTGCCTTTTAAAATCTCTTTGATATTACAAATCACACATAAGATAGATATTCTGAAGTGGCGGTAAAGGTGTGGCTAGCACTGTTACACGATGGTCTTATGTTCGAATACACATGGACGCGGGGATGATAAAACAAACTGACCTGTGCTCCCAGGTCTACCCAACCTAACATAGGCACCCGGAAATGATCTGCGAAATAAAGACGGACGGAGTGATTTTGACCTCATTACGCATCGCATTTTAAACCAACACACGTAGTGTCTGTAGCATGGTACTCAATACGTGAATATTTCCCAAACTGCCAGGCAGAATTACCTGTAGAAGGGATTGGTCCGCTCATCTCCATTCCTGGGGTCAGTGTAGTTTTGTGAGCTGACCAAATCTGGCAGCTTAGTCAAAGGTCGTGTCCAGTCCCAATAGGGGATGGCACCTTTGTAGCCGTGCCGACGAAGGGCATTCTCTGCCTGGACAGTCCATAGTCTGTGGAAGACAGTGGGTGTGTGAGGTGTCCGGTGGCCTTCATCAGTTAACAGTAAAGATAAATAAATGCATTGTGTATAAGTCAATTATAGAACATACAATTAACGTCTTTGCTAGTTTCTGTATGTCCAAGACTTGTTCTACCCAGACAGTTAGTAATGTATCTCTTTCTTTCCACGACAGTTGTTACTTTACTTCATTACGCCCAAGACAGTTGTTACTTCACTTCATTCTGTCCAAGACAGTTTTTACTTTATTTCTTTCTGTCCCAGAAGTTGTTATTTTTCCTCTTTCTGACTAATACAGTTGCTACTTTACTTCATTCTGTCCAAGACAGTTATATATTTACTTCATTCTGCCAAAGACAGTTGTTACTTCACTTCATTCTGTCCAAGACAGTTTTTACTTTGTTTCTTTCTGTCCCAGACAGTTGTTATTTTACCTCTTTCTGCCCAAGACAGTTGTTATTTTACCTCTTTCTGCCCAATACAGTTGATACTTTACTTCATTCTGTCCAAGACAGTCATATATTTACTTCATTCTGCCCAAGACAGTTGTTACTTCACTTCATTCTGTCCAAGACAGTTGTTACTTCACTTCATTCTGTCCAAGACAGTTGTTACTTCACTTCATTCTGTCCAGGACAATTTTTACCTTATTTCTTTTTGTCAAGACAGTTGCTATATTATATCTTTTTGTCAAAGAAAGTTGTTATTTTACCTCTTTCTGTCCAAGACATTGATTCCAGATTACGCTAAATAATATGTGACGTATTTCACTTCAAGGCGTTCCCCCCTTATTTCTTTTTGTCAAGACAGTTGCTATATTATATCTTTTTGTCAAAGAAAGTTGTTATTTTACCTCTTTCTGTCCAAGACATTGATTATGTTATCTCTTTCTTTCCAAGACAGTTGTTATTGTATCTCTTTCTGTGTAAGATAGTTGTTACTTTATCTCTTTCTGTTTAAGACAATTGTTACTTTAATATTTTTCTATTTCAGACAGTTGTTCACCCCCTCCCCCCCCCCTCCCCCCCCCCCATTCTTTTCCAGAAAATTGTTACTTTACTTCTATTTCATTTGCCCTGTGTGTTCCAGTAAAAAAGAACTGTCTAGATATACCAATATCTTGTTTCTTCACCGTCTGCCCTATCCGGCGCTAGCATCTTTTCCTCACTTACTGACTAACTGGAACTTGTCAAACTCGTTCTCTAAGCTCGTCATTAGTGATTCTATCATGCGATTTAGTTCTTCTATTCCGGGAACCCCGACTTAGTACGCGGGACATGGTTGATACAGACATCGCTACTGCACCTTGGGAGAAGGTCGCCGCTGATCACGTTGTATTGAGGGGAAATATCTGGGATGGAATACAGACAAAGGAGAACATTCCTACGGACAGATCACACACTGTCCGGATAGCGACATTGTGGAAGCCTGCCCATCCCCCTTTAGTTTATTACCACTACTATCTCTCAATCTCTCCAAATTTAGCTGATTCATATTTTCATGAAATTGACAATAACAGTATCTTCCACAATTACGTCACCCATGTATGTCCCGGCTTTGGCGGTGTCGTCAGATTTCTTCTCTCAATTCTGCTGTTATTTCTTCAGGCTTACACATTCTAGGGGTCAGCGTGGCTGCAGAATTAATGCCTTTGCATATAAACTTCCGGTGCACAGATGGCGGGGTAGCGGGTTCATTCCCTACACTGGTCAAGTGGACTTCCATGTTGACTTCTTATTCATACAGCCATGGTAAACAACTGAAAGTCAAATTGCCTAGTAAATCAAAGTGGGGCTAGGGTTGAGAGCAAGGTCCTGCAAAGGACATGCAGCATATCCAGATTACGCTAAATAATATGTGACGTATTTCACTTCAAGGCGCTCCTTCCTTTTAGACCGCTTTGCGTTGATTTCGATGGTGTGTGGCGTCGGCTGATCAGAAAGCAATAGTAAACAACTGAACGTAAACATTGTCTATTAAATCACAAGCAGCCAAACAACCCTGGGGTTTGTGACGTCATGTAAAGGACAGGCAACTAAATGTTAACGTGTACGCTAAAACCTGTGACGAAGACAATAGCATGCCGGCCACACAACAAACTTTCACCTATGCCAGTGTGGGAACGTGGCCTTGCCATGGACACAGCACGACTTCTTCTCTTCTGCTTCAGGAGAGGGACACCATTTAGGGGCACCGTGATATCGGCCCAGGTCCTGGCAATAGAAAAGAGCCCAAATAAAGTTGTTAAAATAACCAGAAGTTAACGTCTGAGCAGGTGGGGATTTGTTTGCTGTATACCTATCTATTTATTGACTGTCAGAAATAAGGGTAATACATATTATTTCTTAGAAGCTGGAGTTTTGTTTGCTGCGGTATTCATGTTATAAAAATATGTTGTGCTGTATGGTGGTGGCTCTTGGAGTGCGAACCAATAAATTAGGAAGAACTTGGAGTCAGTGGAATTGTTGTTTCTGAGACGAATGTTGCGAGTAATAGATAATGACTGCACGGAAGAAGCTAATGGAGGCAACATTACACGTAACTATAAGAAAGCGGGTTAGGAGTTTCTTTTTGGGATTCTTATTTGTCGGGGGCGAAAAGAAAATCCTAACCTGCACAGTTCGCGGCGACTGTACTAGCCAGGCGGCCTTAATTCCTCAGGCCCAAAGACACCCCCCCCCCCCCTTGCCATACACCGCAAGGAACTATATAGGCAGTAAATGACAGTTTGAAAGTTTTTATAAGAAAGAGACACACTGTGTTTTTAGTCATGTCATGCAAAGAGTGTCAATTGAAAGCATCATGACAACTTGAACCATCTCCGGAAGATGAAGTAAAGGTGTGGTAAATGAAGATCTAAGAGTGAGTGAAGAATCTTTTTTTCTGCTAAAGGCCATTTGAATATTTATAACATAATTCACAGGCCATACAAAATTATCAACTTGAAAATTAGTCTACTATATTGGGTCAAACACTTAACTACCTCACTCTAATATAATGGGTGGAATTTCTTCTCCTTTGTGGGGCGTGTGATGCTAGCTGATTTTGATGATGTTACCACTCGTATCTGCTTTTTCAAATTTGCGTCGGTCAATCTGGAGCGCTGGTGACTCTTTGCATTGATAATACTTTAAAAAACCTATTCGAAGCAGTAGGTTGTTCCGAACACAGATGTATATTTCAACGTATGGCTTCCCAAAGTTGGAAATTCATCATTGCTTATGTAACATTTATAGAACACAAATTGCCATAGCAGGACCAGATCAAATGGTTTCGCGAGCCTTATACGGCCCGAGGGCTTGACGTTCCCGCCACTGATCTAAGACGGTGGTATGGAGAAATAATATCAATAGACTTGATCAAGACTACTAGTAGTTGAGATCTATGGAGAGACATGAACTTATTTTAGCTGGGTATATTATGCTGCTGCTAATGATAAAATAGTACTCCAAAATATGCTCACTTGTAAACAGTCGCCGGCTTCCTGGCCTAGAGGTTAGCGACTTTTCTCCGTCATCTCGTACACTCTCGTAAGTAACGTGACGACGGTGAGAATCAGCAGTGGTTCGAATCGCGTCGGTAACTTACGGGGTATGTGAGCCGTCCGCTCAGAAAGCAATGGCAAACTGCTGAGCGTAATCTTGCCAAAAAATCAACAATCAGCTGAAAGATGCTGATGTTGACAGCAATGTCCTTTAAAGGATATGCAAACAATTTTTTTGTAAACACTCTCTTAAGTGTGCAACAGCTGAAAGTAATAGCAACGGTAGAGTGTATTCATTTGACACACAGTTTTAACATAATAACTAAAGTAGTGTACACAGTTATTACAGGTGGTCGAGAAAAAAGACCAGAGGAAACGAGATATACTGAGCAAATTAACTAATGGTTGCAATATGAATATACATACAACTAAAACTGAAGTAATACAGGTTAGCAGATCTCCTCGTCCACTAAATATACTGATAAATAGTACACTTCTGAAACAAGTAAAAGAATTTAAACGTCTAGAAAGTTTGATCACGGAAGATGACAGAAATGACTAGAAATGGAAACCAAATATTGAAAAGCAAGTGTGCTTATATACCAACTACTATAGATGTAGAGGGAAGAAGCAAAGATCACAGTCCACACCAGATGACATTTAGAAGATACAGTCACCAGGCTGGAATTCGAACCTGCTGTCTTCAAATTACTTTTGTTAATACACAACAGGGAACTAAACGCTAAGTTTATGGTCAACAGAAAACTAACAGCAAACTCCCTACCTGATATCCACCAACTGATTTATCTGCCTGCAATTTTGCCAGCGCTGTCCTCAGGTTCAGAGTCTCCTCCTGACTCAACAGATTAACATTCTTGCGAACATGAACAGCAGATTTACGTGAATATTTCGGTCCTGAAAACATGACGACAATCAATAGAACATACACACATGGGATACTCTTTAGTTTCAGTGATTTCACGACACTACTGGCAGCCTTATATGTACCCAGTACTCACCAGAAGGCAGTTGAGAACAATAAAGATAATCCTTTAGGTGTGAAATATTTGGCCTTTACATACACCAGATCACATCATAATAAAATGATATAACCAGCTCTCCGTCAGCTCCTTTCCTTATCAAATAATTCCGAATTTACCCGATTCCAGTTTTGCAAGACTTAGCCCCCTGCATGGCAGTACCGATCAGAAGAGAATTATGTCACCTGTGGGGGTTGAACCTGGATTATTTGCTTGGTATGTTAGAGCACTAGCCACTAAACCACGAAGGTATCTGTGAGAGGTACATCACCTAATTGTTCCGACGACCTCAATATCTAAAGCGTCTAAAGTGCCTCCAGGGAATGTTATGAGAGACACTCAGGTGAAAACTATGAGACAACTGGCGAGTGTGATGAGAAGAGAGCAAGAGGAAGACACATAGATAAATATCCTGATTGCTTGGCCATGTGAAATATAAATAACCGGACTTCTTGGTCATGTGACACAATCGGGACAATAACAGACGCTTGATTCAAGACTCTTTATTGTATAACAGAGAGCCCTGGCTGCCGTCGACTATAGACACGAACCCGATGATGAAGATGAGTGTCTTATTATTTTTCAACATGCAGGAACTCTACCGAGCAAAGTAAACTAGTTTTCTCGTATTTCCTAAATGTTGTCAGCCATCAATGTATTAAATACAGAAATGAAGCACTTAATTATAACCAGAACACATTGTCAGTAGATACATTGATTAATTTGGTTATTTCGGGATTTGAATTTTAAATATTGAGCACAACCCACTACTGGCAACGCTGATCGTATTCTGGTATGAACCTAAGGCCTATCCACGTCAATATGGAAGCACTATACTCGAGTTTCGCCCTCGTTTGAGCTCGTCAGTAGTGCATATCCCTGACCGGATCCGGAAACAAGCCCCGGATCACTGGCGTGTGAAGCGGGTGTGTAACCACGCGGCAGACGTTGGACACACAGCCAAATTATCATAACAGAATATTACAACGTCACCCATCGTAGGCTATGCTCAAGATTGCCCAATCGCCGCGACTGACTTCCGTCAATCGATGTGGACCCGAAACGATCAGGACTTCTCACTGGCAAGGAACACCAGGCCTCCTAAATCCAATGAGCAATAATCAAATTGATTAATTTGGTTATTTCGGGATTTGAATTTTAAATATTGAGCACAACCTATTACTGGCAACACTGATCGACTGACAGACGTCAGTCGCGGCGATTGGGCAATCTTGAGCATAGCCTACGGTGGGTGACGTAATATTCTGTTATGATAATTTGGCTGTGTGTCCAACGTCTGCCGCGTGGTTACACACCCGCTTCACACGCCAGTGATCCGGGGCTTGTTTCCGGATCCGGTCAGGGATATGCACTACTGACGAGCTCAAACGAGGGCGAAACTCGAGCATAGTGCTTCCATATTGACGTGGATAGGCCTTAGGTTCATACCAGAATACGATCAGCGTTGCCAGTAGTAGATACATTGACAGACACATTTTGCCGTGGAACTGCAGCTGCAGAGAAGCATGATTGCCCATGCCAGCTGGCAAGACCATTGTGGATGATGGTAGATTTGAAGACATGGAATTAACATTCAGTTACAATAGACACGGGAGTCGTGCTAGCCCAAAGGATTGAACTATTGGCCGTCAGCAGGGTGGCCATGGGTTTGAATCTCCAGCAAGAATGGGAAATGTGTAAGGTTTACCTAGGTTTATCAAGTCGACCGATTCTACAATGGCTACCATCACCTATTATGCGGAGTAAAGGCGGTGGGTATGATATTGACCACATAGCCATTGAGTTAACGGTTAGCCGATATAATATGAAGCTAGCACCATGTGTTCAATGTGCTTTAGGACTGAAGGCCTGTTCTGTACTTGACTTCTATGGCCCTTCATTGTGTCTCCACCTTGAAGTGGTACAGGGGCTGCTATGTCCATCACATATCCCCATGACATTACGGTAGTCCACGTGGTAGTGATTAAATGTTTTTCTCAAAGGGTATCCCATAGACGAGCGGAAGGCAGGGGAAGGCGCGCGTCTGCAAAGGGCTCAGTGTGAGTTAGTTGAGGTCCTATACTCTATTGAAATATCAAACGCAGAAGAAGAGAAGATGAAGACGCAGCGTCAAATTTATGAATACAGTAAAGAATGCAAGCAAACACACAAAAAGCACACACAATCTAATTAATATTACCTTCCTTTCCCCTGTGTATGATTTGTATTGGCGGGAATTGTGTGGAATCAATTGGTGCCCCAGTAAAATCGTGCATCTCCAAAGTTACGTCAAAAGCTTCCATGAACTGGACACCGATGGATTTCAGGCCATCACTTATGTCAATCCTGAATGTCAATTACACAAAACAACATACTATTCAAAATAATCAAAGGCCTGGCGATATCAACAATTCAACAAACTCAAAACAACAATGTATTCCTTAATTAATTTAAGTAAAAATGCCATAAATAAAATATTGAACTATCGTATGTGTGGTTTATTCACTGCATCTCGCCAGGTACATAATGCAGAGTTTTGTACTTTGTTATATGAAAAATGAATGATACGTTGGCTGAAGTATGATGTACATAGCAAATAGAAGAACTTCCTGCTAAGTGTTAGACTTCCGCGTATATACACGTTCTACACATTCGTGCAATGTCATCTCAATCAATCAATCATGCGCCATTCCGGAAAGCGTGCGCGGTCATGACACGCCATTTCACTCGATCACCAGCGTCGTGGATCAGCTCAGTGTTCTTCTCTTGACCATGCCATGTGGCCAAGCCATCCAGGTATTTTCCTCTCGGTCTTCCTCTTGGTCTGTTCCGTTCGATCTTGCCAGCTGTCACTAAGTTCTCCAATCAATTTCTTCACATAACATGTCCAAAAAATTTTGATTGTCTACGTCTAATTTCTCTAATCAATTTACGATTGTCATTTGTCTCCTGTAGTACTTGGTCATTGGTTTTTCTGTCTTTCCATGGTATTCTTTGCATTCTCCTCAGAAACCACATTTCTACAGCCATCAGATGTTTTTCAGCTTGACCGCTCATTGTCCAAGCTTGAACATCCATACAAAAGAACAGGCTATCAACACTCAACACTCTTTTTCTCGTCATCTACGACAATGTCATCTACGAATCACATAATATTTTAGCCAAACTATCATTCATTTTCCATATAACAAAATATATACCTCTGCAGTATATACTTTGTGCACCTGACGTGATGCAGCGAATCATGCCAGGCAAGAAATCATGCAATATTTTGTTCATGGCGTCTGTTTAAATTCAACAAACATAAACAGTGTGTGACACAGCATGAATACATGTATTATATTCACACATTCAAAAGTAATGCCGGATCCGTGGCGAAGGTAATACGGACGCAGTTAGTAATTCCGTATACCTTCGTTCGAAACCGCTGCGGGCGATTTGGCAGCAGACTGCCTTGCGTTGGTTTTTTACGAAATGGTATGGGTGCATGTCCTTCAGAAAGCAACGGCTAACTACTGAACGTAAATGTCCCAAGAGATCACAACAGCAAAAGATGCTGGTGTTGACTGCGATGTCCTGTAAAGGATACACAACTAACTAATTCAAATGTAATCAGAAACAAGAGATATAACCCTTTGTCGCCTAGAGTACAGGGGCATATTTTCTTTCGGTTTGGTTACTTTACTTCTGGAGCCGTGGTGGTATTGGGTTTAGTGAGCATGTCTGCTAAGATAGTGGTCTGAATTCAATCCGTGGCAGATGCAGAATTATTGTTTCCCACCGGTAGAGCTCCACGAGAGCTGTGTCAGCTGTAGTATAGCAGTGGTAAAAACTCCGCCGCGGAGCAAGCACAACAGGAGGTTTATGATCCTCAGAATTGGTCCCCCCCCCCCCCCCCTACTTTCGGAATGTGTCGCCCCTTTTTTTTCTGCCACTTTCTTGGGAGGTGGACATCCAGGTAATGACTCCGAGTGTCTTTCTCCTGCTGTATGTTCATTCCCTGTTTTGAGTGGTTCGATTCGTTTTCCCACTTATCCCTCGAATACACATTGTGTCTGTTTCTCAGCCACCACTCCTAGGGGAAGATAACATCGTGCACGCGGTGCTTCGTGCCCTCACACATACTCAAGCACTTTTGGTCGTGAGAAGCCAACTTCTTCCCTGGTCGTTAGCCTATGTCGTCTCCTAGTCGCCCGTGGTTCGCCATTCACGAACACACGTCATTGCCGCCTTGTTGCCTTCTTTGTACCCCGTTTATGGTTCATGGAGCCACATTCCTGCTCGTTTCCAAGAAGTCGGCTCTATCTTTGAGCTTCATGGTTGAGGGTTTGGGTTCCCCAATGTCTTCCATGGATATGTCGAAAATATGTTTGTTGTTTTACGATTATTAACTATCTATGTATTTGAAAATGCCCATAGTTTGAACAGAGCTTCATCATTTTAGCTAATCTAAAAAGAGCTGCTATGACCCACAGTGCACTGAGATCAGGCTTGTGTGATTAGTGACTACGGACAGGTCAAAGGTGCTCCGATCTCCTACGTAACATATACGTAGGCTAAAGACACAGCGCCAGGTCCGGATTGGGTGAGGTACACCCATATAAGTAACATGAATGATGGTGAGTTGGAGGAGATGGCTCTTTGTTTCAACCTAAGCATCAATATGGCTGCATAGCTAAATGGCCCACTCCTAAAAGCAAGGTAAGGACGACTCCAGACGTAATGGATACCGAATCATAACCCTGCAAAACACTATAGAAAGGTCCTCGAAAAGATAGTAGCAGCAGGCTCTAGCAACATTTGGAAAGTCGTAATCTGCTTCCCAAAGGACTCGGGAGTTACCAGCCTGGGAAGGACACCTGGGCCAATGCTGCAACTTTTGCATTTGATGTCTATGGGGGATTTCCATAATAAACCAGAGATAGTGGCGGTAGCTCTTGACCTGGAGAATGCGTATAACAGGGTCAGGTATGATCGGTTGATATACACACTGTTGGACATGGAGGTTTGTCCTTGCCTTGTCAGATGGGTTGCGGCGGTCCTCTATGAGCGTAAGGTTGCACTGCGCATGGGTACCTGGACTTCTGACCCCTGTACTATTACACCTGGGTTGCCACAGGGATCTGCCTTGTCCCCAGTGCTCTTTAATGTCTACACCAGCAAAATCGCAGCTATTGAGACACCAGGTGTGTGTAGAATCTTGAAGTTTGCAGATGATGTGCTGGTGTACAGGCAGGGCAGAGACAGGGCCAGTTTGGCGGAAGACTTACAGATGGCAGTAAACAGGGTAGCGGAGTGGTGCAGGGACGAAGGGGCCGTTATAAACCCAGACAAGGCATCGGTTGTGTGGTGCTCCCTGGATAACCAGATCGTCAAGGCAGATATCCCAGGTATTATGTTGAATGGATGTCCTCTTAGCAGAGAGAGAGTAAACGGAAGTACTAGGGTATCACCTTTGACAGATGTTTGTCTTTTAAGGATCATGTGGAGGCTTTGGCGGTGAAGGCTGGTAGGGGACTTAATGCATTGAGGGCGATGGCAGCAACCGGGGTAGAACAGAGGATGCTTTGCAGGCTCTTTCAGCAGTTAGTAATTTATGTCATTGTGTATGGTTTGGGGCAGCTGACAGTATCAAAGAGCCAGCTTGAAAGGTTGGAGCGCATACAGAATGCTGCCATGCGGGTAAACTTGGAGTGCGCAAAGGGCACACCAATTATATGCATAAGGCATATCCTGGCGCTACGAACAATGGCGGATAGGCATAGAGTCCTTCAGACCAAATGGTACCTGAGAGTTGCGGCAGATAGGGATAAACCCTTGTATGAAGCCGTATGTACAATAGGCTTCTCATAAGTCTTTAGCCTGACCATGAAGGAGTAGGCTGAGAAAATTGAAATTTGGCACAGTAATTATTCCTTCCCAATGCAGCCACCACCTGAATTTATGCATTTCTGCCATCCTTGCATGACCTTGAAAAGACCTTAAGAATAAAACAAGCTATTTTTCGAACTAAACCAGTTATCACAAGCCAGTGTAACATCTTCGTCATTGTCAAAACGATTTCCTTTCAGCTGTGTTTTTTTTTTTTTTTTTTTAAAGATTTGGGAAAAGAAAAAAGTCTGATGGAGCCAAATCTGGAGAATATGGTGGGTGTGGAAGAATTTCAATATTCAAATCGTTGGCAGTTTGCAGCACAAGCCGTACTTATGGGAGGGCGCGTTGTCTTGAAGCAAAGGCAGAATTTGCGTACGCGCTATCCCTCGTTTTCTGGTCACAGCCTTTCTTAGTTTGGTAAGGAGATCTGCATAGTACTGCCCATTAACCGCGTTGCCGTGAAGCATGTAATCTTTCAATATGACACCTTAGACGTCACCCCTCCCCCCCCCCCCCCCCCCCCCCCCTCAAGAAAAAAAAAACAGCTAGCATAACTTTTCTTGCAGATTTTTGTGCTCTTGGCTTGACATGTGTTGGAGAGCCCCGGGTTTTCAACTGCATGCTGGCAATTTTGGATTTTGCGTCATAATGGTGAATCCAAGTCTCATTTACCGTCACCATGGTCGTCAACATGTTTTTCGACCACCACATGTTGAGCAACTGGCCACAACAATCAACCTGTGTTTGTTTCTGTTCACATGTCAGCAAGCGCGGGACCCAGCCGGTACACACTTTTCTCATGTTCAGTCTGTTGTGTAAAATTCTAAAAACTGTACTCTTATTCAGTTTTGCTGAACCTAATATCTCTGCAGTTGTCATTTGCCTATCCTGGTCTATGATTTTCTTAACTTTTGCAGCATTTGAATCATTGCACTCTGAGGACGGTCGTCCTGATCTTGGCAGATCAACAACTTGGGAACGGCCACACTTAAACTGCAAACACCAATTCTTTACAGAAGCATACGAAGGACAGGCTTCCTCAAACACTGGCTCCATCTCCCTGTGTATTTCTGTAGGTGTTTTTCCCTGTAACATCAAGAATTTTATCACAGTCCTGGCGTCTGATTTCTCCATTGTTCTGACAAACCATTGGATGTCCAGATCTGGTCAATAGGGTGTGTTGTGCCATGCACCATATCGGGAAAACCAGTCGAGATGGGAAATTCATAATTCATATGTCAATTACAAATTGAATGAGCTATAAATGTGCCAAATTTCAATTTTCGCCGCCTAATCCTTCATGGTCAGGCTAAATACTTATGAGAAGCCCCTTCTATGTTCAAGGGTCATAGACTAAGATGAGGCCGGTCCTAGATGGTACAGGCAGAACAATCTAAACGTCAGGTGTGCAATCTAGAGACCATCTATCGTGAAAAAGAGTGGGTTGAAGTTCCGGAAGACATGACGGACTGGCACAATGTAATAATGACACTGGGTCATGAGTACAGAGAATGGGCAGTGAGCCGCACTGAGTTTGACTTGCAACAACTGATCCAGAGTAACACACATCAAGGTGACATAGTCATCTATACCGATTGGTCAGTGGTGAGAAAGACATAGTGGTTGGGGTTTTATTGCAAAGGCTAATGGACGAGTCTTGAAAAAGGAGAGACTGGCATATGAGACTACGACCTTCAGGATGAGAATGGAGGTGGAAGCAGTCACAGCGGCATTCCGTTGGTTAGAGGAGACCATTGCAACACACAATGTATTCTTTACAGATTCAAAGAGTATGCTTAGTAAGGTGCAGAAATGAATGTTTCGTGTGGAGTGGCTATCGTCGCTTCAGAGGTGACAGATTGTGAGACGTGTATGGATATTTTGCCCCGGCCTTGCGGGGCAAAGGGGGAATGAACAGGCTGATAGGCTGGCTGGGAATACACCTCCTGGTGTGTCATGAAATCACTGTGGAGTCACAATCAGATAATATAGATAACAAGGACAGTCTGATTTTGCAGCTGCAGTTGTTTACTACGGCGAGTCGGTAAGATCAGGCAGTGGAATTATCTTTGAAGTTTCCACAAGTCAGGAAATTGCAGGCATGTGGTTGAGACACGCGGGCTTGTTTTGGTTGTTGAAACAAGAGAGACAATTCTTGTATTGATGGAGCAAGGGGGATAAGAACTTAGTCTGAAATGGATAATCTGCCCCTGGGACCATCTGATGTGTTTTGTTTTGGATGTTGAAACAAAAGGGAAATAAGATTTCTGGAAATAGTTAGGGCCCCTGAGGACACCTGCGTGACATCAACAGAACTTCACTAGAACACTCCCAGCTCTTTGTGACAAAAACATGACTTTTTTACCGTTAGTGTTGAAGAAAAAGTTGACTAGAGCTGACGTGTGTGTGTACCGCTGTGAGGAAATTCGGAGAGCATCTAATGTGTTCGATTTAATTAACATTAAATAACATATGTCTTTATGGCAAGTTGTAGATGCCATACAGGAGTGATGAGTATTGCATAAGGTATTGTAGATAGTATATTTAAGCCTAATTAATATAAGCAGTAGCTTTGGTAAACTAGCTAGAGTACTGAAGTGATGATTAGCTCTGTTAGTTGAGAATAGAGTTGGGAAGGGAGAATTAGCTCTGCTAGTGAGAATCGTGTAGTGGGGTGATATTTGGAGAGATTTAAGAATGGGTTGGGAGATGGGGGAAGTGTCCAATAGTGGGATCTTTCAGTGGGGTGCCCACTGGGGTTCTGCACTCTGTTTATTGGTCTTTCCTTCAGATTGAAGTGATAAGCCACTCTGATCTATAACAGAGTTTAGTTCACTGATAAATCTATGAGCAAGGCAGTAGGCCTACATTCAGCTAGTAGGGATTAGTATCAGGTGGCCTTCACCAGATATGGTCTCTTTCTCTAACAGGTTCCCCTACGTCTATGAGGAAGCTCTACACTGGATTTGATGGAGGTCAACTCTCATTGAGAAGAACATCCAATGAACATTCATTTTATTTTATAAGATGAATAAATACCCAGAAGAAAGTACAGTCAGCACTGTTTATGCTAGGCCTAGGATCCAGAGGGTCCTTACGAAACTGGCTCAGTTGAGCAAGACATTATAAACGATTCATTTGCAATAGGGATTTACCCAGGGTGGGTGATACTCGTTTCTTCACCACATACCACTGAACATTAGTGTGTAGAGAAGGACATTTTAACATGAAGTTCTCGTGGAATAATTTAGTACAGTAAAGAAGTACTTTAGAACCGTTTGTGGGTGACAATCTATGAACATGGATTAGAACAAATGTGAGACCTGTGACATTGAAACCTAGTTTTCACGGTACAGCGATTCGTACTTATTTGAGTTATAGGGACCTTAGTCTTTATAGTGAGTGACAGATCCATGATTGAGATTATACAATAAATATTTTTGGTGGATCACGCATCTAGTCGACCCAGTTGATCCCGGAGAAAGTCAACGTCTGGAAGAAGAGACGCATCAATCGGTGAGGTGTTCACGTACTAAGCTATCATGCTGTGGCGTACCCTTGCTATGATGATCATCTGACTTGGGCTCCTGATCTGCTGCTCTGAATCTACATACACACTAGAATATTCGACACACATTCTACACTGTACACACACACACACTTCTCACACACATACTCTTTGCTTTAATAAATTATTTTGTATTTATTTGTTAAAGATAGAGTTGTTGAGTATGTTGTGTTGGGGAAGAGTGAGAGGGGGCATGATCTAGGGGTGAGCGAGAGTGAGAAAGAGGTGTCTGCAGACTGACGGAGGTTTGTGGACGGAGTCTGGTGGTTTCTCTAGGACAATAATATTGGGTTAATAAAAATGTGGGTGTTGATTCCCCTCACTCCAGGGACGACACTAAAGTTATAAAGGATAACATACGACATGGTGGCAGATTGCCTATGGACAACGGGAGACGCGATTGTGGGACCAGGTGGAGAAGGTAGGTGAACAGATTGAGAACCCGTATGTGGAAAGAATGAGATTGTGGAGGATCGGCAGGGGTTATGGAAGAATCTCAAAACTGAGAGAGAAGACCAGGAGAACTTTAAATCAGATAGCGGTGGGAACGATCAGTAGTATGACTCTTCGCTGGCTGTTGAACGAGGGGATGGAGCACGTATGGGTCCTGAGTGCAGTGATGTCGGTTCTTAACTCAATTCAACTCAACTAATCACATATTTTGTGGTCTTGACGACATGTTCACGTGTGGCTGCTCTCCACTTTACTCCCTCCTACCTCACTCTGGACAACGAAGCAGATCTCCAAGTGTAATTAATGTCATCTATTCGTCCAGTATCTGTTATGGCGTTGATAATGTGCATCTGTGTAGAGTCACTTATGTCGTATGAGCCAAGTCTGGACTTTCTAAAGCATGTTCATTGATTCACCCAGTATGCATGTGTGTGGATACCTTGCTTGCTGACCAATACAGGGCATTGGGTACCACCATGTTCTTTAACGTAAGGCTGCTTGTTGTTACGGCAAAAGCACTACTCTCTTCCTTGATAGTTGTGCAACTTAACTTGAGCCCACGCACTCCACGTTTCTCTGAATATAGAGCCATTCGTAAGCAAGACTGCATTGCCCACTCTAGTCTTAAAAGTGTTCACTTTTTTTACTCTAGTCTCATCGTGTATTAGCGCTTTGACCTCCGTGTCTACGGAGGCAGGATCTTACTCTATGCGACTTGTGCCAAGAGTGATGTGGGCAGACATGGTATCACGAAAATGTGCTGTCTCTAGTCCACACTCCCTTCCAAGACTGATGTTACTGAGATGGGAAGATTTAGATGTCACTGTGGATTTATTCAGAAAACAGCATCCTTAACGGGATGTGAAGCGTACACTTTAAAGTAGGAGGTGAAAACACTAGCTCTCAGGCAGTCCTACCCTCTGGAAAATACCCACCTGAACAAACGATCAAATCCCCAATTCTTTTCATAAGGCCCTCCGAGTATCGCGAACCGCCCAGCCTTGTATTTCTTTCCTCCAGGCACGTTCACATAAACTTCAGCCAAAGCTGCAATAGACAAGAAAAGTGAAGTTTTCACTTTCACGCACTCGCACGCGCACACACACACAGACAGACAGACACACACACACACACACACACACACACACACACACACACACACATTCACTCACCAAGGGACAAACAACAAGACACTTACAATACAGCAGCTCTGTGTCAGTGAATCACGGAACGCTGTAAACTATCAAATAGTTACACTATGGCAGTGAATCCCAGGAACAATATAGTCACACAGAGAACGTACCTGATGTCTTGATTCCCCACAATTGAATCCCAGCAAATGTCCGGGCCCTCCCTTTGAGGTTGGTATTGATATGCTCATCCAGCTCGGGAATGCCTAATCCCCCAAACTCCAGGTTGTCATAGGTGTAGCCAAGCTCCTTCTCATAGGCGTAAATGTTAGTGGGTGTGGAGTGAAAAAATGTCTTCTTGTCATTGTTGAAGGGTGGCTCAAAACTGAACGGCTGCAGGGGCTGGAAGACAAACGACTGGGCGCAGTGGGCTTTGTAGGGCTTGCCTCTGGGGATGTTACAGGAAAGGCACCATTAACTTTCAGGCCTGACTCCGGCTCTTGCATTTTTATGGGTGTATGCTTGTAACACCGGTGATATCAAAGAAACACGTGACACCAACATGTAAAATAGAAATAGAAGGGAATATTCTGAACCAAGTGGATAACTTCAAATACCTAGGAACATTTTAACATCAGATGGAAGATGCACAACAGAGAAAAAGAAACGTAATGGGGCAAGCAAACGCTGCATTTCAGAAAAGGAAAACTATCTTATGCAATAAGTGACTATCATTGAATGCCAGGACGAGAGTGCTAAAGTGCTATCTAGAAGCTATTTTTCTGTATTGCAGTGAATCTTGGAATGTAAATAAACAAATTAGGAAGAATTTGAAGAAAAAAGGATTGTGGTTTCTGAGACGAATAATGCGAATGCCTTGGACTGCCAGAGTAACTAGCAACGACTGCCTGAGGGAGGCTAGTGAAACTAGAACATTATATTCAAGAATAAAATATAAGACATAGAGCTATCTTTGGTCATGTGGTTGCAAAAAGAGATATTGGAGAACAACTTGAGAACTGGAAAGAGCAAGGGAAAGAGAGAGGCAGACTAAGAGAAATGATACTGGATGGTCTGTGACAATGTCATGGAGGAATATCATCAACATATTTGATCCGGAACACCAAAGACCGACATCTGTGGAGAGACATGGACGCCTACACCAGCTGACAAGGCACTTGATGATGATAAAGAGGAAACAAATGAGCTGATAGGCTTGCTGGGTTGGCTGCTGTGTGAAACGGACGAGTTAGGGGCCAGGTGTACACGTTGAACACTCTCAGGGAGACAAGAAGTATCCAGGACTCAGGTGATGCATGTGGCTGCAGCTGGTCCGACTTCAAGAACATCATGTCACACGTGATGAAACTAAACTAGAGGCCACGTAGGTTGCCAAAGAACGTCATGTCAAGAACATCATGTCAAACGTGATGAAACTAGACTAGAGGCCACGTAGGTTGCCAAAGAACAACATGTCAAAAACATCATGTCAAACGTCATGAAATTAGACACGATTCCACGTAGGTTGCCAAAGAACATCATGTCAAGAACATCATGTCAAACGTGATGAAACTAGACTAGAGGCCACGTAGGTTGCCAAGGGGAATTGTCAGCCAACACAGAACTGATGACGTCATTCGCTACACGCTCACTTAACTAAATTACTAACTAACTAACTGAATAACTAATTGACTAACTGACTAATTAACTATCTAACTGACTAAGTAACTCTCTAACTGATTGACTAACTAACTAACTAACTAACTAACCAACTGACTAACTAAATGTCTGATTGACTGACAAACTAAATAGCTATAACTAACTAACTAACTAACTAACTAACTAACTAACTAACTAACTGACTGACTGACTGACTGACTAACTACGAGGGTAAGTTAATAAATAAGTCACAAATTGTTGTAGAAAAATAACAACATATGATAACAACTTGAAACAAGTTTATTTGTATACATACATTGGTCCTTTATTTCTCAAAATAATTTCCACCAAGATTGATGCATTCATCTCATAGTTTTATCAGTTCTCCCAAACCGACTGCATAAATCTGCGTGCCCTGTTTTCATTTACCTTTCATCCCATAGAACTGTGTGACTTACTTATTGACTCACCCTCGTAACGTTTCTACCCAACTATGCACCGCTTTACTGGAAATCGCTAGGGGCGAAGTCCACTGAAAATCCACCTTGGGGGGAGACATTTCGCGAGTGACGCCTAAGTTGAATGTGAAGTGAAAACGTGGTTTATAAAACAGAGAATGCAGTTCTATGCAGCCGGTTTGGGAGAACTGATAAAACTATGGGATACGTGCATCAATCTTGGTGGAAATTATGTTGAGAAATAAATGAACAATGTATGTATACAAATAAACTGGTTCAATATGTTATCATATTTAGTTATTTTTCTACAACCATTTGTGACTTACTTATTAACTTACCCTCGTAATAAACTGACTAACTAACTGCCTAATTAAATAACTAACTCACTCACTCACCCATTCACTGATTGACTAATTAACTAACTAACAGCTAACTAAAGAGCTAACTAATTGACAGACAAACTATCTAACTAACCTAAAAATAATTTTAAAAAGCTACCTTGCTAAATACCTAATTAGCTAAGTAAATATCTAGGTAACTAGCTAACTGCCAGCGTGAGGCAAAAAGAGTCACTAGCCCGTTATTATCAGAGAAATTCTTATGGCCAATACATAGTCGGTTCGAATCGCGACGGTAACTTACGGGGTATGTGAGCCGGCCGCTCAGAAAGCAATGGCAAACATTGAGCGTAATCTTGCCAAGAAATCAACAATCAGCTGAAAGTTGCTGATGTTGACAGCGATGTCCTGTAAAGGATATGCAAACATCATTAATACATAGTCACATTTAAAGTGTACACACACTGACCTGTGCTGCTGTAGCGCTGTCCAGATGGCCCAGATTCTGTCCACGTTGCTGTGGTGAAGGTAGAAGAGGGGGTCGAAGGAGCTGTAGGACAGCGAGGATAACCCGTACAGAGTGCCGCCACCCACCAGGATGTGGATCAAGTTGTGAGCCATCTCAAACTGGATCTAATTAGGGAATCACAGGTTATAGTGGTAATGATCGTACTAAAAGTTACAATAATTGAGGTAGTAGTAGTGGTTAGTAGTAGTAGTAGTTTAAGTAGTAGTAGTAGTAGTAGCAGTAGCAGTAGTAGTAGTAGAGTAGTAGTAGTAGTAGTAGTAGTAGTAGTAGTAGTAGTAGTAGTAGTAGTAGTAGTAGTAGTAGTAGTAGTAGTAGTAGTAGTAGTAGTAGTAGTAATTGAAATAGCAGCAGATAAACTAGTAGTGGCTGCTATTGTAATCAGTCAGTTATCGGTTATCAGTTGGGGTATCTTCATTGCACCCCGGACATGTCCATAGGTGCTCAGATCCTCCCCCCAGCATATACATCAGCGTCCGGTGGCTAATAGTGCCAGTTCTGTGTTGGTTGACGAGGCGCTTCGTTTTCCCGATGTACCTCTCGCGTCTGGCTGTGCCGATTCTTACTCCCAAGTCTTTCATCCTGGACAGCGATGTGGATTCACTGACGTCAAAGTCCTCTGTTCTCGCCATATCTTTGAGGACGTTAATAACATCGGCACGATCCATGGGCTGGCCATCTACAGCGGGTGCAGAGCCAGCCAGTTTATCAGCTCGTTCATTTCCCTCGACTCCTGCATGTCCCGGGACGAAGATGAAGGTGACTTTACAGACAACAGACTTCTGCAGCGACTCAGTCGACTGTCTACGTACAGATCCAGCTTCGACCTTCTGAATCATGCTCATTGAATCACTTAGTACACACACGTTGGTATAAAGCTGTGATTCCAGCCGTATGAAAGCCTGTGTAACTGCCATCACCTCCATCATCATGCTGCTCGTGGTCATAGAGTGGGCACCACTGGATTCTTGAACGGTTCGGCCAGCTGAACGGGCTGTAAATTGCCACGCACTTCTCTGCTGCTTTACAACAGATCCATCTGTATAGATGAGCACTTCGGGGCTATCTGAGTGTTCATAGATGAGCGCGTTAACCTCTGCATTGACAGCGGCAGGGTTCTGCTCTCTGCACCGTCTGTCAAGTGTGATAATGCAGGAGAAAAAGCACTTAAAAGCTGGAGGCACCGGCACCCATTCCTTGCCGGGGTTGATACTGGTAAGACTGCAGACCTGTCTGACGACATCTTCCGCCCAACCCATCCATGACTTGCCCCTCTTTCTTGCCCCCCTTCATGCAGAGGGTGCTGCTCATCTGCACTATTTTTAAGTATGCACGAGCTCTCCAAATCTTGATCCTGTGTTCCATTGTTGGGAAGTCAAGGAGGTATCTCATTGCTACACAGCTGGTGTCTCTCGTGCAGCCCAAAATGATGCGCATGGCTTCGTTTTGTACCTTTTCAAGTCTTCCAATCTGGGTAGGGCTGACAATGAGGATGGCCAGGGCATACTCGATGCGTGAAAGCACAAGTCCTTGGAACAGAAGTATTAGCAGTCTTTGCTCGATATTGGCAGTCGCCATGACTCTCATTGCTGACAAACCTTTTCTTGGCTGCTATTGTAATACGAGATAGCAGTAGCAGCGGTATACGGATATTGTAATGATATTAGTAGCAACAGCAAGTTTAGTAAGTAGTAGTAGTAATTGTAGTAGTAGTAGTAGTAGTAGTAGTAGTAGTAGTAGTAGTAGTAGTAGTAGTAGTAGTAGTAGTAGTAATAGTAGTAGTAGTAGTAGTAGTAGTAGTAGTAGTAGTAGTAGTAGTAGTAGTAGTTGTGGTAGTTGTGGTAGTGGTAGTAGTAGTAGTAGTAGTGTAGTAGTCGTAGTAGTAGTAGTAGTAGTAGCAGCAGCAGCAGCAGCAGCAGCAGCAGCAGCAGCAGCAGCAGCAGCAGCAGCAGCAGCAGCAGCAGCAGCAGCAGCAGCAGCAGCAGCAGCAGCAGCAGTAGTAGTAGTAGTAGTAGTAGTAGTAGTAGTAGTAGTAGTAGTCTTTTTTCAGATCTTAGATTTTCCTGAGCCACCGAATGACATTAGTGGGTACTACCTGCTTTCTGTTAGCGCCGAATGTTGGATGGCGCTCACCAAATCGACACCCCAGATTGTGCCAACGATTTCAGGCGGAGGAGCGCAATTGGGAGGGTACACACAGGTTATCCTGGTGCGAGGAAATGCAACCTAAAGACAAAATGTCATGGCAGGCATACCAAGCATTAAATCTTTGGTTGGCAGCTGGTCTAGGATCGAAGCTCCGACAGGCGGACAGTTAGAGCATTGTTTTGCTAATCCGGCAGCTTCTGCAGCTTGTTTTGCTCCAGATGTATTGGTGTTACCTTTCCTCTGGAGTGAACTAGGCAGGCCGAGAGAGAGATCATGCTGCATGGGCAAAACTTGGTCTCTATATTTCAGCCCAGGCTTTGTGCTATGGACCATCCCCGGTCTTACAAACTTTAGTCTGTCAAAATGGAAAGGTGTCCCCCCCCCCCCCAAAAAAAAAAAGTAGTAATAGTAGTAAGCGTAGCACTAGTTATATATGGTGTTGCAGTACTGAGAGGAATAGCAAATATAGTAATTGTCAAATACAAGCCACAGTATTCAGTTTCAACAACCAATCGTTTCTTGCCCTTATGAAGATATTCACCTCAAAATCACAGAAGTTGTCCTGCTCCAAGGCCAGTAGGAACTGGTCGAACAGCTCTGTATGGGCGCCGAATTCTGGAGTCTGAGACAAACTAGGTGACCCATCACGTGACGTGTGGACACTTCTGTTCAGAAAAACGATCTCCGCGCGATAGAATGGGTTAGCCATCTCCTCGTTCCTGTCAAAAACACAAAAATATATATCCATCTGAACACATTCACAGATCATGAAACATGCACACAAGGAAACCATTTTCACGCACATAGAACAATAACATGATATCTCAATTATTAACGTGTCATGTTCCTGCCACTTTGGATACATTGCTCAAGTTATTAATTAACGCTTCCTGGGCGTTATTTGGGTGAAATAACAACGTATTAAACAGCCAAGTGGCTTGGATAGAGCAGTAATAGAAGGCATGGTTCCTTGAAGAAGAAACAGGGTCTTCCAGCACATAAATGGACCAGGATGTTGCAGACTTCCCGGGCATGGGGGTGCAGTAGGTGGGGGAAATGTGAGAAGAACGACACTGTTCGGCTGGGTGTGACGAGAGCGATGTTCTGCAAAGGTCCTGCTACATAAAGATGAACTACATTCTGGGTCAGAAGGAATGACAAAATAAACGTTAGTGAACTGACCGAGATTAAATAACAAAGATGTAATGTGTATACCAAAGCTCGCTGACTCGTCCATACATATACAACGGTGCTATTCTTCCATCTGGGCTTTGGAGTCTGTTGACATTTAAATGCCTCACATCAGTGGAATAAATATTAACACTCTAGTCTTGATTCCACTCAGCCCTAAGAGTGTTGTGCTGAATCATAAACTGGTTACTTCTTAATGTGCCTTTTTGCAGATGTGAAGTTCGAGTCCTTTCTTGCACACCCCGCTGCTTTCTTGACATGGAAAGGGAACGGACATCTCTGCGAGACGCTGCCTGTTCAGATAGTTCGTTAGTAACGCATATCCGATTTCCACTGGCATATATTCAGATGTACCATTTCCAGAATTTGATCGTTCCCAGTCCAACCAGCCGGTCTCCCTGGTCCAGGAGTTAGAAGCTTTCTCCGTAACCCCGAATACTCTCGTGGTTGACGTGAGCGCATGAGAATTGGAAGCGGCTCGAATCACGCCAGTGCCTTATGAGAGTATGGAGCCGGTCGTTCAGAAGGCAATGGCAAACTACTGAGCGTAATCTTGCCAAGAAATCAACAATCAGCTTAAAGATGCTGATGTTGACAGCGATGTCCTGTAAAGGATATGCAAAACAAAGCAAGTCCAACCTACAAGGTGGGGTTTTTTACCACTTTATTTTAAATGTGTATCTTGCTGCCCTTTTAACACTGCCTGTTTAGATGGATCGTAAGTAATGCATACCCGATTTCCATTGGCATATATTCAGATGCACCGTTTCCATAATTTGATCGTTCCCAGGCCAACCTACAAGGTGGGGTTTTTTACTTCTTTGTTTTAAATGTGTATCTTTGCTTCGTCAGGTCACAGTGCATTAGACTTATCGGTGTGGGGAAAACCTAACAGTAGCAACGCTACTGGCGATATAACTATTGACATCATTTGAAAATGCATGTCCTCCCCTTCCCCCCCCCCCCCCCATTACGACAATCAATCACATAATTTCATTGGCTGTTTGTAATTTCTTGGCAAATGTACGTTCATTAATATACCATTGATTTCTGAACGACTGGCATCCATACCATAGTATGGGAACCCACACAAGGTCGTCTGTTCCTAAATCATCCGCAGCTGTGTTTTAAACGCGGTATGCGGCAATACGAATTGCAATCGTAACGCCTTCGCCACAGAGCAGGTATTACGAGAGTAGAAATACGTATCCCTATATTTATGTATTATCCTCTATGAATATGTAGAGAGTAGCAGTACGTATCCCTATATTTATGTATTATCCTCTATGAATATGTAGAAAGTAGCAATACGTATCCCTATATTTATATATTATCCTCTATGAATATGTAGAGAGTAGCAGTACGTATCCTTATATTTATGTATTATCCTCTATGAATATGTAGAGAGTATAACAGCGCACAGATAAATAGGACTAACGAGTTCTTTGTTTTAGTATAAATAGAGATTTATTTCATCTTGATGACAACTTCTACAGCCTTCATACAACATGGCGTCTTCTCTCTTCCAGGCCCAGATGTTGACTGGTTCCTAACAACAAACTACGTCACGACTTGAGCATCCTTCTTCCCATTCCACCCTGATGCTCAAGCGTGCTGTAGATTTGCCCACCCCATATACACATACTGCTACACCTTCCTATGTTTTCGAAAGACTTTTTCCTTTAAAAAGTCTTTACTCCCAATCCCCTTACTCTATTCCCCCTCTTTCCTTACCTCCCACAACTCCTCTAACCTTCCCCAAACCAACTTTACTTTAAGTAAAACAATCTATTCGTAACTCTTTCCCCTGCCATATAGTAAACCACTATACATTTCTTGTTCATTTTTGGCTCTTCAAAAGTGTTCCTGTACAAAATATATATCATAAGAACAGCTCGTATAACCGTTATCATACACTTGACATTATGAAATTGAAATTCCTCACTCTTTCACAACACAGAAAACAACGTAGTTAGAAAAAGTAAAGAAAGGGTGCGCACCCAGTGAAAAGTATAAAGAACGAATAGTCAACACAATCACATTTACATAAAGGAACGAATAGTCAACACAATCACATTTACCTCTCTTGCCAACAAAAAAAATTTTGTAAACAATTTTTTTTAAAATACATCTTATGAAATACATCTTTGTTCCCTATAAATCAAGTTGATATAAGTTTTCTCAACATTTATATGTTCAACATTTATATTGCCATCCACAATTTATATTTCCGTTATCTCATCTTTGACCACGAACCAACGTTCATATTCCATGAACATATTTAATTTAATTAACGCTGATTTTTCACAGCTCCTATATCTTGTCCCCTTACATCCCATGATCTGCTTCCTTGTCCACCTATATATATATACCCCAGCTTATATGCTGCCATTCACAGTCATATACCCAACCTTATATCTTCGTATAATGCAGCTCCTATTTTTTACCCATATCCATCCCCGACCTTCGTTTCTAATACTTCATATCCAAAAGAACCTTTTCATGCCGATTATCACAGCCACATAATATTCACAAAGAGCATGTATGTGTTTCTCTATTAGCCCCTTAGTTTTATTAACTCTTTTCTGAACGAAGGGTCTTAAATAAAGCCCTATGTATTTTCTCTATTTTAGCCAACACCATAACTATTTGAAAATTAAACTTACTTAATTAAATTTGTAACATAATGCTAACAAAGTAACCTACTACACAAAACAACTTATTTAAATTATGAGTTCAGCGACATAAAATCAAAACAGGACATCATACCCCCCAAATAGTTTTTTACACAAATTTATGTTTCCCCTCATATTAACTAAAGATATCAACTCATTCAAAGAAAAACACATTTTAAAATAATATAACATGCATTTTATCAAATCATAAGAAAATATTCTATTACTACCTATCACTACTGGTCTCTTTTACGGACCAATAGTTTGTACGCAAAAGTCTAAGAACACCACAATCCTATTCTACAATCAAATAATAACAATCATTTTACAGGACCAAACCAAGCAAAAAAAAACATATTATATATGAGGCATTAAAACTCAGACTCAATAAAACAACTGTCTTCTCGCTAAATAGAAGGTTTTTCAAAAAAAATAATATAATTCACTTAGAATTAACTACGTAAAGTGACCCAGCAACATTGGCTTCTTATACGAACCAATGTAACACATATCTATTCACACAAGTCATTCCATTATTTTTTTATAACCGAGAAAACAAAACAACTCACTGCCAAGTATATATATATACAGACCAATTTCTTGACTTAGAACAATATCTGTTCTCTCTACCCAAAAAAAATCACTAATCAACAATGACTGTACTATCATTGATTCTCTCCCTCTCACAACTTTCTATCTTTTTCCAGCTTAACTCCTAACACATCATAATATCTGGAATATCATCTTAAGCAAGCACTGTAAACTACAGGTCAACTCATTTTATCTATTACTAATGTGGCGATTATTCTATTGTCATCTCAATGTACCAGCCGTCATCTATCTACTAATTAACCTGTGGCTCGGCACACCAATTGTTTCCCTTGGGTTTGTACCAAACCTCACTACAACTTCTTAATCATTACCGTTAACCACGGTATTTCTAGCACCAATCAAACTCGTCTATTTCCTATAGAGTACATCTACCTGCTGTACCATTAACTACTTAACTATCTACGAAAACTCAAGAAGTTGAAACATAAAATCAACCAGCAATTCCATCACAAAGAGGAAAAAATATATGCCTCACTCGAACCTACATCTATATTAGTTATATATCTCAATGCTTAACTACTCCTCAAAACCATTTATGAAAAGTATCCATAGAAGCCTTTTCCATTTCCACCGTTTCATATATTTCATCAAGTATCTCTTTCCTTTTTACACCATGAAACTTATTTTCCATTTCCACCGTTTCACATACTTCATCGAGTATCTCTTTCCTTTTTACACCATGAAATTTTTATCTTGCCATCTGCAGTATATTCTAATCATTTACTTCTTACTTTTCCAGTTCTTCAATAACTCCAAGTTTCTTTGAATAAGTGCTATCTCCACATCAATATCTTCTTCTTCGTATAACTTATTAGTTTCTTCCATACTACTATTTGATTCTGACTTTTCATCCATTTCCTCTTCTTCACCTGTATGTCTCTCGCTAGCAGCCGCTAATCTCTTCCGTTCAATATCCCATCTAATTTGTCTATCATTATTTCTTAAGGACCTTTCTAGTAGAGGCATATCTTCACCGCTTGTTGAATAATCTCTAATTCTTCTCTGTCTTTTTACTTCTCTTTCTCTTTGTTTATCTATTCTTCTTTTCGTTGCTTGTCTAGTATTCTTAAATGGAGCACCTGTTTCCTCTTCCATAGAATTTATACTATCATAATGATTCTCATTCACATTTTCTTCTTCTACCGTTTTCGGTATTGTCTGTTCTTGAGTATCATCGTAAACTGGAGTTGTTATTAACTGATTTTGTGCTGGATCTTTTCTAAAACCTGGGGTTATTGTAGCTCCTCTGACGACTTGTTCATCTAAATATCCAGTGTCTGAATAATAATTATTATTATTATTATTATTTTCCCTCTCATCCTCATCTCTTCTTAAGTGTTCCACGTGTGCCCTTGCCACATGTCCCGTGACCTGGTTCTTGATACTATACGATACTTTTCCCAGCTTTTCCAAAACGTAATAACCTGGAACCCAACGAGCATCAAACTTAGAGTTCCTTCTATGCTTCTTATAATAAACTCTATCACCTACTTTAAACTCCTGTAATTTTGTATTCACGTTTTTGTACTTTTTCTGTCTTTCTCTAGCTTTAATTATATTATTCTTTAGTCTTACGTGTGCTTTATGCATTTCCTGTATGATAGTCTCTTGAAAGTCTTCCCCCATATATTTCCGTCTTGAATTTAACAGATTATCTATAGGTAGTACTGGTTCTCTCTCGTGTATTAAATAGAATGGTGAAAACCCTGTGCTCTCATTTTGATTTGTGCGTATAGCGCTAAGCGCTGGTCCCAAGAATAGATCCCAATCTTTCTCATGTTCATCAACAATCTTTGCTATAATATCGTATAATGTACTATGTTGTCGTTCGTTCTTAGCATTTGAAGAAGGTCTGTAGTATGAGGTCTTTATATGTTTTATATTCAAATCTTTTAATAACTTTTCGAATTTCTTATTCACAAATTCTTTACCATTATCCGTGAGTATAATCTGTGGGCAACTAAATCTTGGTACGAACTCCTGTAAAAAAAATTTTAATGACAGTATCTGCGCTCTTATCTGGGATTGCATAAACTTCTGGCCAAAGACTGTAGACGTCTACTATATGAATTAAATACACGTTTCCTGACAATGTTCTAGGGTGAGGACCCGATATATCTAAACTAATTTTTTTGCATAGGAAACTGAGGAATATCTGTATCTTGTAAGGGACACTTAATTATTTTCATATTCCTTAATCTGCATCTTTCACACGTATCTACATATTTACAAGCAGATTTAAATAAGTTCGGCCAATAATATTTACTTGTAAGTGCTTTTACCAACTTATCACGACCGAGATGACCATTCTCATCATGATATGCTTTTAAAACTTCATTTTCCAAATGTTTTGGAATATATTTCCTTAGCTGTTCGTTCCTTTCACTCATATAATATAACTGTTCGTCGTCTTGCAAAACTAAATAATTCTTCTTATATTTATTCTCCTCCGTTTCTTTTAATTTCTGTTTTATTTGTAAGACTTTTGGATCTAATTCTTGTTCTTCTTTCATATTAAATTGTGCTAAATGTGGGTCTTCTGCTCTAGGTTCAGACTCTTGATCCGATGGTAAACTCTCAAACTCTTCTCTATTTATTATGGCAGAATCTAATATATTCACTTGCCAGTTTCGGTCGTCGATCTCTGGTTCACCTTCATCTTCTGTGTCTCCTGATGACTGTGGATACGGGATCCTAGACAATAAATCAGCACATGTGTTAATCCTACCTGGAATGTATTCAATTTTCGTATTGTATCCCTGTAGATTCAATGCCCACGTCTGTATCTTCCTGTTCTGCACTGGAGCTTCTAACAGAGATTTTAAAGGCATATGGTCAGTTCTAATAAAAAAAATTTGCGTTATGTAAGTAGTAGTTTAGTTTTTGGAGAGCATAGTGTATAGCATAAGCCTCTTTCTCGATAGTCGCCCATTTTCGTTGAGACCTGCTAAGTTTATGAGACAAGAAATAAATTGGCCTTTCATTTTTAACCCCTGGTATTCCAGATTCTTTTCCTTCATATGGTTGAACCAAACAGGCTCCTATAGCATTATCGGAAGCATCTGTATATAGTATTAGCTGTTTATTCAAATCTGGATGCGTCAATAGTGGTACCACTGTTAAGATATTTTTTAAAAACTCGAACGCTTTTTGACACTCATCATCCCACTTAAATCTAGCGTATTTTCCAGTTAAATTAGTAATAGGTTCTGCTATCTTTGAGAACCCTGGAATGAACCGCCTATAATACCCACAGGTTCCAATAAAAGCACGCACTTCTTTTACGTTAGTTGGAGGAGGTAACTCTTTAATAACCTTTATCTTGTCTTGGTCTGGTTTAATTCCGTCTCTATTAATAATATACCCCAAATATTTTGCCCCACAGGTTCCAATAAAAGCACGCACTTCTTTTACGTTAGTTGGAGGAGGTAACTCTTTAATAACCTTTATCTTGTCTTGGTCTGGTTTAATTCCGTCTCTATTAATAATATACCCCAAATATTTTGTTTCTGTTTTTAAATACTGGCATTTACTAAGCTTCAATTTAACATCATGTACTCTTAATCTGTCGAATACTAATCTGACATGTTTTAAGTGATCACCCACATCCCCTGCTGTATAGATTAGAATGTCGTCTATGTATGCCAATGCAAACTTTTGCATGCCCTCTAATACCTCATTTATTAACAGCATGTAGTGAGATGGGGCCGTTCGAACCCCGAATGGCATTCGTAAGAATTCGTAAGAACCCATATGAGTACAAAAAGCACTCTTCTTTTGAGCGTCTTCCGACATCGGGATACACCAGAATCCTGATCTTGCGTCTAGCGTCGTGAAGAATGTGGAGTCATTAAGCAACCCCAAAATATCATCAATCACCGGCAGTGGGTACGCTACATTCTTAGTGATTTTGTTCAACGCCCTGTAGTCACAGCAGAATCGATGTGAACCATCAAGTTTGGTCACGATGACGATCGGAGATGACCACTCTGACTTCGATCTTGTTATTATTCCTGCTTTCAACATATCTTCTATTGCCTTTTCAACAACTTCCCTATTTCTTAATGGAGTTCTATATGGTTTTAAACTAATTGGTGGATGGTCTCCCGTATCTATTTCCATTGTAACTGTTTTTGTCTTTCCCAATTCTAAATCATTAATTGCAAAAACATCCTGATTTTCTTTTATAAGTTGTTCTAATACTTTCTTATTTTCTGGTGGAGCTTTTAACTGTGCCAACAATTCTTGTTCCCTTGTCATTTTGTCTAGTGAATGTATTTGGGCTGTATTTCTTCTGAATGGATGGATCAATTCATCCATTTGTACGTTCCCTCTTCTTCCGCGTCCGCGTCTGTTATTAACTCTTTCACTAGAAGTTTCTGAATAATTTGTTCCCGACATTTCTACTCTATCCGTTGCCAATATGTCACTAATGTTATGTTCTAGTTTGGCTATTACACATCCTCTGTATAATTTGATTTCTCTACCTGTGTTGTTAATAATCATAACTGGAAAGGTTAAGTGTTTATCTAACGATATTATTCCATCCGGGACTTCAAGACCAGGCTCATCAATTACTTCCTTTTGCAATTCAGTGATTCTAACTGTGTGTCCTGCCACATAATATGGGTTTCTCTTTATCTTGGCTTGTATCAAATTAACCGACTGTGGTTTTAACGTCGTGGACATTTTAATTCTAACTAGTGCCGATATATGCATGTCTTCTTCCATATCTACATATACATCCTTGAATTTTAATTTGTGTAAATCAAAGAGAAGTCTTACTCCGTTTTTTATTAAAAAATCTCTTCCTATAAGCATGTTTCTATTTAAATCTTTTACTACATGAAAAAGATGTCTTACGTTGATCCCCCCTAATTTAAAATTGATCATTGTCTGTCCAATTACTTGTAAATTCTGTCCTGTAACAGAGTGAAGATTATTATGACTCTTAAATATTCTACAATTTCTCATTATTTTATACAAAAAACTTTCTTTAATTACACTAACCTGAGCTCCTGAATCAATTAATGTACGAACTCTATATTTTCCTATTTCTATTATACATGAGCTATGATCTGTTTTATTTTCTGTAAGTTGTTTGATTTCCTCTAGTTGAAAGTATTCTCTACTCGTCCTACTATGCCTGTTATTAACATATTCTTTAAACCTTGGGACCTTATTATTTTCCCTCCTACTACAGGTCCTATTTAATAGGTAGGGCGCCGGTTTTCCTGCGTTCTTGTACCTGTAAAATTCCTGCGTCTATCTTCAACATTCCTATTCAAGCTGCTATTGCCATTTCTACTTTGTGTATTCGACTGGACACGCCTGTTATCACAAAAACGAGAAACATGTCCACGTTGACCACAAAACCAACAGACTATATTTGTGTTGTTCGTTTTACCTACTGTCTCACTTGTAGGATACCTCATATGTCTTCTTTCATCATAAGCACTTCTATTACCACCTTGTAACGTCTGTATACCTCCTCTCCTATTCCATCCGAACCTTGTTTGTCCTATCTCCATAGGCTCCTCAATCCTGTCTTCTCGACTAGTTCCTATTTCTCGTCCTGTTCTCAATCTAAATCTACGTCTCAAATTTTCTTCTTGTACCGCAATGTCTACAGCTTGTGATAACCTCTCAGGGTTTTCTCTCATCAGCTTAAACTTCAATCCATCGGATTTTATGCCATCTACAAAAATCCCGACTAACATCCTCTCCACCTCCTCTCCTCGTACATTCTGTCCCAAGAATGCTTCTTCAGCCAGGTTAATCAACCTATCGCTGAACAATTGTACCGTCTCTCCAGTGTTTTGTTTAGACTGTCTCAACACCGAAAACGCATGTTGTGGATCCGTTATTTCCGCGTACTTATGGGCCAGGTCGTCTTTGAACTGCTCCCATGTCTCATCTACTCTAGCCTCTAATTTCCTTCGGATATGATCCGAAACCGGTTCTGTTGCTGCCTGATAAGCAAGTCTCATTTTCTCTTCATCTGATGCAGACACCAAATACGCATATTTCTCTATGGAAGTTATCCATTTCTTAAAATCTCTTGCCTGTCCACTAAACTTAACAATTTCAGTTGCCATTCCCTGTTGTTTTATAACCGTATGAAGTCTACCTACCGCTGTTCCTACCCCCGTCAAAACTTGTACCAATGAATCTTGTTCTGTCATGCTGAAATATTTATGTATGCACCAATAAATCAAATTCACATTCGTAACCAGCTAAATTAACAATATGATCGTATTTACTTTACACAACAGAATTGTTCAACTAGTCAATTGTACGTAAAATAATATTTAAAGTTCACCAATTACCCTAATTTGCTCCCGATCCAAGAAAGACGGATTCTTCTATGTTCGATATCAGGTAGAATTCAAACGCCAGGAGTCTGTGCCAGTTGAAATGCTCCTCCAATCGATCACACACTTCAGGTAGTTAGGGAGTTCTTCTTCCAACGTCTCAGTAACTTCAGCCCCTGGTTGAGCCCCTACCAGACTTCTGGCTTCTTTTCACCCCGGATAGGGCACATCAAGCGACATCTTGAGAATCGGTGTAATTCAGGAAAGCGATAATTTCAGTAGGTCGACAGCCCAATCTGCCTCTCCCACTTCCGAGAGTTCTTTAGCGGTATCGCTGCTGTTAATGAGCTTTCCATTTCTTCTTATTCCTCAAAAAGTCTCAAGGTCAGGATTCTGCGGCTTTTATTTCGCTCCAGGCAATCTATCTTAACGAGAAGTAGACAACTGCTCTGTTAGTAAAATGTTTCTACTTGATTCGACTTGCCTTGAAGGTTTCTTTTTCCTGAGCCTCTTATTTCAAACGATCCAGAAAAAACGTGCTGGTCTTTCTCTCTCTTCAGCTCGGCGAGATGATCACCACTGTACAGCAACTCACCCTGGGAAGCCGGCTTTCATAACTCAGGTGACAACGACTGCCTATACATCTAGGATTCTTGATAGCAACGAGAACTCTGAAAAATAATCCTGGCTTTTGGCTGCTGTAATTCTCACAGACGACTTAGTGGCCATTTTTCAACTTCGCTTTTTCGTTCAACATAAGTATGGAATCGTGCCGTAATTCTGTCTCTGGGCATTTGATGTAAGCAGAACGAGATCTTCAAAACTTTGACTTTAGTTCGATGTTCGACCTGGACAGCATATTGTGATTCCGCGACGACACTCCAAGTTCGTATCCTGTGTCATGGGCACCAATTAAGTCCTTTATAACAGCGCACAGATAAATAGGACTAACGAGTTCTTTGTTTTAATATAAATAGAGATTTATTTCATCTTGATGACAACTTCTACAGCCTTCATACAACATGGCGTCTTCTCTCTTCCAGGCCCAGATGTTGACTGGTTCCTAACAACAAACTACGTCACGACTTGAGCATCCTTCTTCCCATTCCACCCTGATGCTCAAGCGTGCTGTAGTTTTGCCCACCCCATATACACATACTGCCACAAGAGTAGCAGTACGTATCCTTATATTTATGTATTATCCTCTATGAATATGTAGAGAGTAGCAGTACGTATCCCTATATTTATATATTATCCTCTATGAATATGTAGAGAGTAGCAGTACGTATCCCTATATTTATATATTATCCTCTATGGATATGTAGAGAGTCGTGATACGTATCCCTATATTCACGTATCATCCTCTATGAATATGTAGAGAGTAGCAATTAACGTCTTTCTCCGTAATCCCGTATATTCTCGTGAGTAAAGCAGCTGCGCGAGATTCGGTAGCGGATCGCGGCGTTGGTTACTTACAGGGGTATGTGGGGTGGTCGAACAGAAAGCAATGGCAAACTACTGAGCGTAATTTTGCCTAGTACATCAAGAGCAGCAGAAAAATGCTGGTATTGACTGCAACGTCCTGTAAGGGATATGCAACATTTAAAAAAAAAAAAAGCAATACGTATCCCTATAATTATGTATCATTGTATATGAAAATGTAGAGAGTAGCAATACGTATCACTAAATTTATGTATCATCTTCTATAAATATGTAGAGTATCCATATATTTATGTATCATTCTCAATGAATATGTATTATTGTGGCATGGTCGAGACAGGAACACGGAGCTGATCCACGATTTTAGTGATCGAGTGAGAAGATAAAACATGACCGCCCACTGTTATCGGCATGGCACATTATGCATGCATGGATGCATTGTTCATTTGGGCCAGACCCGAAATTCTGTAGTCCTACCATAATTGACCAGGTCGATTCGGCCTAAGTGGGTACCAAGAAATGTCTTGGGGAACTAACGGCTGCCGGCTTGGTACAGACCACACACCCACAGATTTCCCCTTGATTTATAAACATGAGTCCAGTGCCACATGTCCAAGCGCCTAGAGGGTTGTAAAAGGATCCTATACGTTGTTTCCTCATAAGTGAATAACATCATGAGTGACCAACGTAGGTCAGCATGGCCGAATGGATAAGAATGAGTGTTCTTAGACATCATGGGTGCTGATGCCGAGGTAAGGGGTTCAACCCCTACAACGGAAATTTGGACTAAAATGTTGACCTCTTGTCCTTGACTTGGGGACGTACATTATAAGTACCTCTGAAGTCGGAGTGGGTTCGCCTGATGGCGAGGGACACTGTTAATATGGAACAGCTAACCCACACGCAAAATTTAGTCCAGTGCTACTAGAAGTAGTATGTATGGGCTACGATTGAGTTCAAAGCGAGCGAGTGCAAAACAGCAACAACAACAACAACAACAACAAACAACAACAAACAACAACAAACAACAACAAACAACAACAAACAACAAACAACAACAACAATAACAACAACAACAACAAACAACAACAAACAACAACAAACAACAACAAACAACAACAAACAACAACAACAACAACAACAACAACAAACAACAACAACAACAAACAACAACAAACAACAACAACAACAACAACAACAAACAACAACAACAACAAACAACAACAACAACAACAACAACAACAACAACAAACAACAACAAACAACAACAACAAACAACAACAAACAACAAACAACCAACAACAACAACAACAACAACAACAAACAACAACAACAACAACAACAACAACAAACAACAACAACAACAAACAACAACAAACAACAACAACAAACAACAACAACAACAACAAGTGTCTAATGTCATAAGTAACTAACATCATAAGTTACTAAACACAAGAAACGATTCCATAAACTCAGTCAATGCTTTGAGTACCATAATCATCATCATCTCATCTTGTTCCTCTTATACCTTGCTATTCCGAGGAGAATCATCAACAGAGGGAGAGTACCCATTTACGGGATTCATGTACTGAGATTCCCATCGACCCTCTAATTCCTTCTGTCCATTGTTTTCATGGTCGGCCTCTTCTTGTCGTTCCATTTGGTCTGTATATCCTTATTTGTTGTGGTATACTGTCAATGTATAGCCACCTTATTTGGCCGAACAATTTCACTTGCTGTTTCCTAAATAAGTCGAGCGCTGCAATTCTCCATCTTTAATCATAATTTCATCATTTCTGATTTTCTGTCTTTATGATTCGTTGAGTTGTTGTAATTGTTCTTTTCTGTTTGTCATTGTCCAGGACGCACATATAATCAGATTGCTACTGGTACTATTGGGGTTGGAACTCTTCGCTGGTTTCTGAAGATGGGGACGGAGCGCTTATGGGAATGCCCCGAATGCTGTGATGTCAATTCCTAAATCAATCATAAAGTTGGTAAGAAGATTGTGTTGTAGAGTACATATTTAGTATCTACTGATACGTGTTATTTCTTTCGTATTAGTAGCTTGACTCTAGTCCGACTTTGTGAAGACACATGAAGGGTGTAGAATAGGTGGGAGAGCAAGCGCAATTGAAATACCACAACGTTTATCGTTTCTTTACTTATTCAGTCAAGCTTAGAGCGGGGCGCAAGCCACTCGCTTCTGGAGTTAAGCGGCAACCGGCGCTCGTCGTCGGCCGCGATCCGCTCTGAAGACAGTGTCAGGTGGGGAGATTGACTGGTGCGGTACATCTGTCAAAAGGTAACGCAGGTGTCCTAAGGCGAACTCAGCGAGGACGGAAACCTCGCGTAGAGCAAAAGGGCAAAAGCTCGTTTGACTTTGATTCTCAGCTGCGGGATATGGCTGAACGCCTCTAAGTCAAGTCCCAAAGATATGATGGTCTGGCCACCACTCAGCTCCTGCTCTTGGAGTTGAGACTCACCTCCTGCTGCTCTTGTAGGTTTGATGCTGAGCCGCTAGCATCAGCAGCCTACCTTGTTCTAGACGTACTGGTTATCCTTTCCTCTGGAGTAAACAAGGCAAGGCCGAGAGAGGGAACATGCTGCATGGGCAACACATGTTCTCTGAATCCATGCCAGGCATTGTGTGATGGAATTTTGGCCAAATTTCAATCCACATTCTTTCGTCTGTCAAGACGGTAAGGTGCCACTCACAGTGTCATTTGTTCATTGAGGTTATTTGCCTTTGGATATATTTTATAAAACACTATTACTGATATAGGAAAAGAAACATGGTAACTCACTGATACGGGTCTGTAAAGGAAGCTTCAGCTGCCAAGGAAGGGATGCTTGTGTTTGGTTTGGTCCAGTCCCAGTAGGGCACTCCAGTCAGAGCACCACGGCAACGAAGTCCATCCTCAAACTGACAGAGAGAATATAACAGTACGTCATATGTATTAACGGTTACATAAATAAAGCTTCTTGCCCCATTAAAAGGTACGGAAAAACGACAGTCTACCATAGCCTACGAATGCAAAACCAACACTTTTGTGTCAACCGCATAAAGATATGCCTTCATAGAGATATATAGACCTTCATATAGGTACGTCTTAACAGAGATTTGCCTTGATAACGATATGCCTTGAAAGCATTGACAAAGATATGCCTTGACAAAGATATGCCTTGACAGAGATATGCCTTGACAGAGATATGCCTTGATAAAGATATGCTTTGATATAGTTATGCTTTGATATAGATATGCTTTAATATAAATATGCCTTTGTATAGATATGCCTTGATATAGATATGCCTTAATAAATATATTCCTTGAGAGAAACATGTGCCTTGGCAGAAATATGCCTTGCTCCGTGCCTTTCTATGCGTACTCCGTGTTATTGATAAGTTCAACTGTTGATGGCTTTTGTCGTTGCCGTGAACATAGTTTACTGGGGATACATACTGCTGTAGTCTCCCTTGGAATTCAACACCGGTTTAATTTTGAACAATCTCATCCTCCTTCTTCAGAAACACGCTAACTTACGTGAAGTAAATTATTACCCTACTTTCCGGTATATAGGGAGACCATTGACGGAACTGCATGGCATAGCAAGGGATAGAGCGGCCTGGAGTGAGTTGGTAAATGCCCAATGCCCCAATGGGAAATTCAGATCGAAAAAATCGATTGCCGTATAACTCATTGCAAAGATCACCACAGAGGCGTCCAAGAGCCCAGGTGGGTTCCAAGAGTTGTCTGACCTCGCTCAACAACTGGCTTCGGCTGTTATCTTCCCCTTTTCAAGGTGTTAAATGGTGATAGAGGTTACATACATGTAAACACTGATCCAAAATTTGCGAGGATTTCTTGTACATTTCATTGATAAGATATAGGTGTGCTCGAAGGCATCAAAATTAAAGCTGGCGGTCAACCGTGAAGGAGGTTGAGTTAGATAATGTCACATCCGAGCCATGTGACCATGACAAGAGATCTAATCTTACCTGATTACCTGAACTACAAACAACCGGTGCCAATGTGGAAACGTGGGGATACCGTGGACACAGCAGGATACTCTCCGCTTGGCTGTTGGATAGGGGCATTTGCCCGGCTCCCCGTGGAACTCTGCCAATGCCTGGTAGCCATCTATGCTACGATCATTCTGTGGAATGAGCATCATTGATTGTTGGGTAAAACGTGCATATTCCTAACACCAAAAAAGGATAGTAAAATAATGACAACAAAAGAGATGTTTACTAATAATAGTTATTTGCAATAATAATAGAAAAAACCTGACATTATCATGAGAGGAATATTTTATTTTTCATTTTTCTCTTTCTTCTTCTTATTCTCGTTTGTCCCCTTCTCCTCTTCCTCATTTCCTCTCCTCGATTTCCTCTTTCTCCTACTCCGCCATCAAATCCTTAATCTTCTTATTATTATTTCTTCCTCATATTCTTTCTCTTTTGCTTCTTCCTCCTTTATTCTTCTTCCTCCTCCTCTCCTCGCCCACATCTTCTTCTTCCTATTCTCCTCCTGCGCCTCCTCTTCTTCTGCCTCTTCTAATTTTTCTTCTCCTGGTCCTCCACATCCTCTACCATATTCCTTGTACTTCTTTTTATCGCATTTTCTAATTTAGTATTCTATTAAAGTCTTCACAAGAAGCGCAGTATGTGGATCTAGATTGCTCCTTGTTGAGAGTTCGTTGTGACAACTAAATAACCGTGTGTGTGTCTGTATGTGTGTGTGTGTTTTTTTTTTATTTGTGTGTGCAAGTGTCCGTTTTTGTGGACTAACAACCAGTCTGAAACTGACAAAACATATGACAACATTTAACATTCTGTTTTGTGTAAGTTCAAATTCTATTGTACAAAACAAGGCTTCAGAATTGTATGTACACATTATAAGAAACAAATGAGAGAACTTGGTAACAAGTGGCAAGATTTAGAGGGGGACCAAAAAAAAAAAACAATGGGAAAGCAGAGGAGTAAATATCTGGATGGCTTGGCCACGTGGCTTAGTCGAGACAAGAACACAGAGCTGATCCTATTTAAATTTCTATGGCAGCAGTAAAGACTTGCCTGCTCCGTGGCGGAGGAATTACGGACTCGGTTCGTAATCTCGCATACTGCGTTCCAAACACAGCTGAGTGCGAGTTGGCTCAGACCACCTTGCGTTGGTATTTTTACGAAATGGTACGGGTGCCGGTCGTTCAGAAAGCAATGGAAAACTACTGAACACAAACTTGCCAAGAGATCACAAACAGCAAAATTAAAAATGCTGGGGTTGACTGCGACCTCTTGTAAAAGATATAAAACTCTCTTCATAAGAGTAATGACTAGGAAGGTCAAATATGTTTCATTGAGAACTTAAACTTAGGCATACCTGAAATTTGTGTAGTGCTGTTCTCAGGTCGTATATCTCCTCCCTGGTCAGACGGTCAGCGTCCTTGCGGACCGAGATGCTTTTATCCGGCTGGCGATCACGAGTGTGGTCATTCTGAGAAAGTGGCGCTGAAATTAAAATCACTTCTGTAGTTGGTTAACTAGTTTATTATTGGTATGTTACATTAGTTTTGAACTCAAATGCTACATAAACATTAGTAGAATATCGTGGACCAAGAATAAGACAAATACTGAAATGCTCATAGACGACAACTAGCTCTGAACCAGTATCATGTCTATGAACCTCAAATATGTGGGCAATTTTGCCAGCTGCCGCTAAATTTTATAGTTTATCTCCTCCCGAAGAGTGTAGCGTGCCCACGAAATCTTCACTGTCTACGTCTAATTTCTCTACTTAATTTATCTATTTTAAGTGCTTCTTCTAGAACTTTCTCAATAGTCGTGTGTGTGTGTGAGAGAGAGAGAGAGAGAGAGAGAGAGAGAGAGAGAGAGAGCGAGAGAGAGAGCGAGAGAGAGAGAGAGAGAGAGAGAATATAATGGGTGAATGGTTTAGTGTCAGTGTTGTAAGTGGGTAGGTGTGTGTAAGAAAGTGTGGATGTGTGATTGTGTGGATGTACGACTGTGTGAGTATTTGTGTATGTGTGTGTATGTGTGTAATGTCTCCAGATGTTTTTTCCCTGCTCAGTGAAAATATTTTCAGAACTATAGAAGATATGGAAGGAATCAACATTGGGGGACGATAAATCAATAACATTAGATATGCAGATGATACAGTCTTGATTGCAGACAATGAACAGGACCTGCAACATTTAGTAGATGCAGTTATTGCACACAGTGAGCAACTAGGGATAGAACTGAATATTAAGAAGACACAGATTATGGCCGTCACTGGGAAGAAGGAAATACCACAATGTGATATACGAGTATGTGGGCATATTCTTAAGCAAGTGAATCGATACAGTTATCTCGGCACAGTCATAACATCTGATGGGAGCTGCCTTGAAGAATTTAGAACAAGAATTGACATTGCGAAGGTAGCCTTTTGCAAGATAAAAAACATACTGACCAATAAAAAGGTATCAATTGAAACGAGAAAAAGAGTGTTGAAGTGCTACATAGAACCTATACTTTTGTATGGATGTGACGCGTGGACAATAATCAGTCAAGCTGAAAAACAGCTGATGGCTGTGGAAATTTGGTTTCTGAGAAAAATGTAAAGAATACCATGGACAGACAGAAAAATCAATGAACAAGTCCTTCATGAAACAAATGAAGATCGTAAACTGATTAGAGAAATAAAATGTAGACAGTCAACATTTTTGTCGGCATGTTATGAGAAGAAATGAATTGGAGAACTTGGTGATGACTGGCAAGATCGAAGGAAAGAGACCATGGGGAAGACCGAGAAGTAAATACATGGATGGCTTGGCCACGTGGCATGGTCGAGACAGGAACACAGAACTGATTCACGAATCTGGTGATCGAGTGAGATGACCGCCCACGCTTATCGGCATGGCATTGATGGATGGATGGGTGTGTGTGTGTGTGTGTGTGTGAGTGAGTGTGTGTGTGTGTATGTGTGTGTGTGTGTGTGTGTGTGAAGGTATGTATGTGTCTCTTGTGTGTGTAGGAAGGGGTGTGTGTGTATATGTGTGTGTGCTTTATTATATGTGTGAATGAGGATATATGGGCTTGAGAGAGAGAGAGAGAGAGAGAGAGAGAGAGAGAGAGGGAGGGAGGGAGGGAGGGAGAGAGGAAGAGCGTATGTATATATGAGTATATGTTTGTGTGTTTGTGATTCTGAGACGGTATTTGTGAATGCGAGGGAGTGTGCTTTGGTGCGTTATGGAGAGGACTTATGTAAATGATGTATGCATGCAGATATGTACGAGAGTATGCATGTGTTTATGCATGAGTGAGTGTCTGTGTTGCAGGCCTGTCTGTCTCATAACAACGTAATATGCATTATGTTCACAGCATTCAGTTGACAGTTTTTATGTCTACGTGAACGTAACATTCACAATAGTTCATTGATGTATGACAGATTAATGATTGGAAGCGACGAATTTGAGACGGGCCTGAGAACCAGTTTGTGACCCTTTGAAAATAAATTTCGTTCGTTCGTTCTGTCCGTTCGGGGTATTCTTTGCTTATTTCTCAAAAACCAAGTTTCCGATGACATCAGATGTTTCTCAACTTGTCTGTTTATTGCCCATATTTCACATGCATATAGCAGTATAGGTTTTATATAGCACTTCAGTACATTTTTTCTCGCGGCAGTTGAGAGCCTCGCACAACGTTGGCTAGAGTTTGATTACCTTCCAAAGCATCTACTATCTCAGTAGTACCTTTTTTGGCCCATGCCCCCCTTTACCATATGTTCAGAACGTCATTCCCCTTTTCGAATTTCCTCCCTATAAATCCCCCCACCCCACACTTACACAGTATACATAAAAATGGAAGCCAAATTTAATAACACATACTAGAACAAGTCTAGTCAGTTAGTTAGTTAGTTAGTTAGTCGACAGATCATCCTCATTGCACATCAAACCATTCAGTCCATAAGTGCTCGGATTCCCTCCTCAGCAAATCCCTCTTTTAATTTGCTGTTCTCGCAGTCTGGCCATGGTTGTAGATTCACAGTCATCACTTGATTCTCGCAAAAGTCTTACTTCTCGTAGAGAATTCAGAATGTCAGCCTGGTCCATGGCGCGTCCGCCCTCCACAGTAGCGTTACCTGCGAGCCTGTCAGCCCTCTCATTCCCTTGTACTCCCAATTGCCCTGACACGAAGATGAAACTAATCTTTGCCAGCCGAGACGGCTCCAGAGACAGCAACCATTCTCTTCGGATCCCCCCCCCCCCCCCCCATCTCTATCCTCTGGAGCATGTTCATTGGGTCGCTAAGGAAACATGCCCTAGTGAATGTAAGTCTAGTCATCTACATAAAACGTGATTTGTGAATCTACTTACGTTATAAAACGAATTTCACTAGGGCGAGAACAGAACTAAAATTTAGAGGGAAAAACAATATCAAGTAACTGGTTCTTGTATTAATGTGATCTTGAAATCATCTTAATCCCCCCCCCCCCTGGGAACCCTAAATCCCCCCCCCCCCCTCTCTGGTGGGAGGGGGGGGGGAATTCCCCACCGGTTGAAAACCACTGTACTATCTGATAGGTGTAAACAACTTAGTAGAATTGGGATTAACAACAGAAAGTACCACAAAAACAATAATTTCGTAAATCACGTGAACGCGTTGTCAGACGTGACAATTGTTGATCCCGGACCGACAACCAATTTGTCAGAAGCAGGGGGTACCAACGCCAAGTTATCTACTATCACTGGCTGGCAACTTCAAATTTGTCAAAAATTGACTCGCGACAAAATCTATATAGCTGAACTAAAGATTAAGCCCCTGGATAAACAAAAAGTACAGCTGCTAATACCTCGGTAATAATTAGCTGGTCCTGGTATCCCCAAGGAGTCGGAAATGGAAAGTTAGATGCCTAGGTTTATGTATACTGCTAGACTACTAGGCATGACAGGTTTATTCCCCCTGGCAAATCTCCCCTCCCTGGTGTGTAATTAAACCCCCACGAGTGTATATACACAAACACACACATACACACACGCACGCGCGCGCGTGTGCACAATTGGAAAATAAAAGATAACTATTAGTTAAAAGAAGCTGCAATCACTTTATTTACTATCATATGACAACAAAATCTCATTATTTGCAGGATGATGATGATACTGAGTAATGGAAAATACGTCACCAATGTAATTAAATACGTAAATGCTTTTGTGGTTTGTATGATTTTTGGATTCCATGTGAGATGATGCCTCAATTCCAGTAGGGTTCTGCGTATGTCTAGTAAACACTTACGATCCAATAGGATGGATCAGCCAGTCGGTTTTCTGGACTTCTGTCCAGTCCGGAAGTTACATGGTCGTCCCTCGTTTTCATAATCTATAACCAGGCGCTCTTGTTGAGAGCATGGAAGACATAATCAAGAATGTGTATATACTTGTCCTAAATCAGTACAATCCTAGGTAATACATACAATCTATCACCTCCATACACACCCACAATGACACATCTCACAGTGTCTCGCCGCCGGCTTTACTCCATTCACTCTCCTCTTTCTCCCTCTATATATATATATATATATATATATATATATATATATATATATATATATATATATATATCCCCTACTTTCTAGTCGAGGAGGACTGTTCCATCGTAGAACACGCCTGAAGTTACGACTCATGCTATCCATTGTAACGTCCCGTAATGAGGAATGAAATTTCCTAAGTCCATGTCACTAATTCAGACACCCGGTTCTTTGCAGCCGCTTGCTCAAAAGTGGGTTAGCAGATTAACTGGTCAGTAGTGTTACTACAAGAGTATCATATCTCTGGGCATAAGTGCTATGATCAATCTCTGTGCTAGACCTCAGTGAATTATGATGAACGCTCGTTCACCACACATTGAAGGCACTAAGCGCACCAAATACCCGATACACAGCGTGGGTAATGTCTCCACCACTACATCTCTGCTCCATACACAGCCATGCTAGTCATATATAATATGTTTTAATGGGGTTACATATTAAACGTGAGCCGGCTACGACACTACACAATATGTCTATCCGCACTGCTCATTACACTAGCACGCACTATTCATATTCGTAGATTTGCAAATGATAAATAAATGTATCCAACATATACTTAAACATTAGGCATATGAAGATATTCCTACATGAAAAGTATGAATGCAAAAAATAATATAGTAATATAATTATCTACAACAAACTGAAGAACTGATAGTTTCCATAGATGTGACAGACATCTGAAAAGACCAATTGAAAGTCTGCCGCATATATGTCTAGAGATAACAAAATGATGTCTATAAACATGAAAAGTATTTGCAAGAAGCATAGTCCTAGGATCGTATATTCTTACGTGTATAGTAAGAATAACAAACTTATATCAATATGATATAGACAGTAAAGTGGGGAATACTAGTTCTCCGATCAGTAACAAGAGACACTAATAGATCAAAGAAATGGCCCACAACAGGCCAATAAATGAAGGTCCCGAATTTACACGGTAGAAACCAATAGTCCCAGAAACATCTAACTGCACAAGACTCAAACCTATGCAATTTAGACAATATATTTCTTTCATACCTGATCCTAGAATGCACCCACCTAACGAGAATGACAAAACCCCGTCCACTTATACCCGGTTGTTAATTACTCTTATCTATTCGGTAACTTTGATTCTTAGATCTAAACTGTATTTTCCAGAAAATTCTAGCTAGTGATCGTTGATTACCGACACTAACGTCAAGGTGAACTTATTCCCTCGTGTTCACATGCCGTCTTTGTGTGCAATCTTACGCCATGGCTGAATAGACTCTGATAAGCAGGATTAAATATTTATTCCTCTACAAGGTCCATCAAATTTGTAGACCAAGATAGTATTCTGGGATGGTAACGCGGCGTTCTGTGACAGGTGTTCATTTGTTTATTCTAGACGTTTCGCATTCGTTTATTTATGTCCGTTCATGGTATTATTTGCATGTGGCTCAACACAGTGTAGCTTATTTACTGAACTCAAAGGACATACATCGACCGCACAGAATGTTCTTCACACCTTGAAATCTTGCTGTTGTTAGAAAAATAATTCTTGCGTGTTAAATAGTGCCAGTTTAAACTTGGCTGTGAGCTTAGGGTAATTAGTAAGCAAGCAAAGGAATTCTTTGAAACTCAGAAATGAGGTTTTACAGAAGATTGCAAACATTTCTTCTACAACCAAAATGGGTGACCTACATGTGTGTAAAGAGGCTAAGAAGCCGTGACAAATTATCAAACATTTCAGAAAACGGCGGTTGTCATGTTATGGTGTCTTTATTAGAAGAGAAGCACTGAAACCTGTCAAGACAGCTTAGAAGGTACATGGACAGAAATCTCGATAAAGACAATGACTGTTGATTTTCGAAGAAGAAATGGTACGGACGCGGGTCAGCGCACGACCTGATACATTGTTTGGATATCTCAAGATGTGCAGAAGCATTATCTCCTTTTAGTATGCAAGAGCCGGCGTCTGTGGCAAAAGGGTAGCGAACGGGATTCGCAGTCCCGCATATCGCGTTCAAAATTAGCAGCAGGCATTTTGGAAGCATAACGTCTTGTGTTTATTGTTAACAGTGGTATGAGCGTCGTTAGTTCAGAAAGCAAAGGCTAACATGCTGAACGTAAACGTGCCTTGTAAATAACAAACAGCAAAAAAGGATGAGGCTTATTGCGACGTCCTGTTAAGGACATGCAACTAATATTTTGGTAGGCAAGAAACATAACAGAACGATTCTAACTGCTGTAATTGAATAACGGTGTTATACATAACTATATATAAGTACATACTGAATGAGGTAACCAAACTTACGATCAGATTTGCCTTTAGCAGGTCGAAAATGGACGTACGGTGCTGGGAGTATGTCGGCCGGAAGCCTGGTTCCATTTACACTGTAGAGTTCGGCCTTGACATGGTAATTTGCAGTCAGGTTGAGGCCAAGGTTGAGGACAGTTTTCGTGATGTCAAAATAGAAGGGTCTAGAGAAGACCCAGGGCATCTCCAGAGGTCCACCCAGGATGAAGAAGTCCCCGGCGCTCTCACAGACCTCACGGCTACGGGAGCTAGATGACGGCGTGCAGACCTTCCATGCAGAAAGGAATTACAGAAGATAGTTTGGGTAACATATTTACTTGTTTAGACAAAAATTGACTCATATTTACCAGCCAATAATAAAACTAAAGGTAAGAAGCATAGATCATGACACGCTAAACAATATAAAAATTGAAAAGTATATTGTGGTCACACCTAGATTCGAACCTGCCACTTTCAAATGACGACTGTGACTGCTTGAAAGAACCACTGTACTGCGACGTACCACCAACTAGGTAGCCTTACAGTCGGGTCTAGACTATCGCCCATCTATATGCACAGCAATTTATTCTGTGTAATATCCATGTAGAATATGGTCGCACACATGAAGACTGATAGTCATGGGATACACACTCTTGTCAGAGTTAACCCATCAGAGATAGCTCATTATGTATCAGATGGAACAAGTGAGAAAAGCTGAAAGGATTTCCAGAAAAGACAAAATGTAACATGACGACTGCCAAGATGCCCATGTGTGTGATGGTTTGACTTGATGATAACTATGTTCAAAACAGTGGCTCTTCCACACAAGGATCTGGCAGATGCTCCGACGTATTTACCAATACAAATTCACTGCTGCAGATGGTATAATTCTTTCCCCCCCCCCCCCCAAGACACACATCACCTAGATTCCTACAACAGTTTGAGACTATTAATAACCACAGTTCTCACAACGTAATCATTAACTCATCGACTATCAGTCGCGTACTTGCTACCCCTCAATGATGCACGGTCCGATCGTGGCAAGTACGGTCATACTGCGCTCTGTCACTATCATTACTTGGTACAGCCCAGGAGGTTATTACTTGATTTCATGTACAATGAAAAAAGAACTCACTTTGTACGTATTGCAGCTGATCTATACTGGCACATTTAATGGAACTTTCCTTCGCTCTTTCTGGTTCCCACTTACACACTAACGTCCCCAGAACACTACTCTTTCTGGTTCCCACTTACACACTAACGTCCCCAGAACACTACTCTTTCTGGTTCCCACTTACACACTAACGTCCCCAGAACACTACTCTTTCTGGTTCCCACTTACACACTAACGTCCCCAGAACACTACTCTTTCTGGTTCCCACTTACACACTAACGTTCCCAGAACACTACTCTTTCTGGTTCCCACTTACACACTAACGTCCCCAGAACACTACTCTTTCTGGTTCCCACTTACACACTAACGTCCCCAGAACACTACTCTTTCTGGTTCCCACTTACACACTAACATCCCCAGAACACTACTCTTTCTGGTTCCCACTTACACACTAACGTCCCCAGAACACTACTCTTTCTGGTTCCCACTTACACACTAACGTCCCCAGAACACTACTCTTTCTGGTTCCCACTTACACACTAACGTCCCCAGAACACTACTCTTTCTGGTTCCCACTTACACACTAACGTCCCCAGAACATTAACTACACTTTCTGGTTCCCACTTACACACTAACGTCTCCAGAACACTAACATAATGTCTAATGATGTAAGGTGCCGGCGATTGTATTGAGTTGAATAAAGTGCTTGGTGTTGTAGAAATATCGCTGGTCTAGTGATCATGTAATGTTTCCCATGTGCGTCGAATTTATAACCTATCTCAAAGATTCCTTGTGTCTGAGTGAGAGATGATGTTACCTCAATTCCGCATGTTAACTTCGCTTGTGAGTTTCGCTCGTGGAAACTCTGATGCCTATCACCATTGTTCACTGGTTAGCCGCTTGAATGGCTGTCTGATTCTTGTCACATGTTTACGTCGCCCTTTCGTCTGTTTCAGTTGAATTGCTTAATAACTGTCTTTATTTTTATCCCACGTTTTTCACTAATGATTAATCTTATGTTATCCCTGATAACGACGTTAGAAATAAGATAAACGTAAAAATAGGCATCACATTCATTTAGAGACAACACATAAGTGATTTGAACATCATATGAGAATAGCACCATATCAGATATAGATAGAAGCATACAGTCAAAACACATCTGAATACTGACCCAATCAAACATTAAAAACAAGTATTAAAAAAAAAAAAAAAACTGAAAATGTAACACACTTTTTAATATCGTGGCTTCATTCTGTAAACTATATTGGAAGGAAAATCGAAGAAAAATGAAGCTTCTCATCCCACTTCACATATTGTGGCTTAGAATATACACACGTCTAACTATTCAACTGTGAAGGTAATTATCTGCTAAGGGACTACATTTTACGTTTGCCGTCGTCGTCTTCGTACCCCTCCCCCCCCCCCACCCCTTCCTTTTTCGCCCCACTTCAAGGACGCCCCATCAATCAAATTTCTGAGAGTGGAGTAGAACAATATAACAGCTGTTTGGGACACAGGAAGTCCACGATTTGGAAACATCTAGTTGTTACGTGTGGTTATCCCCACGCCAGTTGTAACTCTTGGATTTTTTTTACAGTTATTGAAACTCACTTGGATTCTGACGTTAACCGATGTCTTGATTCCGTACAAGCGAAACGCGGCAAAGGCTCGGTCGTGCGAGATCTTCTCCTGGAGAATCTGCTTCAACCCGTTCAAGTCGTAGCCGTTCAAGGAGAGACTATCAAACCTGCAACATCAAATGGATAACAAACCTGCAACATCAAATGAATAACAAACCTGCAACATCAAATTAGCAACACACCTGCAACATAAACGGATAATAGACTTCCAACATCCAATTGATAACAAACCTGCAAAATGGATAACAAACCTGCAACAGCATATGGATAACACACCTACAATATTAAATGGTTAACATTCCTGCAACATCAGAAGAGTAACTGATCTGCAACATCAAATGGTTAACAATCCTGCAACATCAGAAGAATAACAGATCTGCAACATCAAATGGATAAAACATCTGCAACCGCGTATGGATAACACACCTGCACTCTTAAGGTAAAGAGTGCGTGTGGGAGGAGGGGTCAAAGTTTTATAGGCAGGGGAATATGTCATTCCACCGGATGTTAACCCGTAGTGCTCAGTCTCTTTCCGTAGAGCGGCCGGTCGTAAAGAGCACCAACTCCGTAGCTTCAGGGGCCTCCCCATGAGTATCCGAGAGAACGTTACTTGTGCACTAAATGAAGTATCTCTGGAAATGGACCCATGACCTTCATATGTCGCGTTTTAACTACTACTCCATGGAGACCACCATGACCTAAAACATCTGGGCTCAACTGCTAGTGTCTAAGACATAGGTGAGTCTATGTGCTTGATGAAAACATCTGTGTTTAACTACTGGTGTCTAAGACATAGGTGAGTCTATGTGCTTGATGAAAACATCTGTGTTTAACTACTGGTGTCTAAGACATAGGTGAGTCTATGTGCTTGATGAAAACATGTGGGTTTAACTACTGGTGTCTAAGACATAGGTGAGTCTATGTGCTTGATGAAAACAAATGGGTTTAACTACTGGTGTCTAAGACATAGGTGAGTCTATGTGCTTGATGAAAACATCTGTGTTTAACTACTGGTGTCTAAGACATAGGTGAGTCTATGTGCTTGATGAAAACATCTGTGTTTAACTACTGGTGTCTAAGACATAGGTGAGTCTATGTGCTTGATGAAAACATGTGGGTTTAACTACTGGTGTCTAAGACATAGGTGAGTCTATGTGCTTGATGAAAACATCTGGGTTTTACTGCCAATGTCCAAGACATGGGTGAGTCTATGTGCTTGATGAAAACATCTGGGCTCAACTGCTAGTGTCTAAGACATGGGTGAGTCTATGTGCTTGATGAAAACATCTGGGTTTTACTGCCAATGTCCAAGACATGGGTGAGTCTATGTGCTTGATGAAAACATAAGATACTGGTGTCAAACAGGGAGTTGTCAGAGTTGTAACTCAGTTTCTACTAGGTGTGATGGGCACTGATTTACTCCTCACGTGATGACACATGACTAGGAGACACGGAAGATCCAAATATTCATACATAATAGAATATTAATAGAAATTATTTCCCGCATTATCTGTTACCCGTGTTGCTGAATTTGTTTGGCTATGTGACAATGTTAGATTATCATTACAGTTGATTATGCTAAGGTTATGCCAGGATATTATTCAGGAGTTGTATTAGAAGTTTATCAGATTTATGACATAATTATATCACAGTTATGATATAATTATATCATGGTTATAGCACACATTGTGAAATTATAAACCACTTTAATATTTATATGACATAATAAAGAGGCAGTACATAAATGAGGTAGAATTCTATAACGTCTTAATATTTGTAATGCACAACAGAGAAATAGGTAGTTGGCATGGAAACGGGAACTTATGTCAATAGTCAAGCCAGTAAACAAGAAGTGTAGAAAAGCAGACATCACAGTAGGAACAGAAGGAATGAATGACGGGATACGAAAGAGCGCGTAATCTTAGACTTTCAGTGTGCTGATGCCGAGGTAGCCGGTTAAACCCATACACCGGTCAGTTGAACTAAAATGTTGACTTCTCGTCCTTAATAGGCAAGCTGATCCACATGCACAAATGGATCCAGTGTACTAGAAGTAGTAGCACATGTATGGACTACCATGGAGATGAAAGCCTATAGAAAACAATAAATAAATAAAACACAGAAAGAAGAAAATAGAAGACAGGAAGTGCGGAACAAAAAGGAGGAAAGAAATGAGGTAACAAAGGCGAAACAGGCTTTGAAGAAAGGAAGGAACATAGAAAGAAGTGAGCAAGCGAGGGAAACTGGAAGAAAGGTGAGAGGAGGGAGGAAAAAACTGACGAGATAATGGGTATGATAAGTGGCCGCTTCATTGACAGGCATTTTATGATGTTTTCACTGTATAAACAACAATATATTCCAATCGTTTGTTAAATATATCACATACACAAAATATACGGAAACAATGTACGACTAGATCTTACTTGTAACCAAACACAGAAGAGATGTGGGCTTGTCTTGCTTTGGAGTTTGCCCGTGTGATAGGGAACGGGTTTGATTCTCTGCTGAATGGTTCCAGTGGTTTCTGAAAGTGCTGCACGTCGCAATTCTCGCATTCTCCAGTGCAGCCAGGTCCTGGGCAGAAAGAGGTGTTAGCTTTGAGAAGGGGGAAATTAGAGTTCTTAGTTACAGCGGTAAAGTTGGAGCAGAAGAGAGGCAACGGGAGTCCAAAAGAGAAGATGCTGGACACCTTTGCAGCATGGATGGGGGAACATCTGTAACAGAAATGACTGACAGTACACGAGACAGAAGGCTGAGGACAGACATGATAACTAACACTAAATGGCATGAACTATAAGAATTTCTAAGAACTGTCTCTGAACCCAGTATATGTCTAACGGCCAACAAAACAGGAGGTCAGCATGACGTTTTGATAAAAGCGCTCTCTCTCTCTTAAATTCCGGTGTGCTGATGCCAAAGTAACGGGTTCAACCCCTACGCCAGTTATTTGGACTAAAATGTTGACGTCTCGTCAGAAATCCGAGTTGGTTTGCCTGATGACGAGGGATACTGGCAAAAGGCAAAGCTAATCCATACAGAAACATCAGTCCAGTCCACTAGAAGTAGTAACCAGTATATGGACTACGCTTGAGTTCAAAGCGAGCGAACGCAAGAGGACAAAAGCATATACCTGACCATCTGACGCCGGGTCAAGCGCTTTCTGAACATATAAAGAAAGGACACGATTGGTTGGTTCCACATCATTACGTCATACACATAAATATAGCTCGCTAGGAAATCCTAGAGGACATTGCAACATCATCCTCATTCAGTGTGGTCAGCCTCTTCTTTGCTTCCACCGATAACCTCCCTCAGTAATAATCTTTCCCAGACGTACGTGTCCTTTTACAGGTCCTAAATAGTCATCAGTGTCAGTCTTATATGCGTGTACAAACTGTCCACCATGTTTCACTCTCTTATGTTACAATGAGAATATGTCTGCTCTTTGTGCTTAATATTTATACACACAAACGGCATGTTTGGTACTGACAACTGTACCTGCATGATCAATACTATAGACATGTCTACCCTAATGTTCAATATTATAGACAATTGTACCCCCATATACAATACAATAGACATGTGTACCCCATTGTTCAATATTATAGACAATTGAACCCTCATGTTTAATGTTATAGACAATTGTATCCCCATGTTCACTGTTATAGACAATTGTACCCCCATGTTTAATGTTATAGACAGTTGTACTCCCATGTATAATGTTATAGACAATTGTACCCCCATGGTCTCTGTTACAGACAATTGTACCCCCTTGTTTTATACTATAGACAATTGTACCCCCATGTTCAATGGTATAGACAATTGTAACCCTTGTTTATAGTTACAGACAATTGTACTTGCATGTTCAATGTTATAGAAAAATTTACCTCCATGCTCAATATTATAGACAAACGATCCATGACCAATATTATCGTCAATTGCACCTCCACGTTAAATAGATATCACAGAAACAGACGCAAATGTTCATATGCCGAGTCAGAGAGAGAGAGAGAGAGAGAGAGAGAGAGAGAGAGAGAGAGAGAGAGAGAGAGAGAGAGAGAGAGAACGAGTAAGAGGGAGAGAAAGGAAGAGAGAGAGAGAGAGAGAGAGAGAGAGAGAGAGAGAGAGAGAGAGAGAGAGAGAGAGAGAGAATAGAAAGTGGATTAAGGCAACATTTAACACCCATCATTCAGAATCCATCCATCCATCATGTCCCATGTCTCATGTTCTGCCATCTCATTCGATCACCAGAGTCGTGGATCAGCTCCGTGTTCCTGTCTCGGCAATGCCACGTGGCCAAGCCAACCAGTTATTTACTTCTCGGTCTTCCCTTTGGTCTCTTCAATTCGATCTTGCCAGTCGTCACCAAGTTCTCCCAATTCTTTTTTTTAAATAACATGCCCAAAATATTTTGACTGTCTACGTCTAATGTCTCTAATCAGTTTACGATCTTCATTTGTCATCATCATTCAGAATAGCACATTGATAAAGGCAACATTCAACTTTCAGAATAACAAACGAATTAAGGAAACATTCAACAGTCAGAATAACTCAAGGATAAAGGCAAAATTCAACATTCAGATTAACACAAGTATATAGGCAACATTGAACATTTATAGTCACTCATAATTAAAGACAACTTACAACTTTTAACATTCTACACAACATCAGGAGTTAAGCCATTTATTTTCAGCAACACAGATAATTCGACAACTTGTGAATTCCAATATTCGATACGACACTGAGAGTTCTGCAACGTGTGAATTTCAATTTTCAGTTTAACACACAGAGTTTAACAAGTTGTGAATTTCAATATTCGATACGACATGGATAATCGGCATCTTTTGTTTCTCCAACATTCAATACACTCGAAATAACAACTAACGTAATTTGTAATACCAACAAAATTTGCATAAGTGAAAAAAGAACAAGGCACATTACCTGGTCGATGTCCTCGATCTTCCTGGAGAGCCTGGTACACAGAATAAATCCTGTCGATATTGGAGTGGTGGAGAAAAAATATGGGGTCATAGGAGGTGTACTCCAGGTGTGACATTGAGTACTTGTGCCTACCGCCGACCAGGTAATGGATGGTGTTGTGGGCTACTTCAATCTGCACCTCAAACTGGCAGTAATTGTGGTACTCTAGGGCGTTCAGTACTTGCTCAAACAGGAATGTAAATTTGCCAGGACCGACCTGTTTAAACGTCAAATTGGCACATCAGCAAGAACAGCATAATCATGGATAAAAGCAACATTTTAACAGACACGAGTAAAGGACCCGTGTATATGCCTTCTGGCATAAAGGCCATATGGTGCTAACAGATATTGTTTAAACTAATGGGTACACATTTGACTGGTACATTGCCGTCTTCACAGACGATAGTTTATAAAAGGAGTTGCAACTCTCCATAGCGCAAAGACTTGACTAAAGTTTGATTCTATGTGTTGCCCGTACCTCATGATCCCGGCCTGCCTAGATTACTCCACAGGAAAGGTAACACCATTACATCTGGAACAAGACAAGCTGCAGAAACCACCGGATCAGCAAAGCAATGCTCTAACTATCCGTCTATAGGAGCTTCCATCCTAGACCAGTTGCCGGCCAAGGCTTAGGGCCTCGTCTGCTCTGCCATGACATTTAGTCTTCAAGTTGCATTCCCTCGCACTAGGGTAAGGCGTGTAGTGTCCCAATTGCGCTCCTCTGCTGGAAGTCGTTGGCACAATGTTTGGTGTTGGATTTGGTGAGCCCTGCCCAACATTCGCCGCTAACAGGAAGCATGTAGTACGCCTACTGTCTACTGTCATACGGTAGTTCAGACATATCTGACTGAGACCTGACGGCACACCAATGGTGACCTGATAATTATCACATTGGCCGTATTTACCCCCCCCCCCCCACCCCCCATATTCTTGTACCCATGGTAGTCTCGGTCACCATGAGCCTAGGACAAGTTAAACAAGCAAATCTTTCCGGATGGAACATATGACAACCGCGCCTGAAGGAGAAAATACTTTATTTTTCCATTTAAAAAAAAAAAAAAAATGTTATTGCGTTCGCTAGCTTTGAACTCAAGCGTAGTCCGTATACGAGCTACTACTTCTAGTTCACTGGACTGATTGTTTCCCAATACTAGTGTCCGGTCGCATCAGGCGAACTCACCCCGACATCCTAGGTTACGTTCCCAAATCAAAGACGAGAAGTCAATATTTCAGTCTAACTGACCGGTGTAGGGGTTGAACTCACTATCTCTTTATACAGGTTATTTGCAATATATCTCATCTCATCTTGTTTCTCTTGTACCTTGCGGTGTCGCGGGGAAACATAAACAGCGGGAGAGTGCCCGTTTGTGAGCTTCATATATCGAGATTCCCATGGACTCTGTTATTTATCCCATGTTATCTCTATCCATCGATTACATGATCGGCCCTTTCTACTGGTTCCATATGGACTGTAAATCATTGCTTGTTGTGGTATACTGTCATTTATTAGCCTAGTTAAGTGGCCGAACCTTTTCACTTGCTGTTTTAAATACAACTTTTAAGAAAAATGTGAAACAGATGTACACAATTTATTTGCCAAATTATAAGAAGAGAATATTGTCTTTAACTTAGCGAGGTAAATTACAAGTATCTCAGATATCGGATTGGGTTCGGCTGATGGGGATGCACACTGGTAATAGGGAAAGCTATTCCACAAGCAAAAAAAATCACCCCAGTGTCCATATAAGTGGTAGCACGTATATAGGTTGCGCTTGCGCTCAAAGCGAACGAACGCAAAACAAACCCCCCCCCCCCCCCCCAAAAAAAAAAAAAAAAACATTGTACAAGTTGAGAAAACTATAGATAGCGAATAGATCGCGGAAGTCAACGAGAGAAGATTCTGGACATTAGATATTATGGTATGGAAATATATTGGAACGCGATGTAAACATTATTTTGTAGATAGCGATGTGTGGAAAGGCATTATGGCCCAAATCAGCTGACAAAGCACTTTATAATGATGGTAATTAAATCCTTCAAACTAGGCGCGCGCGCGCGTGTGTGTGTGTCCGTGCATATGTATGTGTGTGTATTTATGTGATTGCATGTGTGTGTGTTCATGTGTGTGTGTGTATGTGTGTGTGTGTCCGCTTGCGTGCTTGTAACATTTCTGCTACACGACTGTCTGGGACCAGCATGTCGTGGGAAGTGCTACAAGGGATGGCTACGGATAAGATGACTTTAAGCGAGCTGGTCGAGGGCCGATACCCCAATAGGTGGTACAGGATGTAAGAAGAACATGCAAATAGCAGAACCTTCTGGAAGAGTCTGGGATCCACTGCTCGTGCCGTCTTGCGCTCAACTCCATCAATATTGACTCGTCCTTGATACCAGCTGTTCTCCTTGGCACTACCTCCAGCCGTGTCCAGATACAGCGGGTCTCTAGCCACCACAGGAAGGTCGGTCATCGGATGTGTCCAATCCCAGTAGGGGATGCCTATAGTCAGTCCTAGGGGAAGGGAAGGAATCATAAAGATAGATCATATAAATGCAAAACATGTGATATACAGTAACACGAAATAAGACTGTCACGTGTTTAACATGTATGTGTGTGTGTGTTTTTTTAAGCAAACCGTTAAAAGTATAGGACCCTCTTGCAGGCGCTGAGGCCTAACAGTTGTATGGTTGCAAGGTAAGGGAGCTAACTTACAAGCCTTAGTGCACACTTGGTTTAAAGATCTCTCTATCTCTCTATGTCTCTCTCCCCCTGTCTCCCTCTATGTCTCTTCTATCTCCATCTCTCTCTCTCTCTCTCTCTCTCTCTCTATCTATCTATCTATCTCTCTCCCTCTCTATGACACTCCCTATATCACAATGTCCATCACTATGTCTCTCTCTATCTCTATATGTCTCTTTTTATCTCTCTGTCTCTCTTTATTTCTCTATCTTTATGTCTCTCTGTATTTCTCAATCTCCGTGTCTCTCTATGTATGTATATCTATGTATTTCTCTATGTTTCTCTCTATCTCTCTGTCTCTCTATTTCTCTATGTTTCTCTCTCTATCTCTATCTCTATACCTCTCTCTATGCCTCTCTCTATCTCTCTCGATATCTCTATGTGGCAGTCTGGATATCCTTTTCCAAACCGCCAATATTGTTAGAAGTTGAAAGTTAAAAGGCATCGACCTCAGGAGATAGTTTTAAATGTACAGCTGAGGACGTTGGTCGGGTTACCGGGATTTCCTTTCCCAAGCAAAGGAGGCCAAAATTAACCCAGGCTTTGTCTGGAACTGTCAAGAGACATAAGGTAGACACCGGATGTTGTAGATCTACTAGGGCAAGCCACGCCTACTGACCTAAAACAGATACAGCGGGAAGAAAGGACTTAGGCCTTAAATTAGAACGTATTGGTGTGAAAAATTTAGAATGAAGCGGATTATATAAAATTAGGGATGCAGATTAGCCAGGCTACGCGCTGAACTTATTGTTTGATATCGACGAGGCGGGGAGAAGTTAAGGCACCCACAAAGCGGCTCCAAAATTGTTAGGATATATACGACGGAATCCAGGCAGTCTAGAGTTGAGCAGCGTGTCGTGTCCTCCTTTAAAGTGTCGTCCCTGGAGTGAAGAGAGTCAACACCCACATTATAATATTTTTCTTCCTTTAGCATAAGCTCTGTTGTAAAGTTGCTGGCCAATCTTCCTGCGCCAAACTTTATCCGGGATCGGATTTTCTCTTGGTTTCGTGTTCTTCATTCCAACCAGAGGAAACCTGTAACATAAATCATATAACCGGTGATAGCCTCCCCGTCACTGGTCTCTATTAGATGATTGTGGGCCATCGGCCTCGCTCAGAAAATATAATGAACCTACTCTGTCATGGACAGATGACTGAACACATATGTTATCATCAGGCCAAGACAAGGAAAAAAAATCAACAAACAGAATGCGGAACCCCGCCCACCAGGGACACTACGGGAATATCCCAATTATCCCTCATTACTTAATTCTCAACTAGTAAAGCTTATCCACACTTCACTAATCTATTTTCAACTAACAGAGCCAAGTATCACTTCCCTACTCTAGCTAGTTTTCCACTAACAGTGCTAATCATCACACTTTAGTTTTAACAAGGCTACAGCCTATATTAATAAGAACTAATTATGATAGGTTCTACCTTAGGCAACACTGCAGTTAGATCAAATTACATCCACTCTTGCCATGACAGGCACGTGTAAAATTAAATCACTAATTCACACACGGTAGACGTTTTCCCATCAGAACCACAGTGCCGAAGCACGTCTTCTACAATCCAAGGTTTGCGTTCAACTCCCCATCTCCAATCATGGTTTTTGGCCAAACCTCTAAAATTGGTCACGTGACATGGTTGTTGTCCTGCAGGTGTTATTTGGGCATATCATCCATTGTCAAGAATCGATTTTCCCTTGCCTAGTCACTGTCAAAGTTGTCATCACTTGTTTTGACTCCCCCAACAAACTAACGAATTACTGTATGATCCCAACAACAGTATTCCCCAACAAGCTGCCAATCTTCTTGATGTTCCGGAAACTATAAATTGACAGCTGTACTGTTATCTTAAGTGCTGAGTACTTCCGTTTTTCCCTCTGACTTGTTTATAATCTGTCAAAGCGATGTATGATTCAGCGCACTCACTTCCCCTATACATCTGCCACTGTTAATTTTGCCCTGACATGTGATGGCCGACATCCTATTGCCACCATGATCCCACGGGTTCCATCTGTATTCAAATGTTGACAAACTGTCAAAGCGATGCCGGGACCCGTCTATACTGTTAGTTAAAATAGTTGTCGCTGGCAGATAGTCCGTTTAATCAGAAAGCCTCTATAATAATCAACTGGTTAAACCCAAGGTTTTATTTTGTGACACAGCGGGACTCCGGAAGCTGCGGGCGTCTGAGCCCTCGGGCCGTAGAGGAACCAGGGGAATGAGTTGCGGGACTCCGGAGATGGCGGGTGTTCAAACCCCCATGCCGTTGAGTACCCGAGTAGAAGAGAAGAATGAGTTCAAAGGCAACAGGTGCACATGCCTAAGTGTCGTTTGAAGCACGGGAAAAAGAGGCATGACCAGCGAGTCTGTGAACAAAATCGACCGAGGCAGATAAGCCAAAAGGAAGAGGAAACACAGATTTGTAGAGTCACAAAGCGATAGGAAGAATGCTGCATATATCGGAAACCTACTTGCTACTGCCACAGAGGGACAGCTGTCAAGTTGCAATTGATGGCCAGAGTCGAACAGGACCAAAGATTAGCCAAAAGGGAAACAATTTTGTCGGGATCACCCAGAGGAAAGATAGTCAGATGGACGGAAAAGTCAGGTGAAGCCTAAGACGAACGATCAATAGTAGTGAACAATCAACTGTGAAGCCCAAGCGTGCAGGCCTTCGCTGAATGACAGGAACATACGTAAGTTGGCATAAGCTCTAGCTAAAATACTTGTGTTAGATTACATTCAGGCGCAGGCAGCGCCGCTCTAGTTCAGAAAGCAATGGCAAACTACGGTACATAAACCACCAAGAAATCACAAACATTTGGCCGATGCCGGGGCTGACTGTAACGTTCTGTAGAAGATACACCACTGGCCAACCAATTAAAACTCGCAGTGTTTTAACTACGAAATAGGGAATAGAGAAACTAACCTAAGCAATTAGATATACTTACAGTTAACGCGAATTCGGAGGGTAACGAATTAAGAGAGCATAAGAGGTCAGGGAAATACTGTGGCTGAAGCCATACCGCGAGAATGTAAACAAACTAAAGTCAATCACTGTGCCAGCCCAGACAATGTGGACAAGTAACGTAATCGCACCCGGGAGAAGGGTCGCAGGGGGCTGGAATGTTGCATAACGGGCAGGGGGGAAATTAGGACAGGCTCTGGTGCTGAAGACGGAGGTAACCAGCCAGGAGGCGCACCACAGAAATCAGGATGTCACGGAATTACTGCAAAATGTTATGGTGCTCGCCCTGCTTTGTACCCCCAGGCAGGTGCAGTGCCGGGCCCTATGTCTCGAAAGGGTCCAACCACAACTACTGGAGGTCCTTCTCAGATGTCCTGTGGAGCCAGGGGACCTGAGATAGAACGGCTGGCGATACTAAACAAAGAATTAAAATAATGCACTGGAATGTGGAGGGAGACAGCGACACAAAATAGATTAATAAAATATCTTGGGCCAAGAAAAGGTAAGCGTATGTTTCTTGCAAGAAACTCACCTCAACGAAAATATAGCCTTCAAAATCAGAGACTACCAGTGCTACCGATCTAATCGATAGGACAGGAGAAAAGGTGGGATACTGACTCTTGTAAAAAAAAAAAAAAAAAACATCACTGCTTCTAAAATCGAAGTCTACATGGAAGGGGCTGAGTATCAGACACATAAACTTAAGACAGGCAATACAGACCTATATCTGATCAATTACTACTGTCCAAGTGACCGCCCACAGGCACTGAACACACTACCATTAAAAGAAAAAATGATTGTGTGTGGCAATTTCAACAGCCACTCGCAGAGCTGGGGCTATGATCACATGGACCAGAGAGGAGAGAGACTGGATGCCTGGCAAGATGAGAATAGATTCATCTTGATTAACAAGCAGTCCGACCCACATACTTTCTACTCGAGATTATGGTACACCACAACTAAACCTGACCTGGCTTTTCATTCGACAGACCTGGAGTGGAACATTACACGAATTGTTGGGAAACAACTTGGTGGCAGTGACCATCGGCCAGTCTTTTTAACTGTAGAAAATGAGTTTGTAAGTGAAAGTAGCACCCTCTCGAGGTAGAACTACAAGAAAACAAACTGGGTAATGTACAAGCATCGCACCAGCATACTGATTAGAAACCTGAACACTGAGAAAGACATAAATAAAGTAGTTGAATAGTTTGGGAATGCATACTACAGGCAGCGCGAGAAACGGTACCAAGAGGAACCCGTAAACATTATAAACCCTACTGGAGTAGTGAACTGGAACAGTTGCATAATGATGTGGAAGTGTGTAGAAAGCAAGCAGTGGCCACACCCAACTAAGAGCACCACAATAAATTCCAGCACGCAAAAGCCAAATTTCAAAGGGCCAAGCTGCAGTCTAGACGGAAAAGTTGGCTGGAGAAAACGGAGTCTCTGAACTTTGAAAGAGACACAAGGAAATTGTGGAAGCTAATAAAACAACTTAACGATGAGGGCACAGGGAGAAATTCAAAAATTGCACTACATAAAGATGGAAACATCTTAACAAGAAAGCAAGCAGCTGACCATTTTGCGGACTCATTCGCACAAGATAAAAATATCAAAATTAGTCCAGAGAAACAACAAGAGATTCGACAGAAACGGCAACATACAGGACGGAAGGAAATAGTACATGGGGTTCTGGAGGCACCCATCACAATCAGCAAACTGGAGCTAGCCATATGAAAACTGAAAATGAAAAAGTCACCAGTAGCTGGTGGTATCTCCAATGAAATGATCAGGAACCTAGGAACAGAGGCCAAAGCAAAGCTGTTGCAGATCTTCAACAACAGCAGGACGTTTGGCAGTATTCCCCAAGCCTGGAGAGAAGCAATCATGATACCCCTTCTAAAATCAGGGAAAGATAGTTCCATTGCCTCTAGTTGCAGACCAATTAGCCTCACCAGCAGTCTCTGCACAACACTGGAGCGCAGAATCAATCACAGACTGCAGTAGTACATTGAAAGTAAAACATCCTTGTGCAACAGCAGACTGGCTTTAGGCAGTGCTACTCTACGGAAGATCAGACAACCTACCTCTCCCAAGAAATTGAGGATGCATTCCAAGAGAAGAAGCTGGTGCTTGCGGCATGGATAGATCTGAAGAAAGCCTTTGACACAGTCTGGAAAGTGGGTCTGATGAAGAAACTGAGAAACTGCAAAGTCAATGGCAGAATGTACAAATGGGTGAAAGCATACTTGCACAACAGAAGAGCCCCAGTACAGATAGACGGACTCAAGAGCAAGAAATTACTACTGCGTCACTGTGTTCGCCAGGGCGGAGTCTTGTCCCCCACACGTTTTCTAATCTTCATCAATGATCTTGTTGCTAATCTACCGCATGGAATTAAAGCAGCAATGTACGTCGATGACCTGGTTCTGTGGAGCACAAATGAACATGCATCAGCGGCCACCAGATTGCTACAAAGAGCTGTAGATTCATTTGTTGCATGGGAAAATAGATGGTGTGTCAGCATAAACACTGACAAGTGCAGCACCACTCTATTTACCCTCTCTCCAAAACAAACGGCAGGAATCATCCAGATAAATGGAACACCCCTAAGAGAAGATAAAGAACCAATATACCTTGGAGTAACATATAATGGCAGGCTGACATGGAGAAAGCACATCAACAAAGCAGTAGCAAAAGCCAGAAGGAAAGTAGCCATCCTGAGAAAGCGAAGTGGGACAAGCGATTTTATCTCTTCTTGACACATTGAGTATTCTTCTCAGGAATCTCATTTCTGTTGTTGTGATTTTTGTTTTCTCTTTTTTTCTGTCATTGTACAGTTTTGGCATTGGTAACATGGAGTTGGTAGGAAGATTGTGTTGTATAATGCTTTCTTAGTGGCTATTGATGCATGTTTGTTCTTTAGTATTGGTGCCATTTGTTCAAGGAGTTGGTTTGCCTTATTGCATCTATATTCGATCTCGTCTTATGATTTGCCATTTGATGATATTATACTTTCTAGGTACTTGAAACTCTTTACTTGTTTCGTTTCAAGGGATGTTCGATTAGATGAATCGTTGTTGCTTTTTCTTCTTTAAGTTACAGTCATTACCTCTGTTTTAGTTTAGTCGATGGATCAACATCACCGCACATGGGTGTAACCCATAGGTGCTCCGTTCTCCTCCTAACTCAAGCCTGAGTCTGGATAAAGTCAGCTCAGTGCACGAACTCCGTAGCAACGGCGAGGATCCTGAAATACTTTGGGTAGATGTGTAATTTTGCCCGGGCAGCTCCGTTAGGCTACTCTTTTTCGATTTCCAACTGCCAACGTACGCAACAATACATATGGGTGTCCGATCCCACTACCCAGAGACCAGGGGACATTTTAAAACTAGAAGTCGACGTGAAAAAAAAATCCCGGTCCTCACCGGGGCTTGAATCCGGGACCTCTAGCACTCGAGGCGGACACCATACCTCGAGACCACGCAGCCCCCCCCCCCGCCCCCATTTTACCTCTGTTTTACTTTCTCTAATTTTCATGTTATGTTCCTTGCACATTTCATTTAGACTATTCATGTAATCTTGTAATTCAGATTCTTATTTTGCTATTAGTGGTTGGTCGTCCGCAAACATGAGTTCTCTGATGGTTAGATTTGCAGATGGTTCTTCTTCTGTGTTCTAGTCATGCATTTTTCTAATATTGATTGGTATTATTTACACACGATGCATCTGTAATGTCTGTTTGAAGGTAAATACACTTAATTTAGTGTTGGCTTATACTTGATTGACTGGATTAGCGTTCGGTAGAACAGTGTGTTGTATCTGTGGCCTGTATACCTGTGAACTTGAGCTCATAGCAGAAGTCGAATTATAATGTTTTCATATAGTGATTGCCTCTATACAGGAACAAATCTTTCTAATCTATTTTATCTTCTCTCTCTCTCTCTCTCTCTCTCTCTCTCTCTCTCTCTCTCTCTCTCTCTCTCTCTCTCTCTCTCTCTCTCTCTCTCTCTCTCTTTCTCATCTTCGTGTTATCACATCTATATCTCTATAATTTCTCTAGCTCCCTACGTCTCTCTCTCTATCTATATTTCTATATCTCTCTATCTGTCTCTTTCATTTCATTTTTTTTTTTTGCATAACCCTTTTACAGGACATTGCAGTCAACACCAACATTTTTAGCTGCTGTTGATGTCTTGGGCACGTTTTACGTTCAGTAGTTTTCCATTGTTGTCTGAACGACGTGCTCACATACCTTTCAGTAAGAAACCAGCACCATACGATATGTTGCCAAATCTCGCGCAGCTGTGTCTCGAACGTGGGTGTACGGGGTTACAAACAGCGAATTTAACCCTTCGCCAGGGAGCCCGACTGTTTCTCTCTACCAATCCACATTTCGCTCTCTTTTGGCTGTGTGCTCTGTGGCGAAGGAGTTACGAACGCAGTTCGTGATCCCGCTTACGACCTCGCGTTCGAAACTGCAGGCGATTTGGAAGCAGACCGTCTTGCGTTGGTTTTTAACGAAATGGCATGGGTACTGTTCGTTCAGAAAGCAGTAGCAAATAATTGAACCTAATCTTGCCAAGAGATCACAACAGCAAAACATACTGGTGTTGACTGCGTCGTCCTGTACAATGATATGCAACTAACTGTTTTAACTATTGGCTCCGCAGACAACAGATCACGTACTCCATGACTGCTCAAAAAACGACACATCTCCGAAAACCTTCCAGCCTAGAGAAACAGTAATGGATGATAAACTCTATTGATCAGTGAGTGAACTAAAACAGACAGCTAAATTAATACTTAATACAAGAGACAACATTGCAGATATATAAGGGGCGTTCATTTGAAATTCGTTCGTGCCGCACCGCGCGTAATTGTGTACGTTGAACATGATCATGTCTTAGTCATGTGATGAGTACTGACCAATGAATAAAAGAGCACGTGCTTATCTTCCCATGATGCATAGGTTCTGCTTCTGACTGTTAAGAAAATGGCCAGGTTGATCCAAAATCCGTCCAAAGAAGCTCAAAGAGCGGTAATTCAGTTTCTTTCATTTGAAGGATGTCGACCAGTGGACATTCATCGAAGACTGCAGACAGCGTACGGTAACAAATATGTGTCGAAGACAACAGTGACAGACTGAGCACGAATGTTTCGGAAAGGACGTCAGTTCACGACAGATCTTCGACGGCCGTGTCAAGCGCATATTGTTGCAACAGAAAAAACCATCGCCAAAATTGATGCACAGTACAGGTAAGCCGTTGTCGAAGCATACGTTCGCAAGCGAAAGAATTTCATGTGTCAATTGGGACAGTCCTAAAGGTCGTTCGTAAGAAATTGCAATATCGGAAGGTTTGTTCAAAGTGGGTAACACGAATGTTGACTGACCACCAAAAAGAGGAACACATGGGATGGTGTTTGAACCACTTGCTGCGTTACAGAGTGGAGGGCGATGCATTTCTCTTCCTCATAGTGACTCCTGATGAATCATGGTGTTACCACTTTGAGCCGAGCAGCAAAAGAGAGAGAGCATGCAATGGAAGCATGCTGGATCACCAAAAGCCAAACATTTCAAGTTACAGGTTTCCGCTGGTAAGGTAATGCTGAGCGGAATTTTTGACCATGAAGGGCTAATGTTGGCAGACTTTAAAGAACCTGGTGTCAACATCAACTCTACCTATTACTAGCAAACACTAGACAAGCTGCAAAAAGCCATCAAGAATAAACGACCCGGCATGCTTTCTCGCTGTGTGATTTTGTTGCATGATAATGCTCGTACGCATGTTGCAAAGATTGTGCAGGAAGCATTAGCATGGAAGAAGTGGGAAATTCTGCAACATCCAGCCCATAGTCCTGATTCGTCACCATGTCATTTTCATTTGTTCGGAACTCTAAAAACAAGCTCTCAAGGGGCAACGATTTCACACAGATGCAGACGTAATGAACGCGGTAAACACTTGGTTCAGTGAGCAACCACAATCCTTTTTTGCGGACGGCATTCGCCGCCTACCTAAGCAATGGGATGCTTGCCTGAATGCCTACGGCGACTTCTTCTGACCAACCCATGGTGCATAATTCATTCAAAATGAATGCTTTGTTTAATTCTACCACACCTGTTAATGTTTCTTTCGTGCTTTTGTAATAAAGCAATTGGAACGGTTTTCAAATGAACGTCCCTAATATAATCAAATTTCAAGCGAACGAAAGAAGAATAAGAAATATGTCTAACCTTTCTCTACCAGTGCCTGTTCGAGCTGAACCGTGTACAGCCGGTGCCAGTGCGGGAAGACAGACATCCCATGGATGCAGCAGCCAACATCCGTGCCCCTAAACTTACACTGCGGAGGATACCCATGGTAGGAAGCTAGAGCCGCGTAGCCTTTCGCCGAAGTGTCTTGGCTGACCGCTGTAAGTGCCTTCTGCAAGCTGAGAATGTCTTCTGGACTCAAATTGACCACACTCTTTCGGATTAGAACTGAATCGACCAAAGAGACCTGGGTGCAAATTTACAAACACGTGAGCATATTATCATCATGTGGCAGGAACATTAAATAATTGCGACATAAAAACAGACAAGAAAGTCAAGACAAGATTATTATGAACGGGATTCATTCCAGAGAGGCGAAGAAGAGAAGATCACAACGTAGATGCATTCAAATTGTGATAAATAATGTACACATAACAGCAACAGATGTAGAACGTCGGATTAATGCTCAAGAGAAAGCTGGAATAACTGTTATAGTAGATTATATGGTCACATTCTGGATCTGTTACATTGCATATATGTTACAGCACTGTATGTTACATTGTAGATATGTTATAGCACTGTATATCATATGATGTTGTTTGTCCATCAAGAATGATGATGACCATTCATTTCATCCAGTGGGGTTGAAAGTATAGAGCCGTGAGTTCTAAGATGGCTGATAAGGCCTATCTTGGCTCGAAATGTTCTTTGACAAGAGGATCTCCTGCAGTGGTTTTTCTGTGCAGCCTTTTCGTCACAGCTCTTGCAGTCCTGGTTGCTTCACAAGTGACCGCACCCTTATGTAATGATGTACGCCACGAATTACTGTCTTTAGCAGACCGATGGGTAGCCGATTTGGTGTCAAACCAAGCGGTGAACTAGGGTATGCCTACCCAGCATGTGAAGACAGGATTCGGCAGATTCCGCCAATCCTGTGACAACCACCAATGCAACTCCTTGCTCCCAATCGCAGGGAAGATACTCGCCAGAATTCTTCTCAATCGCCTCACGGCCCATCTCGATCAAGGTCTTCTTCCTGAGAGTCAATGTAGCTTCAGAAAAGAACGTGGAACTGTTGACATGATTTTCGCTGCTAGGCAGCTGCAAGAGAAATGTCAGGAACAGAACTCTGGAATGTTCTCCACTTTCATTGATCTTACCAAGGCTTTTGATACAGTCAGCAGAGAAGGAAAGTGGAAGATTATGGCGAAATATGGCTGCCCACAAAAGTTTGTCCAAATAGTGCGGCTATTTCATGAAGGTATGCAGGCAAGCGGGGTTAGCGGGGTAGGGGTATCCCCTATCAAAGGAGATGTAAGACGCCTCCTTTCCTCCGTTAGTCTACGGGACACCCTTGGGCAAGGTGGAGTACCCGTTTAGCCCCCCCGATCAGGGTTACGTGAAGCCATGGAAGCAGTTGGTGGATGGAGTGTGAGAGCAGCCGACAGATTGTTGTTGGTTATGGTCTTGCACTCTGCGGTGATAGGCAGATGATCTCATCAGTAGAGACAATGGCTATGGCCACCGACTAGTACAGTCACTGCCCTGAAGGAAAGCAACGGCAAACTACCTTCTGCAAAACTTGCCAAGAAACCATAACAACCATGAAAGAAAACATACGCCTGTGAGACATGGACACTTACTAAACAAGCTGAACAGCGCATACATGCCTTTGAATATAAATGTTATAGACGAGTTCTAAGAATATCTTGGGTAAAGAAAAGAACAAATGCATCCATACTTCAAGAGTTGAATATTGAGGAGGGATGGCTACCAAAGACGATAAAACAAAGAAAATTGAAGTATTTTGGTCACTTGAAACGTCACGACAGTTTGGAGAGAACAATAATGGAAGGGTATATGCCTGGGAAGAGAGGAAGAGGAAGGCCAAAGAGAAGATGGGTGCAGGATGTGGCGGATGATCTCCAGATGGGTGTATCAGACGCGGGACATCTTGCTTGTGATCGAGAAGTTTTCCGGAAGGTTGTTATTTGAGCGAGGTTCTGCAAAGGACATGCTACTGAATGAATGAATGAATGCAGGCAAGAGTACAGGAAAATCGTGAACTGTTTGAGCCTTTTCCTGTCACCAATGGAGTAAAGCAAGGATGTATTCTGGCACCAACGCTGTTCAGCCTCATGTTTTCATATCATATGGTAGATCTGATAAAGCGTTATAGCACTGTATGTTACATAGAAGATCTGTTTTAGCACTGTATGTTATATTTTAGATCTGTTATATCCCTGTATATTACATGGTAGATCTGTTTTAGCACTGTATATCAAATGGTATATCTGTTATAGCGCTGTATATTACATGGCATATCAGTTATAACACTGTATATCACATGTTATATGGTTACATTCATGTATGTTACATGGTAGATCTGTTATAGCATTGCATATCACATGGTAGATCTGTTATAGCACTGCATCTTACATTGTAGATCTGTCATTGCACTATTTACCGTATTACATTTTAGATAAGTAATATCATCGAATCTTAAATTGTATATCTGTAATATCAATTCACGTTATATTGTAGATCTGTTATAGCACAATATATTACATTATAGTTCTGATAATGAACTGTAGGTTATATCTGACATCTGTACAACACTATAAGTTATATCTGACATATGTACACCACTGTAGGTTATATCTGACATATGTACAACAGTGTAGGTTATATCTGACATCTGTGCAACAATATAGGTTATATCTGGCATCTGTACATCACTATAAGTTATATCTGACATATGGACAACACTATGTGTTATATCTGGATTCTGTATAACACTATAGGATATATCTGATATATGTAAAACACTATAGGTTATATCTCGCTCTGTACAACACTATAGGTTATATCTGACATATGGACAACACTATAGGTTATATCTGGCAAATGGACAACACTATAGGTTATATCTGGCATTTGTACAACAATGTAGGTTATATCTGGCATCTGTACAACAATGTAGGTTATATCTGGCATATGGACAATACTATAGGTTATATCTGACATCTGTACAACAATGTAGGTTATATCTGGCATATGGATAACACTATAGGTTATATCTTACATCTGTACAACAATGTAGGTTATATCTGGCATTTGTACACCAATGCAGGTTATATCTGGCATCTGTACAACACTATAGGTTATATCTGGCATCTGTAAAACAATGTATGTTATATCTGACATATGGACACCACTAAAGACAACACTATGGACAACAGGACTATCGATTATATATACAACACTATAGGTTATATCTGTCATCTGTACAACAATATTGGTTATATCTAGCATCTGTATAACACTAAAGGTTATATCTGACATCTATACAGCACTATAGGTTATATCTGTCATCTGTACAACACTATAGGTTATATCTGTCATCTGTACAACACTATAGGTTATATCTGGCATCTGTATAACACTAAAGGTTATATCTGACATATGTACAACAATGTAGGTTATATCTGACATCTGTACAACACTATAGGTTATGTCTGGCATCTGTGCAACACTATAGGTTATATCTGTCATCTGTACAACAATATTGGTTATATCTAGCATCTGTATAACACTAAAGGTTATATCTGACATATGTACAACACTATAGGTTGTATCTGGCATCTGTACAAGACTATCGGTTATATCTGACATCCGAACAACAATGTAGGTTATATATGGCATCTATACAACACCTTAGGTTATATCTGACATCTGTACAACACTATAGTTATATCTGGCATCTGTACAACAGTAAAGGATATATCTGGCATCTGTACAACAATGTAGGTTATATCTGACATCTGTTCAACACTGTATGTTATATATGACATCTGTACAACAATGTAGGTTATATCTGACATCTGTGCAACACTATAGATTATATCGGACATATGTACAACAATGTAGGTTATATCTGACATCTGTACAACACTATAGGTTATATCTGTCATCTGTACAACACTATATGTTATATCTGTCATCTGTACAACACTCTAAATTATATCTGACATCTGTACAACACTACAGATTATATCTGACACGTGTACAACACTATAGGTTATATCTGTCATCTGTACAACACTATAGGTTATATCTGTCATCTCTACAACACTATAGGTTATATCTGTCATCTGTACAACACTATAGGTTATATCTGTCATCTGTACAACACTATAGGTTATATCTGACACATGTACAACACTATAGGTTATATCTGGCATCTGTACAACAGTAAAGGATATATCTGGCATCTGTACAACAATGTAGGTTATATCTGACATCTGTTCAACACTGTATGTTATATATGACATCTGTACAACAATGTAGGTTATATCTGACATCTGTGCAACACTATAGATTATATCGGACATATGTACAACAATGTAGGTTATATCTGACATCTGTACAACACTATAGGTTATATCTGTCATCTGTACAACACTATATGTTATATCTGTCATCTTTACAACACTCTAAATTATATCTGACATCTGTACAACACTATAGGTTATATCTGTCATCTGTACAACACTATAGGTTATATCTGTCATCTGTACAACACTACAGATTATATCTGACACGTGTACAACACTATAGGTTATATCTGTCATCTGTACAACACTATAGGTTATATCTGACATCTGTACAACACTATAGATTATATCTGACATCTGTTCAACAATGTAGGTTATATCTGGCATATGTACAGCAATGTAGGTTATATCAGACATATGTACAGCATTATAGGTTATATCTGACATTTGTATAACACTATAGGTTATATCTGACATCTGTACAACACTACATGTTATATCTGACATCTGTACAACACTACAGGTTATATCTGACATCTGTACAAGACTATAGGTTATATCTGATTTCTGTACAGCACTATAGGTTATATCTGACATCTGTACAACAATGTAGGTTATATCTGAAATCTGCACAACACCGTAGGTTACATCTGACATCTGTACAACACTATAGATTATATCTTACATGTGTACAACAATGTATCTTATACTGCACTGTGGACTTTCCTACACAAGCTCAGTCCCCATCTCAAAGAGCAACCTAATGGCTCCTATACTTACTATCCCAGTAGCAGGTTGACAACACATTCTACATTGTAAATATCGCCTGGAAAATCTACTCACTCCCTTCTGAGCCAGTCTTTCCAAATATGAAGGAGGAGGGGAGGAGAAGACGAAGAAGAAGAAGAAGAAGAAGACGGTATGCAAGGATCACAGTAGTTTAATTCGACAACATATGCAAAGAAATCGCAAGCAAGCCTTCCGCAACGACCATTCGAAACATTTATATGCAGTGCTAAGTGATCGTACAGCTGGCGAATGTGTCATCTATACGTATACAATCTACATTTTAACAAGAGCAACTTACCAGATTGAGCAGAACTGCAGTAATCAACAAAGACGCCATGCCATTGATTCTATGTTTTTACAACAAATGTTGACGACAAAGATGGCACTAAGAAATACGATCTCTCTTTGTGTCCTATATACAACAGCAACTCGTGTGTTTGTTCTACAATATGCATGCAAGCGGATCTGACTATTGCAATATTAGCAGCAACACAGTTACCAAAAGTTAAGACATAGCGTACTAAAATAATTACTGATAAACTATACACATTCACTAAATGGTTCCTGGGCGGAGTAATGGAAGTAAAATGGTATGACAGAATCACCAATGTAGAGCTCATGGAGAGAACTAAACAAATCCCAGTGAACCAAGAAGTGAGGAAAAGACGCTGATGCTGGATAGGATACACTGAGAAAACATGAGGATAAAATAACTAAACACTCTCTTGTCTGGAAACCAAATGAAATAGCGGGAGAGCTAAACCACACGAAGAAGAGAATTACAGAGATGAACGATATTGGGAAGACAAGGCGGGAGCTGCAAGAAACAGCCAACATTTGGACGACTATGTGTGGTTTGGTCGAGGAATTATGTGCCAATAGGAAACACAGGAGGGAAGGAGGAGAAGACGAAGAAGAAGATGCAGAAAAAGACAGCATAGCATAGCATTTAATGTGTTAGTTTCCGCTGATATGAAGCTATACAAGAATTAGTTTATAACTAGATACTTGAATTGTCAAGACACCTATATTCAATTGCACATTAGTCCGTTTGTGTATCTCATACATTACTTCTTTAAGGTAGCTCATACATTACTTCTTTAGGATAGTTCATACATTACTTTTTTAGGCCAGCTTACAAATTACTTCTTTAGAATAGCTTATACATTACTTCTTCAGGGTAGCTCATACATTACTTCTTCAGGGTAGCTCATACATTACTTCTTTAGGGTAGCTTATACATTACTTATTTATGATAGCTCATACATTACTTCTTTAGGATAGCTTATACATTACTTATTTATGATAGCTCATACATTACTTCTTTAGGATAGCTTATACATTACTTCTTTAGGATAGCTCATACGGGCTCCAAATATTGTGGGTTCTATTCCGGGTCACGCCCTTTGATTCACAAGTGCATTTTTTTCGGAGACGCCTGAGGGTCGTCGCTGGAGCTACGGAGTTCGTGCTTTGTGCGATGCTTTCCGCCCTGCGGAAAGAGACTGAGCCATTTGGGATAAAAACCCGCACAATGAAGTCAATCCTATCTACATTTAAGCGACTTTTTAAGCTAGCTCATACATTACTTCTTCAGGATAGCTCATACATTGCTTCTTTAGGCGAGCTCATACATTAATTCTTTAGGGTAGCTCATATATTGAATCTTTGCGATAGCTTATATATTACTTCTTTAGGGAAGCTCATACATTATTTCTTTAGGATAGCTCATAAATTACTTCTTTAAGGTAGCTCTACATTACTTTTTTAGGATAGTTCATACATTACTTCTTTAGGCTAGCTTATACATTACTTCTTTAGGATAGCTCATACATTTCTTCTTTACGATAGCTCATACATTACTTCTTTACAATAGCTAATACATTGGTTAATAACTAGGCTTCAACAAAATGAAGCAAATTGTACGGAGCACAGGCATAGAGAAGTTAGCCAAGAAGTAGGCTAGAAGTATAGTAACACACTTTATGTGGAAGCAAACAGTTAAAGTAATTAGTATCGCATTAAAGTATCAAACTATATGAGGCAGAATGGGTTATGGAAACTAATTATATTTATCAGAAGAAGTTAAAAAGTAATATTGATCAGAAGGAGTTAAAAAGTAACACGCAAACTGCTGAGTAATGTAACAAATTGATGCAACATGAGTTACTAAAATTACATACATTTTCATGCTACAATCTTTATCTCATTATCTATTTCCTCCTCCCTCTCTCTTTCTCCTCTCTCTCTCTGTCTGTCTCTCTCTCTCTCCTCTCTCTCTATCTCTCTCTCTCTCTCACACACACACACACAAATACACACACACACAGACACACTGACACAAACATACAAACAATTATGGCCGCCTACAGGAAAGCTAAGTCATGACAGAATTGGGTCACGATATCAACTTGCTGACTGGCACCACGCCGTCTTGACTAAGGATAATTTGTTACATACTGATTTACATTCACAGAAATATAAAGAAAAACTAATAACCTCAACCCAAAAGAATAGCGAAAATCACAACATATTTCTTAACATAGCAAGAATCCAGCTGCTGTGGAGGCGGGAGTACAGACTGATCTTCGAGAATTCTTTAGAGGATGATGCTGTCATTTACTCGGATGGATTGGTCGTCAGAGGAGTGAGAAGTTCACGGGCCTTTACGGCTCAGGCCGGAGGGAAAACTGTAAAGGAAGAGTCTGGCGCTTTTCCTTTGACTACATGCAGCCTGACTATGGAAGCCATGGTAGTACGTAAAGCAATAACATGGCTCGAGACACAGACATTCGATCGGGCTTGTGTCCTTAGTGACTCAATGAGTATGCTCAGGAGGATAGAGATGGGGTGGGTCCGAAGAGAGTGGCTGCTGTCTTTGGAGCGGTCTCGGCTGGCAAAGATTAGTTTCATCTTCGTGCCAGGGCATGCGGGCGTAAAAGGGAATGAGCAAGCTGACAGGCTAGCATGTAGGGCTACTGTAGAAGGCGGACGAGCCATGGACCTGGCAGACATTCTGAATGCTCTACGAGAAATAAATCGTTTTCGAGAACCAAACGATGACTGGGAATCTACAATTATGGTCAGACTGCGAGAACAGCAAGTTAAAAGAGGTGTGGCCAAACAAGAACACTACGCAGGAAGCCAAAGAAGAGTAATAAACCAACACAGAACTGGTGTCGTGAGCCGCTACACGCTGTGGGATTTGCTGAGGAGGGGATTCGAGCACTTATGGACTGAATGGTTAGATGTGCAATTAGGATGATCTGTCTAATAACTAACTTCTTAACATGGCAAAAACAAAGATAATGCATACATATAAAACTAATATGGAGAAAGAAATATATATTAATGGGGAAAGATTGGAAGTGGTGGACAATTCAGAATATCTTGGGTCATTAATAACCAACTATGGTGACAACATTAAAGAAATTTAAAGAAAAATATCTATTGCTCTTCAGAAAATAACACAACCAAATAAATTGCTGGTTGGAACAGATAGAACTACAAAAATTACATTTTTAATAGCATGCACCTTTCCCATTGCAACGTATGCCTATCAGACTTGGCCACTTACTAATCAAGCTGAACAGCGCATACATGCCTTTGAATGTAATAGTCGGGTTCTAAGAATGTCTTGGATACGGAAAAGAAAAACAATGCTTCCATGAGACAAGTACTGAATATTGAAGAAGGTTGGGTAATAAAGACGATACAACAAAGAAAATCGAAATATTTTGGTCACTTGAAACGTCAAGAAAGTTTTGAAAGAACAGGTTTTGGAAGGGTATATGCCCGGGAAGAGGAGATCAGGAAGGCCAAAGAGAAGATGGGTGCAGGATGTGGCGGATGATCTCCAGATGGGTGTATCGGACGCTGGACATCTTGCTTGTGACCGATATGTTTTCCGGAAGGTTGTTATGGGAGCGAAGTTTTGCAAAGGACATACTACTGAATGAATGAATGAATGAATGAATGAATGAATGCTTTAAAAAGGCATAATAACTATATTCTATGGCGGCAGAGAATGTGACACCACTCAGTAGCACACAGTATATGCTGAATGTAGAGACCGTGTGTTGCAATCTTCAATAATTTTCTATTGCTTTCTGTATGAGAAATAATGTCTGAGATAATTTGTGTTTGTATTTTAACCTTGTTCAAAACACAGATTACTCATTTAAACTGGCACCTTGCGGTCTTGATAGAAGATAGTTTGTTACATTGTGCTTCAAGGAAGACTGAATAACTAGTACTCATGTAGGTAACTGATTTAATCTCTAGATAAATCGCAAGAACGGTCCTGTGAGATGAGATGCTTGAGGAGAGCTCCCAACTGAACTATCTGAAACCGAATAAGAAATGATGTTATCAAAAAGACAGTGGTATCAACACTTTGTATCATATATATTGATTGGCAAAATATTAAATGGTTCGGACATCTCATTAGAATGCAGCATCATCAACTAACTACCAGCACTGGCGCTACATCAAAGAAGATCTGATTCGAAAGAAAGAGCACGCCTGAGATAAAGATGGACTGATGACATCAAACACATCGTTCATTCGGAGTGACAGACTCCAGTGCCACCAATCGGGCGTCGGAACGTCTACCATCCCTCCCTATGTCGCTTGACGCAAAAGTAGAAAATGATAATGATAATGTTATTGTCAATAAGTTGGTTTGCCTTAATTTCGATCTCATCTTCTGATTTGCCATTTGATGATATTATACTTTCCCGGTATTGATTGGCAATCTGAGAACACTAAAGAAAAGTTGTAGAAATTAGAGGCATAACGTTCGCCGACAGCGATTACCTATAAGATCACATTCCCACACAGAGACCTGCCAGATACAAATACATTTCTGGGTTTTTTTAAATTGTTTTTTATTCGTCACACAACTGTGGTAGCAATATGGGAAAGAACATGTGTGTTTTGATGTTGATGCTTTAGTGTCATTTCTGTATTTATTTATTTTTTTTCTATTGTGTTGTCTTTCATGTTTTGCGAGCTGATGAATTCTTTTTGCCAAATATTCCTGCTTTTTTAAATATTGTTATTGTTTAAATTGTAATTCAAGGTGACCTACACTTCGTATTTTTCTATTGTTTATGTTTAAATGGCCGGTCTCTGTGGCTAAGGGCTTGCGAATGCGGTTTGTGAGCCTGTATACCCGGGTTCGAAACACAGCGGTGCTGGTTTTTTTTTCGAAAAAGGTATAGGAGCCGGCCGTTCAGAAAGCAATGGCAAACTACCGAACGTAAAATTTGCCCAGGAATCACGAACAGCAAAAATAATGGGGTTGACTGCTACGTCCTGTGAAGGACATGCAACTTAATTTTTTAACATTATGTTTAAATGATGGAGTGCCATGGGATGATTTGTTGTCTGAAACGACTTTCCGTTTCTGCCATGGTCTTATGCATTGCAGAAATATTGTCATTGTGTTATAATACAACATGTTACATGTATGCCACCATGTTAACAACTTTTCAGCCAAAACTGTAACACACCCCTAGTTAACAATACCCGTCTTTCATTTTTGTTTGGTCCCAACCTACGTTTTGTTTGGCGCTGAAACTGTTGAACACCAGACAGGACCGGCCGTGATACTAAACCCCCCCCCCCCCCCGCCATCGAGTACCGATTGATTTCCACAAATATAGGTCTGGCACAACGTGCCCATGTCCATTAAGTTGCGTACACGAGTCCTTTACTTAATTACATAAACATAAGACGTCGAGAAAACCGATATCTGTGTGTTGATAATGCAGCCCTACCTAACATCCTTGCCCCATATTTGATAGCATGTGCTGTAGAAACAGTACACCAAACAACACGAGCTTTCTTTTCCTGGGATGACAACAGCAAGTTGCTTTCGCAGTGTTTTCTGGTTATCATTTTGCAAACCCTGATCGAGTTTTGGTACCGCTGGTTAAGACTGGAATAACGAAGCGTGATATAAGCTATTAAATGGATGTTCCAATTCTTTTAGTCCTTGCCGTTTGGCGTTGGCGACCATGTATCTCAACAACCCTATGTCTCCTGAGCTAGCTGCCATTCTTCTTATAGACCACGCTGTTTGGTTTTGGTGACAATGTCTGTCTACATCCCTCTATCTCGTGTGCAGTTAATAATTTCTGATACTGATGTTCCTCCTTTGCATTTGTCTGTTGGTCTCCCCTGCCTTTCTTCCCATCCATCTTGCCCGTTGTGACGACATATTATAGCTTTCCTTTTCTCTTGACGTGTATGAAAAATGTTGACTGTCTTTTCTGATGTGAGTATCCTATTTGTAAGTTAAGTTCTTTCAAGATATCTTCATTGATCTTTTGCTCTTTCTATCTGTCCACTGTGTTATCTTAATTTATGTATAAAACCACATCACAGCAGTCTCCACAACAATCCTCACGTGTCTGCTAATTGTACATATTTAGTTTCTGTACATAAGGATTGACTTAGCGTTGCTATTAAGAAATCTTAATAGCTTTCAAGAATAGTAATCTAATCAGTATATAGGTTTTGAGATGTCAATTGCAACGAGAAAAAAAGAGTGTTGAAATGTTACATAGAATCTATAGAATGAGCAGACAAACTGAAAACATCTAATGGAAGTGGAATTGTGGCTTCTGAGGAAAATGCAAAGAATGTCATAGACAGAAAGAAAAACCAATGAGCAAGTCCTATAAGAAAAATAATGAAAAAATCGTGATTAGGTCATATGAAAGTATAAACAAACATTAACTATAGTGTCAAACTATGATTTGTGGCATATGACATTATCAAGATACATTAACTATTGTGTCAAACCATGATTGTGGCATAAAAAAGAATAAACAAACATTAACTATCGAGTCAAACCATAACTTACAAACATCACATGTAATTTACACTTCGTAAAGAAATGGATCGCGGGCTCGTGGGGTCGCGGAAAAGTAACTAGTGCAAGGGGACACATATCACCACTTTATATGTTTACATAATTATTGTATCTAGCAGGTACTGATGTTTACAGGGGAGAGGATTCGATAACAAGTTTCTTAATCGACATATGTCACCAGGGGGAATATGCTTGCAACTTTTGAGAAGGTTTGCAATGCTTTAGGGAAAAGTTTGCAAAGTTTTATGGAAAGGTTCGCAACATTTGAGGTAAAGGTGTGTAAATTTTGTCAGAAAAGTGTGCACAGTTTGTGTGAAAGGTGTGCAAAGTTTGAGGAAAAGGATTGCAAAGTTTGAGGGACAGGTTTGCATAGTTTGAAGGGAAGTTTTGCAATGTTTAAAAGAAAGGATTGCACAGTTTGGGGGAGAAAAGTTGCAAAGTTTGACGGAAATAATTGCAAAGTTTAAGGGACAGGATTGGACAGTTTGAGAGGCAATGTTTTGAAAACACACAGATTAGCAAAGATTGGGAATGACAGACTTAACACCATCTTCAACCAGCTTGGCCAGAATGTTTTTTCTACGTTGTACGGACGATCTAAATAGGACAGCTGCCAAAACTGAGGCCCTAGCAGATAAGAATCCCAGAGCATCAAAACAAGCAAGTATCTGGTTACATCATTAGAATGTTGTTAATTGCCTGTTATTGCAGAATTTTGCAAGTTGGCAATTTATGTGTATCTCATTCAAGTGTTTCGACAATATGGCTCATTCATGTATTTATTCGCTTCCATTTCCCGTTACATCTCGTCATCATCATGTGTCATGCTGATAAGCGATGGCGATGATGTTTCGCCATCTCACACGATCATCAGAGTCGTGGATCAGCTCTGTGTTCTTCTCTCGATCATGTCATGCAGATAATCACATATCTGTCATTCCGTTGTTCTTTCCCCCTCAATCTTGCCTGTTGTCACCATATTCTTAAGTTTATTTCTTCTCATAACCAAAATGCTGTGACTGTCTGCATATGTCTTTGATCAGTTTACGGTTTCCACTTGCTTCTTGCAGGGCTTTCTCATTGGTTTTTCTGTCTGTCGATGGTATTCTTTGCATTTTCCTCAGAAACAGCATTTCCACCTCTATTAGATGTTTTGCAGCGTGTCTGCTCATTGTCCACGCTTCACATCCATACAAAAGTACAGGTTCTAAGTAACACTTCAACACTCTTTGTCTCGTTGCAAATGACATCTTTTTATTGGTCAGTATGTTTTCCATCTTGCAAAAGCCAACCTTTGCCATAGCGATTATTGTTCTAATCTCTTTTAGACACCTGCTATCAGCTGTTATGACTGTTCCGAGATAGGTGTACCGAGTCAATTGTTTAAGAATATTCTCATTTACCCGTATATTACATTGTGGTATTTCTTTCTTTTTAGAGACAACTATAATCTCTGTCTTCTAACAGTTTAATTCTAACTCTAGCTATTCACTGTGTACAATAACAGCATTAACTAACTATGTCAGATTATGTTCGCTGTCTGCAACCAATATTGCATAACTAATACTATTGATGTTTATGTCCCCAATGGTGATTCCTCTCATATCTTCTACACTTCTAATAATTGTTCTCACTGAATAGGGAAAAAATCATCTAGAGACATTACAAATCCCTGTGGTACTCTCTCTCTCTCTCTCTCTCTCTCTCTCTCTCTCTCTCTCTCTCTCTCTCTCTCTCTCTCTCTCTCTCTCTCTCTCTCTCTCAATAGACTGATATTGACCTACTTCATTATCAATCTTTATTATTTCTTGTTGTTTCCAATATATGCATATATGCATTTTGTACAAGTCTAAAGTCTTTCCCATTTTCCCATCAATTTGCAGATCTGCAAGCATCATTATCATGCTGACATGCCCTACTTTATGGAAAGCGTTTGAGTAGTCAATGAAGTAAAGATGCAGGTCTTCGTTAACCTCTATCGAACACTAGATCAATGTTCTCAGCAAGTACACAGCATTTAGTGTACCTTTGCCTTCTACGAACCGACGTTGTTCTTCCCCTATTTCATATTGTATCTATTTCACATTTTCTTCCTAACTCTTTGCATGATGATTCTTGGCAAAATCTGTGTGATGTGGCTTATTATGGTAATTGTTCGACGCTGATCTCCGGGATTGCAATAAATATAGAATTACATAATTCAAGAGGTATATCTCCAGTGTCATATATTGTGTTCAGCGGTCTTATGTATTCCAAACTGGTTACATCTGCTTGCTTTTTAATATTATCTACTATAGCGAGAAATCATTTGACAACCTGCTGAATCTAGTTTCTTGTTCACGTATCTCGTCGCATAGCCTTTTCGCTTTCCCGCTCGTCCTCCTTCTTCTCCTCTCTTCCTCCTCCTCATCTTTCTCCCCTATGTCAATATTGTAATAACCATCACAATCATCGGCTTCATCATCAATATCATCAATTTCTTTGCCACCTCCATTTGTTCATTCTCCTTCTCCTCCTCTTCTCCCTCCTACTTCGTCTTCTTCTTCTTGTCCATCTTTTTCTTCTACTTCTGTTTCTTCTTCTTCTTTCTCGACTTCTCTCTTGTATCTTTGGTCATGTCGTTTATTATCGTCTCGTGTTTTCTTGTTGCCTTGTCGTGTCCTGCCATGACTTATAGTTTGCCTTATCTTCTGGAGTCTTGTGTTGTCTTGTCGTGGATGTGGGTTAGATCATCTAGCCACTCCCTGCCACAGTATTCTCACCTGGCCATAATGATGTAATTGTTTTTCCCCATATACGCATATTTTCAAAGAGCCCTGACCACATCTGCCCTATCGTGCACCAATTCTCAACCCAGCCGTGAGGGATCTGTCGGAGTGCCCGTAACTCACCACACCAGATCTGCTTTATGTTTCGAATTACGTGTTTAGCTTCTTCTCGTCCTCTTGTGTCTGTTCTCCACATGAAAACAATTGTATAATCAACATCGGAGGTCAGCATGGTCGAATGATAAGAGAGCTTTTAAACTGCTTGTGTGCTGATGCCGAGGTAGCGGGTTCAATCCCTATACCTGTCAGCTATACTAACATGTTGACTTCTCGTCCTTGACTTGGAGACGTAAAATATAAGTACCTCAGAAGTGGGAGTGGGTTCGCCTGATGGCGAGTGACACTGGTAATAGGAAAAGCTAACCCACACGTAAACATCAGTCCCTTGCACTATGTGTGGACTATGCTTCAATTCAAAGTGAACAACAGAAAAATAAAATCAACATCGTAGTCTAAAGTGGAGAGAAGGTTACAATCACTTTCCTAGAATAGAAGTAGAGAAATAACTACAATCAACATTCTAGTGTTGAGGTGCATAGATAATAACAATCAACATTCTAGTGTCGAGGTTAATTAGCAGTAACAATCACCATTCGAGTTTTAAGGTGGCGAACGAACCGACGAACGAATGAACAAACTTCATTTTCAAAGGGATAAGAATTGGGCACACACGCCCTTCTAACTTTCTGTCCTTCTATCACTCTCTTCCATACATTATTTCATCCACACATCATTCGAGGCTAACTGAGAAGAACAATAATATAAATGATATTCATTAAAAAGGCATGGAAGAAATGCAAAAGTCGCTACTACATGAGTCATTAAAATTAATGAATGATGTGGCAGTTGTTATTAGCTATGGGGAACATATTGTCTACCAAAGGGATACTGACTGTTATACTAAGGTTTTATTATTGTTATTATTATAATTATTATTATTGGGGGGGGGGGGGATATGTACTGAGATAGTGTTCGAATAATATGCGATTATATGTGTAGCGATTGGTGATGTGTTTGATTTCTTGTGGAAGATTGTTTCACAGCTGCGCTGCGGAATACGCTAGGCTTGTTTTGTATAAGTCTATCCTAGGCTTCGGAATGTGTAATATATTTAGTCGTTTACTGTGTCTTGCATTATATTTAAACATGGCCAAAGGTAATTTGGGCCATTCCAATGTAGGATGTTGTGAATTAACTTGGCCTTGTTGAAAAGTAGGCATTTGCGGAGTGGTATTAACTAAAGGCGTTTAATGTAGGCTGGGATTATCAGTTACGTGTTTACTATAAATTAAACTCATAGCCCGTTTTTGAAGTGAGTAAAGTCGCTTGGTGATTGAATTGGAACAACAGTCCCATATTGTAGAGCAGTAGTCAAAATGTGTCTGTATGTGAGAAGTATAGAATATCTTTCTTGTGTCTTCATCAAGGAAATTTTTAATGTTTGCCAGTTGGTAGACTTTTTGTTTCGTTGTTTGTTTAATGAGCGCTTGAACATGGGAATTAAAGGTTAGGTTTCTATCAATGATGAAGCCCAATACTTTGTGATCAATTACAGTTTCTAATGCCATGTTATTGATGGGAAGTTGAAGTGACCTGTGTGAGTTTAGAGTCTGAAGTCTTTGTTTGGTTGTTAATAACATGGATTTTGTTTTAGTAATGTTAAATTTGCATACGGTTTGAATAGCTCCACCTAACTACATTATTTAATTCTTTGTTACAATGAAGACTCTAGAAAATTAAAGTTTTCAGCGTTTGTATACACTGTACAGTCATCTGCAAATAGATCACAGGACGACGAAAGATGCAAAGGCAGATCGTTAATGTATATGCGAGTAATAGGGGGCCAAGAATAGAGCCTTGAGGTACTCCAGTATTGAAGGCAGTAGTTTGGGACAGAGATTTATTGTGTGGTACTACCTGTTTTGTGTTCGACAGAAAAGATTTTATTAGAGTCACTACATTAGGGCCAACTGTCATTGTTTCTAGTGTTTGAATTACAATAACATGGTCTATCATATGAAATGATTTTCTGAAATCGATAAACACCGATTCAGATAGACGGTTGTTGTTTATATTCTGGTGCCAATTTTATATAATTTTTGATAGGGTCGTATGACAAGAGTATTTTGGTAGAAATCTTGATTTACTGTCGACTATAAGCTTGTTGCGAACTAAATAATGTAAGTGTGCTTTATGGATGTGCTTTTCTAGTGGTTTAGATAGTGCAGATAGAAAGGAAATCGCCTATAATTGTTCAGGAGATCATCGTCCAATGAGCCAGATTTGAGAAGAGAATACACTTTAGCGATTTTTAGAGCTGATGAAAAGTGGCCTTTGGCGAAACACTTAGTGAAACACAGATCACAAGTGCAGCACAACAGAGAATCCGATTGCTAATGCCATCTAACCCTCATGAGTACTATGTTTCCTTTTTAAGTTACTGAGGTAGGTAAATACTTCAGTGGTTGTCATTAGCGGTGTATCGGAAGGAATACCCCGGGAGCATTATTCTCGCAACATTATGACAGTAAAGATAAGCTTCAAGGAGAATGTGGTATTGAAGCCTTCAGGTTGCAAGGAGAATGTGGTATTGAAACCTTCAGCTGATCTATGTCAGTTTAAAAAAAAAAATTACTGAATTGGTCACATGTAATATGATTTGATGATTGTGAATTGGAAGAGTTATATTTGTTTGTCAAGTTGCTAATTGCCTTCCATGTATCCTTACTATTTGTTTTATCCATTACTAAGTTTGAATAACGAAGACACAAACAATAGATTGCACGATTTATTGCCTGGCATATTTCGCTGCATCTCGTCAGGTACATACTGCAGAAATCACACAACTTACGTGAATTAATTAGATAAATCCTTCAAACTGAAATATACACATGTTCGCACAGTAATGTCGATTGTCTACCACGGTAATTATAAACTGACTAACATGTCTTTCTGCTTACACAAGGACGGCTTACGAAGGTTGATTAGAATAGCTTCAGCAAACTTTAACAATCGACTACTTTGTGTGTTGAACAACACACGGAAGGCACTGTCTCTTGCAACCACGTGACCACTCTCGAACACGTGTCTCCCGACCGATGAAGCCAGACTTTTCCGGTGTGTCGGCCTGCCTAGGCTACCATCTTCTGTGTGTAGTATCTTGTCCAACCAATTCGGGATATGTTCCGAAACCCTGCAATGTAACTGTCGCTCAGTTCTGTCTATGTAGATGGCCTCGCATCTGCATGTAAATTGGTAAATACAATTTGATTTGGCGTACAAAGCTACAGGTTCTTTTACTGCTGGGACTGGGATTGGTGTGTTTCTGTACCTGATGACTAGAGCTGCAGCACAGAATGTTCGCTCGACTGCTGTGGTGAGCCGGTCCCGCAGACGTTGCATTACGTCATCTCCTCGAAAGGTTAGCTGGATGAATACTTTGAGTTTAGGGACTGTAGTTACTTCTGATTTCGGTTTGGGCTGTTGGCAGTGGCGCTTTATAAATCCTGTGGAGTACCCATTCAGGTTTAAGGCATTCTTCAGAGTTTTAAATTCCTCTGTCAGTGTGTCCTGGGAGCATATCTTCCTAGCACGGTCAAACAGGGTTCGTACTAAGCCCCGTTTGTACTGGACAGGTGCGAAGCTCTGAAAATTTAAGTATTGGCCAGTCCATGTTTCTTTGTGGTACACCGATCTTTGAATTGTGCCATCTGCTCTACGTCTCATTAGGATATCTAGAAACGGCAACGCTTCGTTGTATTCGTGTTCCATAGATAAAGAGATGTTTATATGTGTCTCGTTCATTGTGGCCTGGAACGACGTTGCTTGTAGCTCGTCTGTGGTGATAATTAGTATATCGTCCACGTAACGACGGTAAAAGGCCAAGTTATTGATTTCTGAGGATCTCTTTTCTTCTAAGTGTGCCATGAAGATGTCCGCTAGAATAGGTCCAAGTGGGCTCCCCATGGCCACTCCGTCAATTTGGCGATATGACTTGTTTAGAAAGTTGAATTGTATGTTGGCAGTACATAATTTTAATAGCCTCTCTAGAATAGCTGATGGTATGCCTAGTTTTAGTTGTTTGTCTCTAATGCGTTCGCTTATTATATTCACGGTCTCATCTAATGGAACGTTGGTGAATAAAGAGGCAATATCCATGCATGCCATGTGTTTGTTGTTTATGTCCATAGTATCCAATAATTCCACCAGTTCGAATGTATCCCTGAGTGTTCTTGGATCGAAGGACTGTCGTACTGGCTTTAAAATTTCAGCTAGCCATCTCGCCATTCGGTGTTGTGCCGAGTTAACCATGGAAAGGATCGGTCTTAGTGGGATGCCGGGCTTGTGAAGCTTGGGTAGACCGTACATCTGAGGTGTTTGGGAGCCACGCGGTGTGAGCGTTTTTGCAGTGGCCTCACTGATGAGTCCTGCATTCACAAGTGACTGGATTTCTTTACTCATTTTTGCATCCAGGTCCTCCGACTTGTTGACTGTTTGCTCTACTCTGAATTTAGATGCGTCTGATAATATATCATCCATTTTTCTCTGGTAGTCTGATATGTCCATCAGTACTGCACCACTCCCTTTGTCAGGTTTCAATATTACAAGGGTTTTGTTGGCCTTTAACGCTTTTAAGGCAGTAAGGTGTTCGTTGGTCAGCGGACATGTCTGTTTAGAGGGGGTTGTGCGATACTGGTGTTCTAAATCTACCAGTTTGGCCTTCAGCCACCCGACTGACTCAGCAGAAGTAGGTGATAACTTGGAGACTTGATCAAACAACATTTCAAATTGTGCTTGCGACTCAACACGGTTAATGTGTTTGGGCTTTATGCAGAATTTTAATCCGTATGCAAGGGCCTCCGTTTCAATGTTGTTGAGTACGTACGACGATAAGTTCCTCACATATTTCTCTGGGTTGTCTAGTACTGACGTAGTTATCTTTTCAGTGCTCAGTGATTTGTTGAGACGAGCATTCTCTGCGATTTTCACCTTGTACACTGTTTCTGTACAGAATTTGGTGAACTTCAAGTAGCCACACAAGCTCAATTCTTTGGTGACGTAGTAGGCAGAACTGTGTGTGCGCTTGAGGTTGGCTAGTTTAGACTGGGTTTCTTCTATCTGGTTTTTTGTCAGTCGTCTCAGATTTTTTCTTGTTGGACATATTCTGTCCGCCCTGAGAGATCTGAAATACCGGTGAGGGAATATTCCCGTCTTTAGGCATTCCTCGAGAAATCTCAATCGACACTCCTGTACCGATATTTTACACTTCAGCTTGAGTAATCCATCCAATCGCTTCACTGTTGGTAATGGAAGGCGACGTTTCAGAAATTCAAAACAATGTTTTCCCGTGATGAATTTGAATAACGAAGACACAAACAATAGATTGCACGATTTATTGCCTGGCATATTTCGCTGCATCTCGTCAGGTACATACTGATGCAGCGAAATGCATACGAGATGCAGCGAAATATGCCAGGCAATAAATCGTGCAATCTATTGTTTGTGTCTTCGTTATTCAAATTCATCACGGGAAAACATTGTTTTGAATTTCTGAAACGTCGCCTTCCATTACCAACAGTGAAGCGATTGGATGGATTACTCAAGCTGAAGTGTAAAATATCGGTACAGGAGTGTCGATTGAGATTTCTCGAGGAATGCCTAAAGACGGGAATATTACCTCACCGGTATTTCAGATCTCTCAGGGCGGACAGAATATGTCCAACAAGAAAAAACCTGAGACGACTGACAAAAAACCAGATAGAAGAAACCCAGTCTAAACTAGCCAACCTTAAGCGCACACACAGTTCTGCCTACTACGTCACCAAAGAATTGAGCTTGTATGGCTACTTGAAGTTCACCAAATTCTGTACAGAAACAGTGTACAAGGTGAAAATCGCAGAGAATGCTCGCCTCAACAAATCACTGAGCACTGAAAAGATAACTACGTCAGTACTAGACAACCCAGAGAAATATGTGAGGAATTTATCGTCGTACGTACTCAACAACATTGAAAAGAAGGCCCTTGCATACGGATTAAAATTCTGCATAAAGCCCAAACACATTAACCGTGTTGAGTCGCAAGCACAATTTGAAATGTTGTTTGATCAAGTCTCCAAGTTATCACCTACTTCTGCTGAGTCAGTCGGGTGGCTGAAGGCCAAACTGGTAGATTTAGAACACCAGTATCGCACAACCCCCTCTAAACAGACATGTCCGCTGACCAACGAACACCTTACTGCCTTAAAAGCGTTAAAGGCCAACAAAACCCTTGTAATATTGAAACCTGACAAAGGGAGTGGTGCAGTACTGATGGACATATCAGACTACCAGAGAAAAATGGATGATATATTATCAGACGCATCTAAATTCAGAGTAGAGCAAACAGTCAACAAGTCGGAGGACCTGGATGCAAAAATGAGTAAAGAAATCCAGTCACTTGTGAATGCAGGACTCATCAGTGAGGCCACTGCAAAAACGCTCACACCGCGTGGCTCCCAAACACCTCAGATGTACGGTCTACCCAAGCTTCACAAGCCCGGCATCCCACTAAGACCGATCCTTTCCATGGTTAACTCGGCACAACACCGAATGGCGAGATGGCTAGCTGAAATTTTAAAGCCAGTACGACAGTCCTTCGATCCAAGAACACTCAGGGATACATTCGAACTGGTGGAATTATTGGATACTATGGACATAAACAACAAACACATGGCATGCATGGATATTGCCTCTTTATTCACCAACGTTCCATTAGATGAGACCGTGAATATAATAAGCGAACGCATTAGAGACAAACAACTAAAACTAGGCATACCATCAGCTATTCTAGAGAGGCTATTAAAATTATGTACTGCCAACATACAATTCAACTTTCTAAACAAGTCATATCGCCAAATTGACGGAGTGGCCATGGGGAGCCCACTTGGACTTATTCTAGCGGACATCTTCATGGCACACTTAGAAGAAAAGAGATCCTCAGAAATCAATAACTTGGCCTTTTACCGTCGTTACGTGGACGATATACTAATTATCACCACAGACGAGCTACAAGCAACGTCGTTCCAGGCCACAATGAACGAGACACATATAAACATCTCTTTATGTATGGAACACGAATACAACGAAGCGTTGCCGTTTCTAGATATCCTAATGAGACGTAGAGCAGATGGCACAATTCAAAGATCGGTGTACCACAAAGAAACATGGACTGGCCAATACTTAAATTTTCAGAGCTTCGCACCTGTCCAGTACAAACGGGGCTTAGTACGAACCCTGTTTGACCGTGCTAGGAAGATATGCACCCAGGACACACTGACAGAGGAATTTAAAACTCTGAAGAATGCCTTAAACCTGAATGGGTACTCCACAGGATTTATAAAGCGCCACTGCCAACAGCCCAAACCGAAATCAGAAGTAACTACAGTCCCTAAACTCAAAGTATTCATCCAGCTAACCTTTCGAGGAGATGACGTAATGCAACGTCTGCGGGACCGGCTCACCACAGCAGTCGAGCGAACATTCTGTGCTGCAGCTCTAGTCATCAGGTACAGAAACACACCAATCCCAGTCCCAGCAGTAAAAGAACCTGTAGCTTTGTACGCCAAATCAAATTGTATTTACCAATTTACATGCAGATGCGAGGCCATCTACATAGGCAGAACTGAGCGACAGTTACATTGCAGGGTTTCGGAACATATCCCGAATTGGTTGGACAAGATACTACACACAGAAGATGGTAGCCTAGGCAGGCCGACACACCGGAAAAGTCTGGCTTCATCGGTCGGGAGACACGTGTTCGAGAGTGGTCACGTGGTTGCAAGAGTTCAGAGTTCAGAGCTTATGATGTTGTTCAACACACAAAGTAGTCGATTGTTAAAGTTTGCTGAAGCTATTCTAATCAACCTTCGTAAGCCGTCCTTGTGTAAGCAGAAAGACATGTTAGTCAGTTTATAATTACCGTGGTAGACAATCGACATTACTGTGCGAACATGTGTATATTTCAGTTTGAAGGATTTATCTAATTAATTCACGTAAGTTGTGTGATTTCTGCAGTATGTACCTGACGAGATGCAGCGAAATATGCCAGGCAATAAATCGTGCAATCTATTGTTTGTGTCTTCGTTATTCAAATTCATCACGGGAAAACATTGTTTTGCATTACTAAGTTCTTAAAATATTTTTTCTTCTCTTAACAGCCAACATTTTAGCATGGATGTGAAGAAATAATAATCAACATTCTAGTGTCGAGCTGGAGAGATAATAACAATCAACATTCTAGTGCCGATGTTAAGAAGCAGTAACAATGAACATTCGAGTGTTGGGGTGAAGTGGAGAGATAATAACAATCAACATTATGGTATCGAGCTGGAGAGGTAATAACAGCTAACATTATAGTGTTGGTGTGAAGAAATAGCAATCCACATTGTAGCGACGAGCTGGAAAGTTAATAGCATGCTGGCTTCCAGAAGGAGAGATATCAAAGACCATTCAAGTGAAAATACACTGTCTTAGTCCTAATTTAGAGATTCACAAACACTTTTCATCCATACCACAGTGCGGAATTGAAGAAACAATAATAATTAACTTTTTCTAGAGTAGAAATGGAATGGAGAGATAGTCAACAGCCTAGTGATGAATTGTGAGATAATAACTATCTACAATTCTACATCCTAACATAGTGGAGAGATAATCAACATTTACAGTAGGCGTAAAAGAAGGTCCAGTAGCGAAAGTGGAGGACAACATAAATATTGTCACACTGTTGACATAACCAACAGATACTAATTTGTTTGTTAATGTTGCTACCTGTGTTTTGCTAGCTAAGAATGGTGATCGGCCCTCACCAACAAACATAATACCCCACATTGTGCCAACGGCTTCGGTAAAGGGAGAGCAATTGGGGGTGGGGGGGGGGGGGAGGAGGCAAGTCTGAACCTAGTGCGAGGCAATGCAATCTAAAGACTAAATATCATTGCAGAGCAAAAAAGGCCCCAAGCCTTGGTGTAGGCGAGAAGCTCCTATAGGAGGACAGTTAGAGCATTACTTGGTTGATCTGGCAGCTTCTGCAGCTTGTCTTGTTACAGACGTATCGGTGTTACCTTTCCTCTGGAGTAAACTAGACAGGCCGAGAGAGGGATCATACTGCATGGGCAACACGTGATCTCTAAATTCGGCCCAGGCTGTGTCCTATAGAGAGGCATAGCTCCATTTTAGAAATGATCGTCTGTCAAGACGGCAAGGTGCCAGTCAGTCGTTAGTGTGGAATTTGATACAACACGGCTTGACTCATTCTGAAGTTCTGTGTGGATGTATGACCTGTCATTTGATCTCGCCTTGTTAAGTCTGTCACGATGACCCACTGACCTATACCAAGAGACGTTATAAATATCGCTTCATAGATAAAAAGTGTTTGTTTTCGTCCAGTATTTGGACGAACCTATGGTCATCTTTCGACGGTCCTCATGGATCAGTCCCGCTTCACTTTAGTGTTCGCCTTCCTGGTGAGTTCCTGTATTTAGTATTCGCTAGTGTATGTCGACACTTTCTCTCTGTAATCCCGTTTATCACGCAGAGTCTCGTAGCGGAGCGAGAGCTGAGGCGGTTCGACCCCCGCTCGTGACTTGCGGGATACTGAGCCGGCCGCTCAGAAAGCAATGGCAAACTACTGAGCGTAATCTTGCCAAGAGATCAACATACAGCTGAAAGATGCTGGTGTTGACAGCTACGTCCTGTAAAGGATATGCTAAAAAAAAAAAAAAAAAGTGTATGTCGGCGCGCTGGCGAAGTCGATAGCGAACTGCTATAGTAATGTTATGAGCATGGTCGGAGGTGGGTCCGACGCATGCGCTCGTCGCTTGTCAAAGTGAGGGAAAGATTGGCCACTGTTCCTCTTTGCTCTCGGCCAGCTAAATATTATCAAGATCACATCACAGACCAATGAGAAAACTGTATCGGGACAATTTGTTATTTATGTATTATTAGTTCAGAGCTTATGATGCTTTATTGTACTGTACGAGCTTTACTTTTCCAATGCAGTAAGTAAAGGAGCCTTTCGCACCCAGAATGGCTACTGGGTATATGGTTCTAGAGCAGAGTAATTTTTAAATGGACCAATGGATACTCCGTGGGTGGACTGGGTATATGGTGTTAGAGCAGAGCCATATTTAAATGGACCAATGGATACTCTGCGGGTTGACTGGGTATATGGTTCAAGAGCAGAGCCAAATTTAAATGGACCAATGGATACTCCGTGGGTGGACTGGGTATATGGTTCAAGAGCAGAGCCATATTTAAATGGGCCAATGGATACTCCGTGGGTGGAGAGGTCAGCTTTTACAACCCAGTGTAGTTCCTGGCGCCGAGCAGGTTTAACCTGAGTCAATTTTAACTATTCAAATGCAGTCCCATGGATATCGTTCCCACGGCCACGAAATGTTTACCCACCACGCTACTGCTGTTTCTACAGGTTGTATTTTTAATGACTGTGCAGTGTTTGAAAATATTGTCGGTCCAAGTTTTGTATTTACCTATTATGTTGCATGAACGTTACAGAGGGTGAATACAACACTTGGACCGGCAATATTTTCAAACACTGGACAGTCATTAAAAATACACCCCACTTGCCCTAAGTCGTACATCAAAGTGACGGTTAAAGATTAGATTTAACAGATAGCGTGGCTATTTATGCTAGCAGATATGACGTCGCTACCGTATGACAGTAGACGGTACTACCTGCTTTCTGTTAGCGCCGAATGTTGGGCTGCGATCACCAAACCCGACAACCCACAATGTGCCAACCGCTTGGGGTGGAGCATCGCAATTCGGAGGGTACACGCCTTATCTCAGTACAAGGAAATGTAACCTTAAGACTAAATGACATGGCAGGGCAGACAAGACCCAACTGGTCTAGTATAAGAGCTCCGAAAGGTTGACAGAGTAATGCTTTGCTGATCCGGCAGCTTCTGAGATTGTCTTTTTCCTAATGTATTGGTGTTACTTTTCCTATGGAGTAAGCTAAGCAGGCCGAGAGAGGTAGCACACTGTAAGGGCAACACATTGTCTCTAAATTCAGCCCAGATTTTGTGTTATGGAGAGATATAACTCTATTTTAGAAACTATCGTCTGTCAAGACAACAAGCTAGGTAGGTGACAGTCAGTCAGGCAGCTATTTATGTGTATTGCGCACGTCTAACACAGTGGAGCAGATTCATTGCGTCTCTTCTGTAAATGTTTGTAATAATCAAGACCCATCATTACGGTATGTAAGGAGACGCTGTAAGGTAGAGGCTTAGCGCTCGCATGACAGAAGTGTTGAGTTCTAACTTCATCCGGGTGCATTCAAAATGTTATAATTGACCTGGTCTCTCAAGTTGTTAGTTACATGTCCTTTGGGAACATAGCAGTCAACCCCAGCATATCTTGGCTGTTTGTGATTTTTTGGCAATTTTTACGTTCAGTAGTTTGCCATTGCTTTCTGAACGACCGACACTCATCCCATTGTATGAAAATAAGCGCAAGGCGAGTGTATGAATCACGCTTGTAATATGGCCAAAGTATTTCAATTTCCAAGACATGATACTGTCTATGAGCAGTTTCCTTCAGTGTTGAGATCTTGTAGAATGTGAGCATGATGTCTTCTGGCTGGTCCACGATCATTGTGGAAGTGAAACAGTGAGTAGCATTCCTAATTACAACCACGACAGATTCTACATCCGTCGTTCTACTTTTCATCACACGCTAGGAAGGTCGTTTCAAATACTGTCTCAACACAGCCTTGTTGAATTGTTTATCAAAACAATAGAAATAGATCAATATTGGAAACAAACACAGAAGATAGTGCGGCTAGCTGATAATATAAACACAAATTAATTCAGTCTAGTCTACTTGTTATAGTTTATTTTCACACCGAACTGGACGGAGCAACTGCACAATATGTCCTATTTTTAAATAAATTGTAATTTATTCCAACCAATATATAATGATTGCTTGGAATTAACTTGTTCTCTTGTATATAATTAGATTTAAACGTGCGTGCAGTCTTTGTATCAATAAGGTTAAAGGAGGACCGGGGGGGGGGGGGGGGGGATAAAGCTTAGGAGAAAGAAAATTAGCAGAAGACGAGGAGAAGAAATAAAAAGAAAATGATGAAGATATGTTGCTGATGAAGATGGTGTTGATGATGATTATTATAATGTAGATAAAGATGACAAAAGAATGAGACGAAGAAGAGAAACAAATAAGAGGCAGAAGAAATAGTAGTAGAAGAGGAGGAAGAAGAATAAACATTATAAAAAGAAGAAGAAATAGAATAAGAAGAGAAGAAGAGTTTTATGAACAATAATAAATACTACTCATCTATGTGTAGATTTCCCTTGGCGGTGCTCTGGTGGTCAGGAAAGATGTGGACAAACTGACCAGTCAGGAGATTTTGAACCTACAAAAAGCTCTGAGAGATCTTCAAGCAGACAATTCCTCCAGAGGATATGATGCCATCGCGGCTTACCACGGCTACCCGGCGCAGTGTAAGCACGGGGACAGAGATGTCGCCTGTTGTGTCCATGGAGACCCCAATTTCCCAGCATGGCATCGTCTGCTGGTTGTCCAGATTGAGCAGGCCCTGACAGCCAAGGGTAAGCTTTATTTCTGGTAACTGCATTGTTCAATTGTGTCCAAGTACCGTATTTCATGTCAGTTTTCCAACTAGGGATGTCATGTCCCAGTTTCAGTCCTACTAGATGATGTGGAATTAAGACAAGAAGACAACGACACTGAGAAGAAGCAGCAGCAGAGGTAGAAGAAGAAGAAGAAGAAGAAGAAGAAGAAGAAGAAGAAGAAGAAGAAGAAGAAGAAGAAGAAGAAGAAGAAGAAGAAGAAGAAGAAGAAGAAGAACAAGAACAAGAACAAGAAGAACAAGAAGAACAAGAACAACAAGAAGAAGACTGACTCCATATTCATCATTATCATCATGTGCCATGCCGGTAAGTGTCGGCGGTCATCTTCCGCCATCTTACAAGATCACAAGAGTCGTGAATTAGCTCTGTATTCTTGTCACTACCATGCCATTTCGTCAAGGCGTTCAGATATTTACTTCTCTATTTTCCCTTTATTCTTTTCTCCTCACTCTTGCCTGTTGTCACCAAATTCTTTAGCTTATTTCTTCTCATAATATGCTCTCTCTCTCTCTCTCTCTCTCTCTCTCTCTCTCTCTCTCTCTCTCTCTCTCTCTCTCTCTCTCTCTCTCGCCCCCCCCCCCACCCCCAACCACCCCAAAGAAAATATAATAAGTTTGTCTGTCTACGTCTAATTTCTCTAATCAGTTTTCGATTTTTATTTACCTCTTATTGGACTTGCTCACTGGTTTTTCTGTCTGTACATGGTATTCTTTGCATTTTCCCCAGAAACCACATTTCCACTGTCATTAGATATTTTTCAGTTTGTCTACTCACCGCCCACGTTTCGCATCCATGTTCAGGGAATTGTTATTTAGGATCCAAGAGCCCCCCCCCCCTCCCCCATACGTGTACGGGTAGCTTTGTGTTCTTAGTGCAAAACATTAACCCTTTTTTAACATCTGTTGAAGGCTTGACCACTGGCGTTCCCTACTGGGACTGGACGCAGGAGCTCCACGAATTGCCTGCGCTGGTCAGAGACAGTATCCTGCCTAATCCTGCTGGCGTAGGGAAGACCCTGAAAAACCCCTGGTACCAAGGAGATGTTCACATCGGGGGCAAGGTGTACCATACTTCTAGAGCCATTGATGACCGACTGTACCAAAAGGTGAGGGACCTCTGTCACATGAACTTCTGCCTTCTGTGGATGTAATCTTTATTCTTTTACGTCTTCTGAATCTTCAGAACTTTAGAACTTTAGAACTACTGAAAGCACATGGGAGTCTCCGTTGCGAAGTGGTTACGACACCTCCGTATCGTTCCGAAAATTATATGTCGATTTCGGATCGCATCTTTCGGTTGACGAGTGAAATTTTCCGCGAGACTCTTCAGGGTCGTCGCTGGAGCTACGGAGTTAGTGATTTATGTTACGCTGTCAGCAGGCTGCCTATCAGAGAGACCAAGCCATGTGGGATAACACCCAGTGCAATGAACTCGACCCTCTATCTTCTTAAACCCTCTAAACTTCCTTTGTTGATACTATCATGAAGCGTTCGCTTAATGGAGCCAAACCATTCTCTTCTAAATGTGTTCTTTTTTTATACAACATGGTACTACATGTGTGTTAGTTCAATGTTTATTTGTACTTCTTTCATATATATATATATATATATATATATATATATATATATATATATATATATATATATATATATATATATATACACACACACACACTAGATGACCCGACCCGGCTTCGCCCAATCTGGCGGGGATCTATCTATCTATCTATCTATCTATCTATCTATCTATCTATCTATCTATCTATCTATCTATCTATCTATCTATCTATCTATCTATCTATATGTCTGTCTGTATGTCTGTCTGTCTGTCTGTCTGTCCGTCTGTCCGTCTGTCTGTCTGACCCGACCCGGCTTCACCCAGTCCCTGGTGGGGAGCATCTCATTTAATTCATATAAGTAGTCATATAAGCTCCCGTTCCCAACTATCTGTCTGTCTATCTGTCTGTCTGACCCGGCCCGGTTTTCACCCAGTCCCTTGTGGGGAGCATCTCATTTAATTCATATAAGTAGTCATATAAGCTCCCGTTCCCGACTATCTGTCTGTCTGTCTATCTATCTGACCCGGCGCAGCTTCGCCCAGCTCCTGGCGGGGAGCGTCTCATTAAATTCATATAACAAAAAAATAATTAACTTAAGAATGTCCTTCCACACACCATCCATTATTTTTAATGAAAACTGTTTTTATTCACCTACATGACTGTAGATAACTTCTTTAAACATAAAAAGATGAGTTAGAAAATTTTCACTATTTAAATAGATGCATTATTTTAATGAAAACTTTGAAAATACCTTAAAGATTATATCATTATTTATTACAACTCATATGCCTGTAAATAACTGTAGACAAAGAGTTTATAAATCTTTACAAACAATGCAACAATCTATATATAAAATATATAGCAATGCTATTAAAAGTTATGCCCCTTCAAATAACTTTTCTTAAGTTAAGTCCCCTCGCTATATATAAATGAAAATGTAAATTTAAATATTAAATTTTAGTAAGTAAATAGCTGATTGTACACTAACAAACTATGACAGTTGGCTGCACGGGAATGAAAAGAATACATGTAGAAAATTTCATCTCAGTCGGATGGACCGTTATCGAACGCATCAAATACATCCCTAAAAACATACACACATCGTCTTTTATATATATATATAGATAATACTACCGGGTCTCTCATTCTATTACTTGCATGGCCTTGTTTACATGTCACATAGAATGACACTATCCAGTGCCATTCATAGGCCGCAGGAACGTCAATTCCTTCCCAAGACCCTTGACGGCAAAAGTGGGAGAAGATAATGATGAAGATTTACACGCAATGCGTATGGGGCATATGGTGCTAATCTCGTGTTATGGACCAGTCGTACATGACGGGTAATGTGGTCAATATCAAGTCAGTCCCCTTAATTTCCCCAAGACATTCTCTAGTAGCCACTTTACATTGGGCCGGCTTACCTGGTCTAGGGGTTACATGACTTTCTCCGCAATCTCGTATACTCTCGTAAGTAACGTGACGTTGCGCTAGAATTGGTAGCGTTTCTCTCCGGGTCGGTAACTTACGGGGTATGTGAGCCGGTCGCTCAGAAAGCAATGGCAAACTACTGCGCGTGATCTTGCCAAGAAATCAAAATCAGCTGAAAGATGCTGATGTTGACAGCTATTACTATAAAGGATATGGGAACCAAAAAAAAAAAAAAAATCTTTACACTGGGCGAGCGGGGAATCCAGGTCAGTTTGAGAATTCGTTGTAACACGAATTCAACTGTAAGAAGACAGCGATTATGGTCGTCACTAGTAAGAAAAAAATAGCACAATGTAATATACTGGTAAACGATGATATTCTTAAACACGTGAATCGGTATAACTATCTCAGAATAGTCATAGCATCTGATAGAAAGTGCCTTAAAGAGATTAGAACAAGAATCGCTATGGCTAAGGTAGATTTTTGCAATATGGAAAATATACTAACCAATAAAAATATGTCAATTGCAACGTGGAAAAGAGTGTTGAAGTATTACACAGAAGCTATACTTTTGTATGGATATGAATGGACAATGAGTAGACTCGCTTAAATACATGTAATCGCAGGGGAAATGTGGTTTCTGTGGAAATACAAAGAATACAATGAGCAGAGAGAAAACCAACTGAGCAAGTCCTACAAGAAGAACATGAAAACCGTAAACTGATTGGAGAAATTAGCCCCAGACAGTCACAATTTTTGGACACGTTATGAGAAGAAATGAACTAGAGAACTTGGTGACAATATTGAGGGAACAAGAACATAGGAAAGGCAGAGAAGTAAAAATCTGGATGGCTTGATCATACGGCACGATCGAGACAAGAACACAGAGCTGATCCACGACTCTGGTGATCGTGTGAGATGGCGAAACATGACCGCTCACGTTTATCGGCATGGTACATGATGATGAATATGTTATGCGAATTCGAATTAATATACACCGGGTACACAAACATAAGTGCTAGCCACTGCGCAGTTACGAGGATAGTTGGGAGTGTTCTTACCCGCGGCAGTCCTGTCGGTATCGCCATCTAGATCACTTACCATTGACGATCATCTCTGATGTTCTGTTTAGGGTCTCCTGACTTTAACTCTTGAAGAGCGTAATATTTCCCCTTGTTGTCTAACAGCCATGTATCTGTCTGCGAGCTGACATAAGCGCTTCAGTGTAACTAACGTGTATATGGCAGCAGCGGTAGCCAGGTGGTCCCGAGTTCGTATCCACATCGAAGTGGATTTATAATACTGGCCAGGGCTGCCATCTAGACCCAGCCTAAAATAGCTGCCAGAAATGTCTTGGGAAGTAAAGGCGGCCGGTTAGAAACATCAATGACAGACTGCCCATTGCCCTATACAAATATGATCTAGCACGACATGTCCAATGCGGATTTAGGCGTGAAAATATGTGTCCTTTTAGGCAAATGCATATCTCAGTTGCTCACAAAGTGGCTTGGAGGGAATGCTCGTAAGCTCGCCATCCTGTAATCACATCCCTTGCAAAACATCGCTGTCAGCGTAGCCTGGTAGACAGATCCTCGATCCCTTGTGAGATCCCATGCCTCAAGCGTCCTTAGTGTCCTATGTACATCTCCGTGCTGGTCGATCCGTATCATTCTTCCTTAACCGAGCTTACCGTGGCTATTGTTTCCATATTTGAAAGTTAAGTTGCCACCAGAATTGGCTTTCCGTCACGATCATTAGATCTTATTGGTCACAGGCACAGGCCTAACGTTTTTTCTAAGAGTTAATGACATACACCGGCTCTATGGTGAAAGGGGTATGACGTAATTCGTAATCCCGCATACCACGTTCAAAACAGCTGCGGGCGATTTGGTAGCAGACCGTTTTAAATATGGTTTTCATACAAAGGTATGAGTGCCAGTCGTTCAGAAAGCAATGGCAAACTACTGAACGTAAACTTGCCAAGAAATTACAAACAACCAAAAAATGCTGATGTTGACTGCTCCGTCCTGTAAAGGATATGCAATTAACTAGCTCTTGATATGCACAATGAACTATTTTGGTTGGTTGTTCTGGATATACACTGCAAGTGTAACGGACACAATGGTTTGGGAGATAATTAGACGCAGTTTCATAATTCCCCGTCATACAAAATCAAGGGTTGAAATTCAGCTGGGTTCGGTTGGGGAGCAAACCGCTATGCGCTGATTTCATTCTTATGAGGCGTCGCCTGTTCGGAACGCAATAGCAAACTACTGAACTTAATATCTCCTTGTAAATCACAAATAATGATAGGCTTGACTGCAACGTTCTGTGATTTGATATACAGCTAACAGTTAACTGAGCATATGTTGATATATATGTGAACATAATCTGTCCGGGCAGGTTGCTCCTGGCAAACACACCGACCTGTTCGAGCAAGTGCTGCACGCCTTCGAGTACACATCGTTTTGTCAGTTTGAGGTCCAATTTGAAGTTGCCCACAACTACATCCACTCACTGGTCGGAGGCCGCAGTCCATACTCCTTGTCTAGCCTGGACTTCACGCTGTACGATCCCATCTTCTTCTTGCACCACTCCAATGTTGATCGCCTCCTTCAGATATACGAGGAAGTTCAGAAGCAAAGAGGATTCAGTGGTAAGAACTACTTTATATTAGATTTTCAATGAAGCTGT